>NMRA01000674.1:173628-194935 GCA_002633005.1 Phoronis australis
GAAAACATCTTGTTTTCATTTGAAAGACTTTAGACTTGGTTTCTATAACTATTTAAAGCAGACTTCTTGCCTAAAAGTTTGTTCAAATGGTTTGTAAACTCTGCTCGTCATTTCCAAACTATGAAAATAGACAGTTTTGCAAGACAATTTTCACTAAAGTGCAAAGTTGAGGCAAGATTTTTTATTGCTCAGTCATCAAGACTAACTCTTTAACTGTATGTTCAAAACGTCACATAAGGCTACAAGGTGTTTTATGGCAGTAAGAAGGTCACAAAAATGGCCACTAAAATTAGCCCCAAAAAGTGGTCTGTGGATTATCTCCCCTGTCTAGCATAAAACTGTTAGATTTTAATAAATGGCACAGAATTATGCACAGTATACGTTGGTTATTTCAGCCACCAAAATATAGCTTTTGATCTATTTTGTATGTTACTCTTTTTTGTTGCTGAAAACATGCGATTTTTGAGACGGCTAATATGCCCAATTGTGCCAATTTGTGTTATCATGCTCCAGCGGCGAAATTAGAGGTCATTGAGTGCGCAAAATTTGGCATTTGGGTTTTTGTTAGGATACCTACCCATGTACAAAAAATGAAGTTGTTTTAAATTTTGACGTATAGACTGATTTTTGAAAATCTACTGGTTTTTATATGGACTGCCTCTTAAGTTTTAAAAGTTACTTTAAAAATACAAAGCGTTCTAAAGTATTCCTAATTCATCCAGTGGTCCATGTACTTTGTTCAACTGTGCTGTTTATGGACATGTCGTGCATTAACGGCAACAAAGGTATTTTTGAATTTATCAGCCAAAGTTTCAACCTTGTGCTAGTCAACTTTTATGCTTCATGAACTGCAAAGATTTTGTCGTTGATAATAACCCGTTCTCTTCATACAATTCCGTTCAGTTCAACGTTCCTTTGACTTTCCTTCCCCGAACACGCCCCCCGGAAAACGCCTCCTCTCCATTAGTTATGTAACAGCATTTGTTATCGTTCTGTCGCTTTCTATAGTGTGCTTGTATCATTCCAACTTCGACACCCCCTTTCCAAACCTCAGCCACGGATTGAAGCTGCACCTGTTTACCGTTAGAATGGTGAGAATGAAGCGCGGCTGTATTTTACGAGTGAACAATTTCCTCTATTTCAGTTGCAGTGGAAAGATTCCGCAGATGTGATTTCGGTTGCAACTACCAATGCACTTTAGGGAGATTAATTGCAGATTGCCAAAATGGAGTTTGTGTTTGTGTTTGACAGGTATGTATATAACTATACAAAACCAAGTAAAATAGTTTAACTGGTTCCGGTCTGCGACCAAAGGTTTTTGAAAACTGCGATTCAATACTTGAAGGAGAATGCCACCCGATTTAATTCGTCTTTTTTGCCGTCTTAATCGGTCTATATCCACTTCGACTCTCATGCGGTCGACGTTACCTTGCCAAGAGGTGTTGCGTTAACCTGTGAGGAAGGTTAGAAACGACGCTAGCGACGTCAGTGGTTCATATGCAGAGTGAATGACGCTATGTTGCGGTGCATCACTCCCGCTTGTCCGAAATAAGCAGCTGCGAGGAAAGCGGCTATATCGTTTTTTTACTTTCTCGAGAGTCCGAAATGCTTAGGAAGTGGCTCATGGTAGTGAAGAATGAAATGTACGCTGCAAATAGCAAGTATGATGCCGTGAAACATTTCTGGGTCTGTGACCTGCAGACGTCGACAGTGCCTGACGAATGCCGGCTTACCAAATAACTCCATACGTTCCGTTTTCTGAGCTTGTTCACGGCGCCTCTCTAGTATTTCTTCATCACTGTATTCCTGTTCGAATTGATAGCGTGTAAAACTTAACGATCCACCTGCGAAGTCGCCGGGGACTGATGTCATCCTTAGTCGGGATTGCGAGTTGCCATTTTGGCGTTTATTACTGAGCGTTCTGTTTCAAAATGAATTATTCTCACCCTAACCAATACTTATATAAAACTGAAACAAAGTCTGCCTCATTAGATGTAGTTTGTAATGCCTTTGCAGTGTTCGTGAGTGCAAATGATTTGAGAAGCCAGCAATGAATAAATCACTGCGTTACCGGTTTTAGGTGCAATAAAATTAATTGACTGGACACCGAGGCCGTGTGAGCTCATGCTAATTTAGTGTTTGCTGGAAGAAACTGTTGTGAAACAACTCGATTTCCATCCCAGGGCCAAGTGTGAGGGGAATCTTTATTTACATTTACATTAGTCAAATATTTATTGTCAATGTACAACTTCTGCCCTGAGGGTGCTGTGGCCAAAGCAAAACCTTAATTCGCGGCCACCGACGAGTAAGGATATTTGCAGTTTCGTGGCTAATTCACCTACATAATCAGGTGCACATTACTTTCGCTCACTAGTATAGTATTTTCTTGACTGGAAGTTTAGTTTCCACGAAACTTTGGCTGATTTATGTTCGTGATGTCTGATCAGTTTCCGAGCTACTGGCCAGGATAACAAGCGGTTTGTGTTTAGAACTCAAAAAATCACAAGTCTAAACAACACAGATCTAGGTTCTCCTGTCAGTATCTCACGGAAAATACTTCGAAAATATCTCTGAACAGACCCCAAACTCCTGCTACGGACCTTATTGGCCTGCCGAACTTTGTAGGCTACGCTGTGTCCAAATACCAATAAATCCGTAAGAGCGAAATAAAAACACGTTTTTATAAGAAATCGGTGTATGTTTAAGGGTTTTACATCGACGTTTGATGATTTATTGGTGTTAAACGATGACTTCAAGCGATAAGCTGACACCAGTAACCCGTGTTGTGAACTGCTGAACAGACTGCGTGTGAAACCGATGACGTCATTGGTTAATTTCAACACCTCCGTCTGCCGTCAGGTGTCAGGTAACGCAACCGTACGTGTCGTTATGGAGTAGAACTACTCGATCTGAATTGATACAAATTAGGTTGTTTTTTTGGGCGGCATGCTCCTTTAAACAAAAATGTCGCCCATTACCCCAACAATGTTGACAATTTGTGTTACAAAAGGTGTGCGAACATATGTAACAACATCGCAAAACAACTTAGCAAGTATACCTCATTCTTAGTTGCAAGTGGTTCGGTTTGCCAGCTCCCCACACCCCACAAGTACAATCAACCCGGTCAATCAGAGCGGTAATTCCGCGCCATTGGATCGCTGGGGTAGGAAAAAATCGCACACGCATTTAGACCATATTACGTGGCTTCAAAAATGTAAGACTATACACATACCGTATCACTGCAAACATTCTCAAAAGCACCGGCTAGGACCTACATTGTATATGACTTCTTGGTCTAACTAAGATCCTTCCAAACCTGAGACATTTCCAATACTGGGTAGGGTTCAACAACACTAGGACTTCTCTGGAAAACCACTACTTCGCGAGATTACGCGAGATATTTTTGTGTATTTTAAATGAAAACACTCGATTTTGGCGAGATTGTTCAAGCATCGAGATATCTACTGAACTCTATCGTGGTGTGACCCCAATCAGTGTGGTGCAGAATCCAGTGGCAGCTTATCGAACAGCAAGGCGGCGACTGCATGGTAATGATGAGGATGAAGTATAATTTGAGGCCAATGCACGGTTTCTTCCATAAAACAGACCGAAGTAGGGACATAATTACTTTCCATAAAATTTCTGATGAGTTGTGGACTTTTGAAAACACTGATTGCCCGTTTTTCTTTTATCACTTAGTCAAATCTAGTCTGAACTGCATGTTGAATTCTCTATATGATTGAACATAAGTTGCAAATTGTTAAGGCAACGTCCCAAATTTTGGGACTAAGCCTCTACTAAATTAAAGGCTCAGTTTTCAGTTATATTAAAAGAGTTTGTTACAACGCAAAGGAGTTCGTAACAGAGATAAGGTGATAGAAAGAAATCACACGTTTGTGAGTTGTCAATGACACAGATATGTAAACATCTTAAGGATCTTAATGGATTGACTAAGTTCTCAATTAAAAGTCTCAGAGGAGTCTTAATTTGGAGAATAGATGCCCTGGGACAACAAACTGGGAATAAGTTAACCTAAGCAGTTATTGTCATTTTTTTTAAATGTCTGTTCATCATTTTAAACGTTAGCGTTATCACAAAGAAGGGGACATTTCAGACGGCGGAGATTACCGTGGACTCATCCCGTTGAATAATTATTGTGGGTGGAAAAGTTTTAAGTTTTTGGGAAATTTCTTCGGAATTATTATCCTGACTTGGTAGTGTCGTCTTGCTCTTCTGCTGGGCAATGATGACTGACTGCTTCACGCGAAGATTTCTTAATAGCTCTTTACCGGTTTCCATAGACTATAGCCGCAAATCGCTGGACCATTAGTCAGATCAATAACTCTAACCTGACCCTTCCTTTTTTTCATTCATAGAGGGGCTCTTGCACTTTTGTCTGTAAAAATTGACAGAGGACGACGGACTGCGTGAAACAGCCTGTCATCAATGCCAAATAGCATATTTAGTCAGGCGTAAGGCCAGGAAAGTTTTTTTTGCAGTAGCTTCCAAAGAGTTGATGATTCTCTTCTCATTTCAATATGGCCACACTGTTAATGGAAGTCTATTTTTCGATCGAGAACTACATGTATAGCTCTGTCTAGTGCATTCAGAGTTATTCACTATGCACGTACCTCAGACTATGCAACACAAGTGTCTTTCATTTTGTGCACGAGTATGTGACTGTGGCGCTTACATGATAAGTGCTTTACGCTTGATTTTCAGGTAATTGGTTGGTCAACAGTGTGGACGACGTTTGAAATTTTGCAAGTAAAATAAATGCATCGACGACCATTTGAAGGCAAAAATAAAAATATGTCAAAGCCACTTTCACTAGTCTCGTTATTGCTGCATTCTTCGCTCCCATGGACGTCGATGGCTGCCAGTTTGAATTTTGATCATCTTCAAAACGCAGCTGGTTACAATATTAAAAAATCGTTGCTGCAATACTTTTGAAGTCTAAAAGACAATGTTGTGATCACCTTCTGTAAGGGCTAGCAAAGACGGAGACCTAAGAGCTGATTATATGTCAGCCATAGTGAACGACAACTGAACTGAGGGGTCACGTCTAGGCCTGAACAACTGGGCAGCAGTATCATGTAATTCATTTAATCGTCATGTTATTTTCACATCTTGATGTGAGCTAACACAGGCAGCAAATGATCCCGTAGCCGTCTGCGTTGTCCCGAAGCAGACATCACATGCGAGTACTCAGTCCAATGAACAGGGCAGGGCAATGAGAACGTATTTATACGTGGAACAGTTCATTAGTCTCGGGTTTGGATTTGGTAAGAATTCTAAGCTAGGAAATCAAATACGTGAGATAGGCTAATAGTTGAGAAATGTTTTCTATTTAATGTTAGTATTAATCGGTTGCAACAGATTTCGTTGAAAATAGGACTAATGTTTTTGTTTGAATGTCTGTCAATGAGTCACTCGCAGTTTAGAAAGTATCTCCTTTCTTCAAGGTGTAGTAACAATAAACCGACAAACAACAAACAAATGCATTAAAGCACTAACTATATTTTGATACTTCATGTCTCATCTTCAGGCAATAAATGGAATGAATATAAATGTATACCTAGCGAAATAAACAGTGAAATGCACTTGACAGCAGGCAGCGGGGCATACAACAAGAGAAAGAGAATGTAACACATGGCAGGATGTCCACAACCCTATCGAAACAGTGAGGGTGATGTAGCCCAAATCCGTCCATTTCACCATAGCGAATGATGGTTTGGTCTACTATTTCTTCCCTAGTAAATTTTCGGCCACGTTGGTGTACAAAATAATCTTGCATGGACCCCCTCCCCCCATGCAAGTGTATGGACAACCATTGTGAGAGAGATCATACCGTGTGCGCAATGCAACGCTGTTCACGAGAATGAGGACCAAGACTTCCATCCATATGAAATGTGAATTGGTAAACAATATTACATTTGGTCACTGGTCGTAGTCTACTACGACTGAGGTTGTTCTATATGGGAAGTTAACGCGACTCTGTATTCTGATAATAAATAAGTGTATTCAGTCTATCACCAGGTTTGACCACCATAACGTTATCCCTAACAATCTCCTTAAGCACATGTTCGTCACTCAGATGATTAATAGAGATACAGTTTTAACAATACACGTTCTTAGTGGTTGTAGTTGTAGGTTCATCCTTAACATTAGAGTCAATCCTACACGTAGATATGAAAAATCTAACGTGTTTATCAAGAAAACAATAATTATAACCATTTTAACAAGAACTTGTTTTATGTGTTGTACTTCAACGTTGAATGCCTGCCAATCAGATGATATCTGTTGCGCCCTCTTGAGGTAACTAGTTAAAACCACTAGTTTATAGCTTTCAGGGCAATCACATTTACGATGTAAACAGTTATCAAAATCTGTACTTTTATAATGACCTGAAGTACGAAACCCATCATCAGAATAATGTACAATGACATCGAGAAAAAGCAATTCGTTCGTGAACTTTAATATAGAATGGCATCCAAGCAAGTTCTGGATGAAAACAGTTCATCACGCGAACAATATACAAAGATATTATAAACATAGCAGATATAGATGGGGATTTTGCCGCTTTCTCAGTGACCCGTTTTTCAACGTCTGGCATGTAAAATTCTGAGAATATTGGGTCTAACGGGGAATTAATACCGACGCAGATTAATTTTTTTTGTAAAAACAGTTTGCCATTTAAATACCGAAAGGGTGCTTTGGTTGTACAGTTAGTTAATAATGCACGTACAGATGGTGGGCGAAATCTCATAGCATTCACACTTGTGAGTACTTTGGTGGGCAACCTAATTTTTTCTAGGTGAATAGAAAATTCACTTTTAATTCAAATTCCAAAAAGTTTTCACGCCTTAACTTCCACATTTTTAATAATGTGTTTTTGCAAGAAATATGCACATTCCTGTTACGTGGAAGCGCTTTTGTATTAAAGTGACCAATCAGAGGGCCTGGTTGTATTGTTGTGCGTGGTAAATTAAAATGGCAGCTCCCATGGATGGTGATGCCTGTATAATTCAAGGTGTGTCAAACAGCACTAATTTGTCAACAATCAGTACTTGAAGAAGCTTAGAAAAGCATCCTGACAAAAGCTGATGGACTGTGTAGCTCTGTGGATCAGAATATATGAAAAAGAAGGATGTGTCACAAACGTTTGTGCAGAAAAAACAGCTACTTTGCCCGACTGGTTTAGTTAAAACATGTCCTGCTATACAGCTCTAGAAGACAAAGCATCAGAACAAAAGTTCAAAAGGCAAGAAAAACGCATGGCAACGTTTCAAGACACCAGCAGCAGTAGTAAAGCTGAAGTTGCTGAAAGTGACACAGATGTTACCCAAGATCTCCCAAGAAAATCAATTAGACTTTGAAAATCTGAAACACCAAATTGACCTGAAGTTCATACATTCTTACACTTTATTGCATCATTTGCGAGCAAGAAAAAAAATGTTATGGACCACATTACAAAAAAGAGAAAGAATGAACAACTTTATAGCCTTGAAGACAAAACACGTATGTGTTTTTGTAAGGTAAATCTTCGTGTTTTCCTAGTGTCCATTATTTTTACTAGTTGTTTTTAGCTTGTTTAGCCCCTAGACGGCCCAAGCCTTATACAATAGTGCTGTCTCAACTGGCCCAGTAGAGACGATGGCCATGTCACAAGTCCTCCATATGCCGGAAGCTTTTTGGCGAATTAAGCATGACACTGATTAAACCATCAAAGTCATGTTGCTATAAGTTGAGAATTACCTTTTTTGAAGCACAATGTATACGTGAGGGATGCCTTAGGAGGCCGTTAATTTCTTCATTTGTTACCATCTTAAACAAACACTCCAGAAATCCAGTCTTTCAAACCGTTCGTCTTTGCCCAAGTCGAAAATTGGCCATTCTTACACTGCTTGTACCAGGGGTTAATCATATGGCGTTATACTTCGGGTCGGATTTTAAGCATTTTAAATCAAGCTTTCTGAGAAGGTTAAACGGAGTAAATGGTTGCAATGAACTGTTAAATCAATGTGCTCAAGTGGTCGTCATGCCCCGTCGTAATTCTGGGACAGGGCAACTTCTTATCATTTTTCGTAAATATTATTCACTTAGGTAGCTGCAACGGTAACTGAAATAGAGCGCCGAGTGGCTGGTGTCCCCATCATAATCCAAGGATTGGGGAAGCCCCTGGCCATTTTTGAAACGGTGTGTTAATATTATTTACTTAGGTAGCTGCAACGGTAACTGAAATAGAGTGCCGAGTGGCTGGTGTCCCCATCATAATCCTTGGATATTGGAAGCCTCTGGCGATTTTTGAAACGTTCTGTAAATATATTGACTAAGATATAACCATCTGATTAAAAATAATAAATTTCAATCACTGCATTGGTACACCAGCTGACTTATTTTCAGTTGCATGATCAAATCTAAGTGTCAGATGGTCAAAAATTTTAGGCGACAGATCAGACGGCTTGTACATCTGGTATGCTGGTTTTGGATCAATTACTGATAAATCCGTCTGAAAAAAACTGCATCCCAACACACCGATAGTTAAATGTTAAAAGTTGGCATTTTTAAGCTGGACTTAAATCGCACAGCTCAGTCCGGAGACCTGAATAAGCAAATTAAATTTAAGTATGATGACCTTGTGGCTTAAGAAGCCAAATACCGCAGCGTATGCTATAAAATAGAAATACAATGATGAGGAAGAACTAAGAGTCCAGTTTTCAGTATCATTTTTTTAAAGTTTTGTTTGAAGTTCATCGAATCAATGCTTCTCACATGGAGATGTCATTTGTTTTTTGTTTCAAAAGTAAAGCAAGACTTTGACACTATGCTTCAGAAAGCTGTTGTGCATGACGTTATTAGGATTGCCAGTTTGCGCCCACCTAAGAAATACAAAAGTGATTTGGGGCTAGTGTCAAATGACTGACTCGCTGTCAAACCAATTATCACAGCCTCCAAGGAAGAACTCAGTGTTTGACCCCCATTGCATGCGGGCAAATTACCCGGACGCAGTATTATCCCCTCTCTAATTAGCCATAGTTGGCTCCTTCACGGTGGAGCTTTGCACTCAAAATGTATGGTAGTGCCACCAGCTCTATTGCCAGTACTCAATGATGTATGCTGCGAGGTCAAATTTAACGTGTGTGAGGGGAAACTGAGTTTGTGCTGCAATGCTGGGTGAAAATGTAAAGATCTGTGCAGTTGTAACTATGGTAACATCAGCAACACTGAATGTACTAGAATAAAAATTTGCAAAAATTAGCGACGTATCTGACGGACTAATACTGTGCCCTGACCCCCCTAACTCAAACTCCTGGATCTGTCCCACGAAATATTTCAATGCTTCTTCAATACAATGACTATAAATATTGTGGCATAGCTTTTTAGGTTTATTTGATTTGCACTAAACTGTTGCTGTTCCATACAGTAGATCGGTATAGGAAGTTTTTCTTAAGTGTGGGTGAAAAGGTATCTCTTTATACGAAAAAGACATACAAATTGTACACAGAATAATCACTATCACAGAATTCTAACATTTTCCTGGGAATTTTGCAGTGAGTGGTATAAGCACTACTTCCAGATTTTCCACTTCCTACACATAATATTTGTGTTTTTATACCATGTCATAGACATCTAAAGCTATTGCATGCTGGAGCTTTTGGGTTGAACTCACTTTGTTGAATCCAATGAGACTGATATATATTTCATCGAAGCCAGAGTTATTTGGAGGCGTTACTGCGGCATTTATTCTAACCTTTCTAAAGTTCCCCCCGAAGCACTACCAATTTAGAGAGTTCTACTGATAAGAAGAGGGCAGAAGATTTAGTCTCGACTCCAGACAATGGCCCAGGTTCAAAACTTAATTTCTTATGTAACAGCCATACTGTTCAATGTGTTCGTTTCAAGCACACAAACTGGAATCCAATGAGTCCAATTTCTCTGCTTGCCTACGTAAACCATACGTTTAACAGATGTTGAGATTTATAATGTAGTCCTAGTTAAATTACACTTGTCATGACCATGTTATTATAAGTAATCAGATTGATCTCAAACCACAGAAGTCTATTCATGGAATGCCAACTTCAATTTCATGCCGCTGAAGTTGCGCTGCGATTGCATTCGTTTGTTACAATGTTTGTTCTTTCTATGGTATTTGTCACTACAACTTTTTGCAACTCATACGAATTATAAGACTAATCCCCGAGTCGCAAGTTTTAATAATAGATTACATAGGTCATGTGCAGGAGTTGGCATTTCAGGGCTAAGACAACTGTTGACATCTACAAATGAATGAAACTATTAAGAAACTCCGTGGAACTCAAAGTTCTCCTCTTTTCGTGGCGGAGGGTAGAAAGCTCTGATGCAGGCTACTGCGCATGCTGGAATGACAACACCGACAGTCCGTCCTAAGTGACCGTGTACCCATCTTTGGAACTGTCTGTAGTCCACGGGTCCCATCCTTTTACCCAAGGGTCCATCACAGCGATCACGGTAATGACTTTTGTATTGCAGCCATGAAGTCTCAAAACATCCCGATTGATGTATACAGCTTTAAAACACCCATGCTCCACAACACATTTTTTCGTTCTGTGTAAGCTGTCACGCTTCATTTTTCCATCAAGTTTTGCAACAACCTTGTCGACCTCTTGACAACATACCCTTTCTTCAACAACTGGGGTTGTCTCACAGTTGCCACAGGTGCAGCTCCAAGATTTGTCAGCCATACATTACTACAGTAAACATCAAAATTTCGAATTGAAAACTTTACCAAGAGTGTTTCTGCCAAATTTAATTGAGGGTACTGCATACGATCACATATAGTAAAGATATATACTTTCCATACAAATGAGTAGTGCTACACCCAAGGCAGTGGTAGATCATGCCCGGGGGATGTAGTGATGGAAATGAATTGTTTGTTTCTAAGCTGACCATAAGACACAAGGAAGTTGCCCCGATTCATTGGTGGAGGGGACTGTTTTGTAAGTAGTCGTGAGACCTGCTCTTCCAATCTGAACCCTATCGGTACCCATATGTACCAATAAACAAACTAGGCAATGCCAATGGGGCATACCAACTTGAAAAGCAGTGTTGCCACTCAAATATTACAGTATACAGTTTTTAAACCTTCTCCATAATATGCAATATGGGCAATGACCAATCCAATGGTATACCCTCTATACTCTACAGAAAATTTATCAGGTGGTTTCACCCAAGTCGACTCGTACCCAGGCCATGCACCGTATTTTATTCATAAAAGATGGCAAAATAGGATCAGTGTACATCAACATGAAATGGTTGTTTCCATTCCAAGCATCGCCTTACAAAATAAAACTGTTTTGGAACACATGTGTACATTGATATGGGTCCGAGTTGACTTGCCCTGGAGTGACCTGTTCTATACATGTAACCTATAGAATTACCCCCCTCCGCCAGCACCTAGGTGAGAAAGTCGAAATTATAAAATTGCGATTTTTCATCCTCTTGTTAACACTTCACAGTCGATTATTCCAAAGTGGCTCTCAATCATTCCCATGCATACATATATTCACTCACTAGTAACACCGAGCTCAGTCTCAGAGAAGTAGGAGACACTTTTGTGCAAAGCTCAATTGTCTGCCAGTGAAAGCCAGGATTCGAACATGAGTCTCACGAGCTCAAACCACTGAGCCACGCTGTCAACAAATAATCAGAGACCAATCACTTTTTGAGTGATTTGCTAAAATGCAAAATAATTACTCAGTTTTTATCACTGAAAGTGGTATTAAACCACGGCTGAAAGACGTTTCACCAGTGGGGACGTGGGCGCCTAGGACTGACTGGTAAAGCACCTACATGTACTTTTGAATTAAAAAAGACCAAGTAATAATTCGCGGTTGTAGAATACATATTGATAATATTCTTACCAGTCACTAACATCCAATCGCAACTCCTGCGCACCTTCTGCCCGTGGAGGTTCACTCGACGAACAGGCTGAGGCTGAGTGACGACCGGAGAAAAAATTTATACCATATTATTGTTCAGATTGGTTAGGACCTTGCTATTTCCTCTTTAAAGAAAATCCACAGCTAGAAGCCTTCTGCTCTGAGGCTATAGAATCAGCAATAGCAGTGTTTTCAGAGAAAAAAAAGACCAGAAAGGTAAAGCGTGCAAAGCAAGCTCACCACAGCTTCCTTGAATTATTGACAGTTGCTGAGATACTAGAAACATTCAGAGAATGGGAAGCCCACCGATCAGCTAATTTCATGCTTAAGTCCATCAAGAACTACATTTATCAACATTTATTCGAAACGTTTCTGCTATCTGTGAAAGACTTGACTCTGCATCTCCAAAATGTTTGTGGAATGAGCAAGATCTTTTTAAATGCAAGACCTAAGAGGCTACACCTTGACTGAATTTGAAACGCGCAACTTATCAGTAACCGAAAATGAAAAAGCAAGTATCCAGAGCACAATTGTGAACACCTCAACAGGATGGTGATGGTCCGTTCTGAACAGACCCGTATTTTCAACGATGCCCATGCCAGACAAAGACTCTTCTTTAAAACTCCAAAACTGTCCTATCTGCCCATAGATTTCAAGAGTCAGTTCAGCATTGAAACAGGTTTCAATCAAGAGCACCCTTGCCTATCGGATCAAGAGCGATAGGGATACAATAGACAAGACTAAAAGTACCATACTCAACCATGGCAGTCCAGTTACAGTTTGGGGTGACCAGTTGCATGGCATGACGGTATGGTCAAACATCCTCTTGCATGCGCGCACCCAGCCTTTAATATGGGGGGCTCTATTCTCTGGCAAAGGGGACCTTTTGCTAACAAAAAACCGGGAGGACTACAAAAACGGGGTACCACCTTCAGTTCAGTGAACTGTGCGTCTATGCGTTTTTAGTGGACTTGTGTCTCGCTTTCTCGGACTTTTTTTCTGAGGCGGACCTTTTTACCCACTTCACCAATTTGGGGGGCTCGTTCGAGCCCCCCGAGCCCCCTGGGTGCGCGCATAGCATGCCACTATGACGAAGGTTCAATACTCCCAATGCCCATTACTCCGAAGGTTCGTTATCTTCTAAAATTCACTATTTTGAATTTCCACTATTCCAAAACCAGGGCCCGATCTCTGATCTTTGGACTCGAAACGAACTGGAAATTATTTTTGGCAATTTCTCTGTGCCAAATAATTATAGTTCATGAATATAAGTTTCTAGTACATGAGTACATGTTTGCACTAAAAAAACCTTATATGTGTCCTACAAACTCGAGTAAAAACTCGGAATTTAAAGTTCAAGCACAAACTTTAGATTTAATGTTGAATTTGTCAACTGCAAATTAAGACTAATCAATCACCCTCGTAAGTCATTATGCACTCGAGCATAGAGTAATAGACGCTTATCCCGAGTTCGCACAAAAGTAGATTTAAAAATGGCAAACATTATTTCGTGTTCCATTTAGAGTAAATAGATTCTAGACTGTTCTCTACTCTGATTGTGTGATCATGACTCATTCTCAATAGAGACAACATCTTGGGCACAGCTGTTGCGACCAACTGCGGTTTCAAATTTAAGAAAACTAAATGGGAATCCCTGACTTTGTGAGGCCTTGCAGGGACAGGATGGCTTAGTAACTTCATTTAGTTTCGACCCAGCCGTGTGCGTCGCGCTGCGATTCAATCTTGACATGGATTTGAAGAATTGTGTCATGGTTGATAATTCTTCATATCATTTTAAAATGCAAGTGCGTACTCATTTTAAGACATGCGGGCAATTTAGCATGCACATGAAGTCTGACTACAGTTTCTAGTTGTGCTGGCCAGCTGGAGACGGTGGTCACAGTCTACATAAAATCCAGACAAAGTGCAATAGTGCCCGGGCGTTGTTTTCGGTATAGATGCATCTAATAGCCGAAATATCGTTTATTTTAGCATGTAAAAGCTTAAAAATCTCATCTGACTTTGAAAGTTTAGATATTTTTGGAGCGGTGAATCTTCGGAGTGATGAATCGTCGATGTAATGAACCTTTAGAATAGCTAACTTTACGAGTAGTAAACTTTCGAAATAGTGGATTGTCGCCATTTCCAGTGATGTAAGCAACTTAAGGAACACGCTAAAATACAACCAGATAAAGGTGTTTTATTTGTTTCACAATCTCTCTTGATAAGTTAAAAAAACTTGCTGTCATTAAAAAAGTTCAATTTACCAGCACTCCTGGACTTCTTATGGACCTGGATAAGGGTCCCCAGAAACCACCAGAGGTGGCTGGAATGTCATGTGACTGATGCGAGACGGCCGTCCCTGTGCCTTCCCACCGTTTTGCTTAAAGTCCTTATTTTAAAATGCCAATGTGGCTCCAGTATCAGAAAACACTTAATAAATAAAATCTTACTTTCGATACCCTTTCGTTATATTCTTTTCGCCTTTCGTGCTACAAGTGTTTTTACCTGTATTTGACCCTTCACTGTCAGAAGATACATGTAATTACCGGCTGTCATCGGTTATTTCCGTATCCACATTTGCGGCTCGTCAGTTCAGGAACTTGTCCTGAACGCCGCCATTTTTTCCTTCAAACTGAATGTGCTATCGCTTGCTCGAAAAGTTTTCATTATTTTGTTTTATTAGTAATATCTCGTGATTCGTTGGTGTATATAGCGTACTTATAGTTCACAGTTGGTGGTCGTTAATTTTTTTTTGGATTGTAACGCGTACTTTTGTTTATTATGTTAAAATAGCGTTGGTGTTTAATTCCTGTTATGTAGAGCGGTCGAACCAATTTTATTTCGTTTTGAATTTTTTCCTTGGTTTTGAAAAAGTACTTTGCCATCAACGGATACATAATGCGTCCCACTCAGTAAAAATCAAAAAAGTGTCAAAATCGGGGCAAGCAGTGCAAATTTTTTGCAATTTTGTGGCGAAATTTGGGTCAATTTGTTTGTATCGGGTTAGCCATCTTGGACGACAGCGGGATAAGTTACGAGTTTAAAACTTTGTGCAAATTGTTTTCACCTACAATTTTAAAACGGTGAAATTTAGTGAGATACCTCTTTATTTACTATTCTGCGCGATTTAACAGTTTTCACCCCATTTCAGCCTCGCAGTTGTTACGTATCAAGTGATAAATGTGCTCACAATTCCCGTTGGACTTCCTCTCATTTCTGCCGGCACCGGCCGGTGACTTTTGCTGAACTGAAAGGCATGTTCAACCGGATACTTTGTAATTTGTGAAGATTTAACGTTGATACGTTTTGTCAAACTTTGCTATAAGAAAGGAACTTTGTTCAATTTCCGTGTTTTTGTGCAAAAAATGTAAGGTTTATTCGAAATATTTTACTGTGAATTTCACATTGAGGTGATCTTATACTAAGCTAAATAAATAGTTGAAATAATTTTGAAGTGTTTTTTGACTGTGAACTGCTGTTCAAAGCTTGATTAGTTGTCA
Source organism: Phoronis australis (assembly GCA_002633005.1). Taxonomy (NCBI): domain Eukaryota; kingdom Metazoa; phylum Phoronida; family Phoronidae; genus Phoronis; species Phoronis australis. The sequence continues at coordinate 189,053 of NMRA01000674.1, forward strand.
CAAAATGATTCATATTTTTCTAAATTTTAAGTCTAAATCACTTTGAAGTCATTTTGTAACTTGTTGCTTTGAATTCTTAATTCAGGTTATCAAGTCAACAATATGAAGATTCTATGTTGGATTGTGAAGTTTCAAGCCTCCAGTTCAATGATTGAGTGACCAAAGCATGATATAATTAGCTTGCCATAAATAATATGTTCACTAGCATCTTCAGGCAACATTTCTTGATACCTTGAGTTTACTATTATTTCATTAGATTAATACATAAATACATGTATAAAAACATCATACGTCAGTTCAAAACCAAGTTCACTGGAAGTTCTTCATTTCATGGGTTCTTGCAATTTTGTCATTGACACTGCCACTTCCACTCAAATTACAATTATTGATGTGGTTTAGTTGTAAGGTCATTTCCTTCGTACTCACTGCTTAATAAATATATAGAATTTTGTACTGAACGTGTCATACTTATGTGCTCGAATGAACCCCCTGTTTGGAGAAATGGAAAAGGGTCTGCCTTAGTCAGAGAAGCAAGAACTCCGAAAAAAGTAGAACACAAGACAAAAGTCCACTAGAAGGCAGGAAGAACCAAAATTTGGCGTCTGCATTTTGTACCTCTGAACATACAAAATTAATGTTATAGTAAAAGATACACATTCTCAAAAATTCAAGCCCACCATTTTTAGGCTTGTTGCGCTCATGCAAAGTCTGAACAACACTCACTTGAAAGCCAACATCTTTGCTCAGTTCGCCAGATGACCCCAAGTTCTAAAAAACCTTCGTTTGCGCGAGCGTTGTTGCCAGGGACGATGTAGGCCTCAGGTTAGCTTTGGCGCAAAGCTGTATACTAAAAGGCTGTATTTTGACGACAGTCTTCATATTGCTAGCTGGCACTGGGGCTAGCTAAACTAAGGGTTGCCGCGGCAGTGAGACACAGGACTAACCAGCCAGTCCTTTAATTCAAGGGTTTGAAATTACCTGTCTATGCATATGGCATAAATGATTTGAACCTTTTACTTCGATAAAACAGCTTGCAACTGCATGCCTTTACCGTTCGCCAGTGTCTGGTCTCGGTCCGCACGGGGTACGATCGGCTGCGGGCCCAGAGTCCGGCAAAAAGATGTCTGTCAAAATTTATTCGCCACATTTCGTCAGCAATTTCGATACAATTATATTATGATTTCATTAACGTTATGGCGCTCTGTCGTTCATATTATCCGCGTTTGCAGGCTGGTAACAGACATTGCTCCAGTCGCACAGACGGGGTATACTAAGCCTGGTTTCCTGAATGAACTGTGAAGTGTTAACAATTATTAACATTGGAAGTGACCACAGAATGGTTAGAGCAAAAATAAGAATCAACAAAAGCCTACTAAGGCTTAAACGAATGGAAAGACTGAGATCATTCAAGGCAAACACAGAACACATGGAATAATGCAAAGAATACTTTCAACTGACACTAAAAAGAGATTTCAAGCCTTAGAAGAAGACACTAAATCAATCGAAACTTTTAACAAAGTCCTAACAGAAGAAATCAAGATCCTGCATGAGAAAAAAGGAAAGACAGGCACAAGTCCATCACCAGAAGACACTAAAGCTCAACAGATGGACACAAAAAGAAAAGAACTGTACAAGAAAGACAAAAAGACAGAAAGAGAAAGAATAGAATACAGTGAACTTAACAAAACAATGAAAACATTTAAGAGAAATAGAGCCCGACGATAAAGAATAAAGATGATAATGGCCACAATTGAAAAAGGAAAAGGACCAAAAAAATCTACAAGCAAGGAAATAAAAAGAAGATATCAAAAATGCGAAACCCTAACGGAGAAATAACAAACAACAGAGAAGAAATACTCAAAATTTTATATGAGAAAACGATGAATCCACCAGAAAAGATGGGAACCAGGAATCTAGACACAGAACAAGTACCACCTTTCACTGAGGAGGAAGTAGAACATACCCTCAGAAGGATGAAGAAAAGAATAGCACCAGGAAATGATAATATTACAAGCGATATAATTTCGGCAGGAGGACAAGAAATAATCAAATACTTGGCAAAAGCATTCAATGTAATTCTAAGCACCCAAAACATCCCAAAATGCTGGAAAGAAGCAAATATAATATTATTGTTTAAAAAGGAGACCGAAGTGACATAAAGAACTATAGACCCATAAGCTTATTAGCTCATACATACAAACTGTTCACAAGGCTATTACAAAATAGAATGGAGAAACAACTGGATGAAAATAAACCCCGAGAACAAGCAGGGTTTAGAAAGAGCTACTCAGCAACAGACCATCTACAAGCCCTTGGACAAACAATTGAAAAATGTAACAAATTTAACCTGCCACTGTGTGTTGGTTTCATAGACTATGAAAAGGCTTTTGATTCAGTTGGACACTTTGCGATCACTGAAGCCCTAAAAAACATCAACAAAAATGAAACATTTGTAAAACTGCTGCAATATATATGCAGATGCCACCGCCAGAATACACATCGACAACCACGTCTCTGAAAGATTCAACATAGAGAGAGGAGTTAGAGAGGGAGACCCAAATTCACCTAAACTGTTTACACTGACAATGGAAGAAACCTTCAAATCTTCAGGCTTTCAAAGGGGAGTAAACATAGACGGAGAACATCTAACACACCTAAGATTTGCAGATGATGCTGCTTTGTGCACAGAAGACATAATACCATTATAAACAAATTTAAATATACTGAATGAAGAAAGCAACAATGTGGGATTAAAGATACACAAGAACAAGACAAAGTACGTGACAAATTTTGAAACCAATGAACAAGTAATGGTGGAGAGCAAGATAAATACCTGGGACAAACTATACAAATTGGAAACCTCATGAACAATGAAATACAAATCCGAATAAGAGCTGGATGGGGTTGCTTTGGAAAAAACAGAGAAATATTCCAAGATAAGAATATACCCATATGCCTGAAAAGAAAAATATTTGACCAGTGCATCATCCCCACAATCACCTATGGATGCCAAACATGGACCTTAACAAAACAGACAATTACCAAGCTAAGAGCAACACAGAGAGCAATTGAGAGAAAAATTCTTGGAATAAAGCTACTAGACAGGGATCCACACACAGAGATAAGGAAACAAACAGGAGTTATGGACATAATCAAGACAATTCTGAAATTGAAATGGAGGTGCGGCGAACACGTCGCCAGAGCACAGGACAACAGATGGACAAAAAGATGCACAGCGTGGAAACCCAGATATGGAAAGAGATCAAGAGGATGGCCCCAAGCCAGATGGAGAGATGACATCGTGAAGACGAGAGGCACAACGAGGATGAGAGCGGCAAGAGACAAAACAAATTGGAAGGCATTGCCGGAGGGCTACATCCTGTAGTAGATGGACAATGCCTAGTGTCAGTAAGTAAGTGAGAGTCAGACTTCACCGGAAGAGGGGCAAAACCCGCCATATTGCTCTTGTTTGTCCCGAGTCTTTGCTACATACGCTATATCTTACTGGAGATAACATGGTGAATTTTACGCTTAAAACGTTAACACAACTTATGATATGGTAGATGGATCGTGGAATAATTGTGGATGGACGAAGAAAATGTGAACTTGTTATGTTGTACGAAGCTGTGAACGGACTTAAATTGGAACTCAACTCGGTCAAGACCTGAATTACGCAGGCATACAGGGGCAATAGTATATCCCCATAAAAAGTTGCTCACTTCAAAATACAGCAAATTAAATCAAATGACACATGCATGTGTGTCCATGGAGTTATAATTATCACATACTCTGACTCTGGATACAATTTAGTCTACAAATAACTTGTACATAATCATGAAGACCTCGAGGTTTGATCGCTCGAGTTTCTCTCACCGAGCGCCATTTTGAGGATGTTAAGTGAAATCACGCCTGTTGACGAATAAAAAGTCCAAGGGACACAAATCTTACAAATTTCACTTGATATTTTTTTCTCATGCTATTTTGCAAGTGTCACGCGTCAAGTCTCGCGCTGAGCTCAGTCTCGCGCTAGCCTTTTCCTCATACTCACCTGACTCAATTGAAATACTTTGTGGTTATCGCGCGCGCGTCAAAGTTAACAGTAACCACAAAGTGGAATTGGAATTCTTCGCCAAAGTCACTTGAATTCCAAGAGCTATGCTTCATCGAAGATTTGGTTAGAAACAGAAAGGATCACTGAAGAAAGTAAGCCTCTTTTAGGTGATAATTTTAGGTGTAGAATGTATTTTTGACGAGGTGAAAACATAATCGGATTTCGCCAACCGCCAGTTTAAATACACGGGACGAAATTAATGCAGGACGCGATGGAGCATATTATTTTGCAAATATGAATTTCATTTGCAATAACAGCAATGCTTGTTTTGCATTTTTTGAACTAAACGGCCAAAAACTCGAAGAAAATGACACAATACAATCTGCTACCGTATTGTGCAAATGGCCAAACAACAAGCTTTTTCCCCATTTCCCGTGACCTCATAGTTAAGTCTCACATAATCTCGAGTTATTGTTATAAACTCGCAAAAGGACTACTGTACTTGTGGGTTGGCGGTAAGTTCAAAATGGCTCTGTGTTCATCGAGTTCAAATTGTGAGTAACGCGTTTATTTAAACTTTATTCAATTACGAATTTTGTATTAGTTGTGGGGTAGGTACTTCTTGGATCCTGATGACATCTTCTAACCATGGGTTAACAACGTGTGCTTCTTGGACTTTAAGGCACGGCGGAAGTTTGAAGGGTTTGGTCACGGCTAATTACCGACAGAGCGGCGAGGGTAGTGGTCTACAAATTCCACGCACAATGATTTTTTCAGGTCTGTCAGATATTAATGATAAATTGAAGACGTTTCTGTATAATTTTAGGACTGTAGGTAAGGCATTTTTTCGCACGTACACGTTTATTTTTAAAAAGTCTGAAAACGCGTGGGGGGTGCTTATAGCGACATGGGCGGTTATTAGGGCGAATACGGTCCACAACCTAGAGTTGGCGCGATATGGATTTTAATATTTTCATAGGTTACATTGAAGAAACATAAAAGTGAAAATATTTTGAAATTTATCTTAGTTGAGCGTGAAATTTGAAGAAACAATTTAATATAGAGTAATTAGCGACTGGTTCAGTACGAAAAAGTTTAAAGCTGCAATTCGAACGTTTAGCTGTTAATATTGAATTCTTCATCGGAACGCGAGTTAAAAAACATTACCACACTCATTCGTTCTAGAATTAGTGTCGAATAAGTCGGCAACTCAAGCTACAGGCATTTTGGTTATGCGCATTTTTGATACGCAGTTTTAGGATCGGCCAATCCTAGTAAACTCTGAAGTATTTTCTTCTCTTTCTGATGGTTTCGATATTCTTGTTACCAATGGTAATAGAATCTTATCATGATAAGCAATACTAAGAGAGGAAAAGGCCTAATTTAATTTTCGCTTTTTAGCCTGCTAAGCGTTGAAATACATCTTTAACATTAGAATTTCTACGTAAGTTCCTCACATCATATGAAGTCTACGCTACACTAGTTTCATTTCCATTGGGTTCAATTGTTATCTACCGTCTAGTTTTTTACTTTCATCGATGCAAAGCTACTCTTTGTAACCTTATTTTTCGTTTTATGTCGACTATCTGTTTCTACTAACCCCTTTATTGTTCAACTTGCTATTCATGATTCTGATGTGTTCTTTAAATCGAAGATTCATATATTTTGCCATAGATCTAAGTACAACCTGTTACATCATATTTTAGTATGTTTCCTTATATGGACTAATGTATTTATATATGGCATGTCTGGCTAACACTAGTGGTTACATAACATCAGTGAATGCTTTTCTTTCAGTAAAAAATACAACTCAGTCTTCCAGCAAGCCTATA
>NMRA01000674.1:199204-214357 GCA_002633005.1 Phoronis australis
CTTACAATATCTCTTTTTATCACTCCGGCTGGTCTGCTCACTCAGCTTGTCCGGAACCTGCTTTGCAGGTTGTTATAGCCCAGTTGGCTGTTTGGTGTACCCACTTGGTACTTTATATGATATTTGCCCATTTGGCAGTTTGTACCCACTTGGTACTTGTTATTGAATTTGCCGCTTTGCTCGACCCAGTTGGTAGGCAATCGGCCAATACCCATTTGGTATTATGTACCCATTTGGTACTATGCTAACCTGTGCCACTTAGTATCCGATACTCAGTTACACTTTGGGTATCGGAAATGTGTGTGTTATCTCTTGTAATTAAGGAACCCATCTGGTTCCTTCTGTGAAATATTTATTTGTAGAGCTGTGACCCTGAAATCCCCAATACAACTTAAAATATTTATTATTCTTGTTGTTTTATTTGTCCCCAATAATCGTAAAGTTTCACCTTTTTAAATTACACAAGAAATTTTTCATCTCGCATCAAGCATTGAAACTGGTAGAACGAAAAGGCTGAACTTGTTCCATGACGGGGCAGGTATGCACAATAACGGACTCCTTTTGTTGTTCTTTCAATAACGTGACTCGGTGTGTGCCTATACTCAGAACTACTGATAAGTAACTGGGAGTGTTTGCGCGTGCACATGGCGCATGCGTGTACGTATGCGTGCGACGTGTTCCCATGACTTTTGGACAATATTTTCACTAGGAGCAATTGAACATAACAGTAAATTTTTGTTGTAACACAAAAAATAACAAGTTTCGATTTTTTAATGGAACTGGGTGTAATCACTTATGAGCCTAAAGCCTTGCTGCTACTTCAGACTACCAGTGATCCGAGCTGCTATGACAAACACCGAAATTCACGCTGCCAAGTTTGCACGAAATGTCACTTGGAATGTAATTGGAGGGTTCAAAGATCTAAGTAAACACTGTATAGTTTTGATCCTCGTGGCCCTACCTAACTACGCATAGATAATTTTTCACTGAAACCTTGGACTTCTATATAGAATTCGAAGTTGTTAACGTAAGACTCAAAAATTGAAAATGGCGACTAGGTCAATCGAAGGACGATCACCAGATTTTTGATTTTTGGCATATTGCCTCTATCTTCACGGACTATTAAGAATACCTGCGACTTGTTGCATTTTGTGACAAGTTATTTATGCGGATGCTCGCGATTTACTTTTTGACGATCCATAAGGACTCATAAAAAATCCGTGTAATTGAAGGCAGCACTAAAATGCGAGTCAATAAACCACAGCCCAACGAAGTATCTTGAACAATGCCACTAGCCACATCCACAATGTTTTCTTTTTTGTCATTTCCGGTGATAGGATCGTCGTGGCCAATGTATATAATCCCATCCAAACGTCGCGTGAGGTATGGGGGTTTTCATTCGATGGTCAGTAGCTTACATCGACGATTGCGTCCGGGTCAAGCTCGGCTTCATCCAGCTTCACATCCCACTGCGTCACATGCAGGTAGAGGCATGGTGTAATATAATTAGACTAACTTGACAACTAGGCCAATCACCTCAGTGCAGGGAACTGGTGCAAACCGGACATAAACCTATGACAAACAAAACGGCCAACAGGGTGTGCTAATGACGGTAAATATGTACGAAAACTGTACATTGTTAGCGCATACTCACCATATACCTCTGTCAAGTTTTGTCAAACTCTGCCAAAATAGACCGGGATCCCAGAACTTTTTGGGCATGAAAAGGTAACCAATTTTCTTTTATTCCACACAGCTCTATGGGTATCATGATGCTTGGAAATGGCCGTCTGGCAGGTTCGCTCTGGTGGGTGTAGTCAGGGGAGCCAAGAGAATGACACTCAAAAATTGAGCTAGATCAACTTTTCTGGTAACCACTTCAAACTCCCTCGGATACCTACTATGTAACCGACTGCATCAAAATTGGTCATTGCCAGACAATTTCAGTGGTGGGGAGTATCAGCCAGACGGTAAAAAATTGAGCTAGATCAATCCAAGAGGTAATCGCGTGAAACCAATTGCAAAATATTCACTGTGAGCCCAGGTATCACGAATGAACACTGCCAGACAAATCTAGTGTTGGGTTATCCCCGCCAGACACACTCAAGTAGCTGAGTTGAGCTAGATCAGCCCACCAGGTAACCAATTGAAACCAATCGCCCGATGTTCAACATCACTGCACGTGGCACAACAGTAAGATGCACTATCAGACAAATAAAGATTCGAATCAAAATTGATTATAAGCCCATTCACGCTGAATAAGCATCGCATTCAGGAACCAGGCACTTCGATTTTCAATAAAGCCATTAAGTCCGTACGACATAGGTCACCACACAAGGTGAGAGATTTTTATCCCAAGTTTACGTCAGGGTATAAAAACCAGAAACATCGCGCCTGAGGGTGGAGGCGACCTCACAAGTCCATGCGAAAACAACTCGACGTAATTCACTATTAAAAACAAAACCTAAAAACCCGTCCAAGACGGATAGCACATTGCACTAATTTCCATTTTTCGTTGTCCTATTTTACCAGTCGAAATTGCGTCCCTCTGTTTTCGGACGAGTCATTTGATCCAACTTCTAAAACGAATAATAATCGACATGCCGTCTTTTTCTGTAGTCAGAGTTACATGTATATATGCGCGCCAACTAACTTCATTAATGGCAAGTTTGGCAAAACTGATCAGTTTTGGGCAATCTCCATCTTTCTCATAAACCGAACCCACACAGCACTCCAGAGTTACGTCAAGAACAATGACGTCAGTGGCTTTATCAACATTTTCCGACTATGCTGGATGTATTATTTGCCCTGAACCGCACAAACTACGCCAGATGGGGAACATTGTTTTACCAAAAGTTGTAATTCGCAGACAGTGCTGGAAAACGGAGCGTTCTCATTACGACGTACGAGGAAGAACTTTAATAGATTTGCTGTTGACCTCTCTTTGGAACAGTCGGTATTTTTTATTATTCACATGGTGTTCTCCAAAAACGATGAAAACACCTCTGCTTCACCTGATATTGGGCACGTGTGGTCGTGTTAGATTTCGTGGAAACTTTCAAAGCTATAACGTAGATAAAACATTCCGTTCATGTTGCGAATATGTTATTCATAATTCGTGGGTACATCGAATCCTGATTATTTTTCAGTTTAGTTAGATTGACAATCATTTCATTTGTGCGAAACATATATGCGGGCAATGGAACTGTTCGCTTTTTGCCTTCACAGTGAATATAAAACACGTTCGAATTAATTATTCATAGATGTTGTATATGGTGCTCAGTCACCGTGACGATGGCCCCGATGATCCACATTTGGTAAGGGGGTAACCAACCACTATGTATAATCTTTTTGGAAATAGTTACTGACTTGCAGTTGAATTAACTAAAGAATCTAGTTTATGCTTCACCTTTTTACTTTCATTATTAATAGTACAGGCGTGTAGCCGGGGGGCGGGGGGTTGTGGGTTAGATCGATCCCCTCCCCCTCTGAAAAGGTCCACCCCCACCATATTCGTTAAAGATAGGATATGAATGAACAATAACAACAAAATTGTTGCAGCTAAAGGTGCTACTAACTACTAAGCTAGCAATAATTTTGAATTTGCTTCTGATTCAAAGCGTGTCACGAGTGCCGCTGTTTGTCCAGATGACTAGGATCGTGCATACGATAACAGGAGGCTTTATGTTATTCATAATCAACGCACGTGGTGGCGACAACAAAGGGTAACAAGTGAATGTCTATACCTAGGCATAAAAGTCTAGCCCTAAGACCTACTGTAAGTAAGCTACATGTTATGTATATAGCAACGAGAGAGCTCCCAAAAAGTAGAGCGGTGTGATTGCCTTAAACTCGACCAATAAACAAAACAGCAGAAAAATTGAGATTTGTTATTCTGCTATTTTTGGTTTAATTGCAACCATAGTACGGTACAAATGTATTCACTTTCAAATGTTGAATTGAAAGTGGTCGTCAAATATGCAAATATGTTGTTCATCCAGTGTCCACTTTGATTGTGGATTGGTGGATTGACATGCATGCGTGTGGAGGTTTGAACGTTTCTGTTATTTTAAATTCTGTATATGCTGATGGAAGTTCATTATAGGCAGTTCTCCGTCGTGCTAAAAGCCAGGCATTCAACCACTGTGTTTTCTTTCCTTGAGAATACACCGTTGAGCATTTTCATATTATGATGGAAAAGTATGCCTAGACCTCAACTTTGGACAATTAAAATCTTCTCTAGTCAATCAATGTCAATGGTGCACAAACCTGCAGAGTTCAAGCGAGCTAGAAACTTGATGGAAAAGATTTACAGGGTTCCATGCATGCGTGCACCCAGCCTTTAATACGGGGGGCTCGAATCTCTGGCAAAGTGGACCTTTTGCTAACAAAAAATGCGGGAGTACTACAAAAAACGGAGTACCACCTTCAGGTCTGTGAGCTGTGCGACTGTGCCTTTTAATGGACTTTTATCTCGTTTCTCGGACTTTTTGTTTCTCTGAGATGGACCTTTTTACCCACCTCGCCAAATGGGTGGCTCGTTCAAGCCCCTCGAGCGCCCTGGGTGCTTGCATGCTATGTCCCACAAGGGCTTGACCCAAAGATCTTGTATGCTGTTAACGCGGTCAGTAACTATACGACGATTATGTCGCTAAGGGAATGAATGAGAAAAGAGCCTTTGGTGATGATTCGAAAAAGTGAACAATGAGATTTTCAAGTCAGGACACAAAAAGGAAGCCATGAAATTACGCGACAATACCGTAAATCTTAAGGAGACCAACGACCTTTACGGTAGGCTGCTGGTACTTGTCAAGTCAAATACTAGACAAATCAAACAGAAATATGTTATCATCAACTATGAACTCATCATTACTCCAAGAGAATTGTTCCCTGCCAGTCTGGCAATGCTGCCATGCACAGACGAGTCGAAGCTATTTCAACTTCGGCAGACGTCTAAGAACAGGACAGACATCAAGCTGCAAGGGAGGTTTAAAGTCCATAAAACATGTAAACGGCATCCACTGAGTGTGTTCATCCAAGCCACAATATTGACCTTGAGGATAGCATGGGAGTAATGTTCTTAACTAGAGATTATGACGAGGTCAATTTGGTTCATGACACACACAAGAGAAAAGGAGGCAAATAAAGGGTCCAATGCTGTACATGTACCAGGTAGGAGATGAGACTAACATCCAGAATATCCCAATGAGCCTTTTTCACTCCCATAACCAAACAAAGTCTCAACTGACAGAATATATGTCTGCAAAGACACTTGAATATTGCAAAGACGCTGTCATGATAGTCGCTACTACAGCTTCTACAGCTTCATGATGTACAAAGGGAAACAGACGTCATCTCCGCTTAGACGAAAACAATCACAAAGAAGCAGATACATATAACGCCCCTCGGGTGATAATTCTCCAAAATCCACTCGCGCTCTAGATAACGGGGGATAACGACTTAGCCATGTAATAATCTATTTATACATGTACCACATGCTAAACGAGAAACATTGCAATGAATCGATTTACCTTTTCTGACTCTCCACTACTTTGTAACTACTTTCTATGTCAGAGGCCCGGGGTCGGAGGTCGTGACCTTTTAAGAAAAGCCAGGCTATTTTTGTCAAATAATGCTTTTACTCAAAATCAATTGAAAACTTAAATATAATAGAAATAAATTGAATTTATAAATTAAGGGTTACCAACTATTATAGCTCAAAACACGTTTTTTCACGCTAAGCTTCGACCGAAATTATCGTCTGCTAAAGTAGGATAACACTGGTAGCTGAATATAATTCTCAAGTCAAGGATCCTGACGATACGATACCCGAATTCAAACTGGAGATCGGTGATTTACAAGTAAGAGGACATAAGAGAAAAATTTCACTGAACTAAGATATCATTTTCATGGAAATTATGTGTCTAATTTTTCGTAGCGTATAAGTACAGTACAATGCGGTTTGTTGAACATGCGATTATTGCGCGTGCTCATTTAAGTATTCTATTTTCACTCTTGATGACGTCAGTCGCTGCATGGTGTAGTGGTAAAGTCGGCGACCTGCAATTCCAGGGTCCGTCCTCGGTTTCCCGCCAAATCGTTATCTCACTAGTGAGATAACTTTATGAGTTATTACACGGTTGTATCTGCCATTTGACGATAATATTGTGGTATTACACGGTTTTATACCACAGTATTAGCGTCAAATGGCAGATACAACCGTGTAATAACCCAAGATAACATTTTGGCGGGAAAACCGAGGCCGGATTCGAACCCGAGCCTCAACAGTTGCAAGTCGCCGACTTTACCACTACACCACTCAGCGGCCATCGAACGTGAAAATAGAATATTTAAATGGGCACGCGCAACAATCGCATGTTCAGCAAAGGGCATTGCACCGACATTTATACGCTATGAAAAGTAAGACGCATAATTTCCATAAAAACGATATTTTAATTCAGTGAAATTTTTCTCTCGCGTTCTCCCACTTGTAAATCGCCGATCTCCAATTTGAATGCGGGTATCGTGTCGTCGGGATCTTTTGACTTGAGCATTATAACCAGTTACTAGTGGTAACCTACTTTAGCAGAGGATATTTTCCCGGTCAAAGCTTTGCGTGATCAAACGTGTATTAAGCTATAATAGTGGCGAAACCTTAATTTATAGATTCACTTTAGGTCTATTTTGTTTTATTTTTCATTTGGTTTTGAGTAAAAGCATTATTTGGCAAAAATAGCTCGGCTTTTCGTAAAAGGTCACGACCTCCGACCCCGAGCCTCTGACATAGAAAGTAGTTACAAAGCCGAGGCGAGTCGAGAAAGGTAGATCGATACATTGCAATGTTTCTCCTGGTAGAATTTACGGTGTCCTGCTCCAGCCATAGCCACAAGTGTCCTCACCTTCTGATCTTCAACTACACACTACATTATGCTAGTTGGGTGAGTAAACCGAAATACAAATTTCATCAGAAGCACTTGAAAAGGAGGTTATGAGAGCTTTAGACATGCCATTTATACAACTTTTTGAAATTTCCAAATCGGTTGGACCGTTCTCCAGTTATTTAAATTTTAGAGCCTCAAAAATGGTCTTTTTTAGCAAACAGCACACTGAAATTTCAGGCCACAGAAAATGGCAACTTTAGACAACTATAATATGGTAATGGTTTACAATATGACGATATTGACTAACACATATGATTTTGGTATTGTTCGTTTCCTTGCAAAGTTGTCTTTCCAAAAATACATAGAAAATTTTCCTACCCCGTTCCCTTAGTATTTTATCGTGAAGTTTCTTCTCGCACTATCTCCCGGTACTCGGTAGTAATACCGCCATGTTGAATGGAAGGAGTCCCCTGGCGGTCAAAAACTGAACTAATCTTCCGCGAATTCTGCAGGTCATCACTTTTCAGAAGTTCAAACTGACCGAGACCTGCCTATCCCCTGCCCCAGTTTTCGAATTCGATCCTATGGCAACCCTGCTAGCAAGAATCCGCGAAAAAAGCGAAGATTGTTTTTGAGGTCCAAATTGGTTAAAATTTCGTGGAAAATGGTCTAATGGTGACAATTATAAAAAATTAGAAAAGGTGAAATGCTGCTACTTGTCCTCCATATTATGTCAGGAAAACTTTGGTGGGAATCTCGGCGCGCCCGGGTGAGAATTTAACACGTTTGACACGCTCTAAAAACGTGGAGTATTGGAACGCCCAAAAGCTTGTCAAACGTGTAAAACGTGGCGTGTCAAACGTGTAAATCGTGGCGTCTCAAACGTGTAAAGTGTAGCGTGTCAAACGTGGCGATAAGCGTGTAAAACGTGGCGATAACGTGTCAAACGTGGCGCGCCGAAACCTATGATGGGCCGTTGAGGGGAAAGTGTCGCCGGAAAAATACGAGACATTACGCCGTTATTTACGCCGTTAATTACGCCGTAAAATTGCGAGCGTAATTTAATTCTTTACGGCGTAAAATTACGAGCGTAATTTAGTTTAAACTCTTAGCAAATGACGTTGGGTTTTACAATCCATGATCGCGCGGGCTCATGGAAATACTTATTTAATGACGGATTTCATGTCTATTATACGAGCGCTGAATCATGGCGGATCAAATCGCTGCTGCCATGTCAGCGATTGTTCAAGAACGAGCTTCCCAGCAACAGTCGTGTATGTTAGGTCATCACGGATTGGTTTAAATTTGGAACGTTCTTAAAGTATTTCACGTAATTTACGGCGACATTTCCCCCATTTAATTTACGGGCGTAATTTTACTGCAACACTTCTGCAATTTAACTTACGATCTGAAATTACGAGCGTAATTTTACGGCGAAACTTTTCCCCATTTAATTTACGAGCGTAATTGTACGGCGACACTCCTGCAATAAAATTTACGCTCGTAATTACGAGCGTAATTTTACGGCGACTCTTTCCCCTCAACGGCCCACCATAGAAACGTGGCAAAAACGTGTCATTTTTGTTCCAATACTCCACGTTTGACACACTCTCAGCGTGCCAAACGTGTAAATTAGAGCAAACATNCGCTTTTGACACGCTAGCCTGTAACCTGTGTCATTGCCACGGTAGCGACCCCACATTTAGCCTGAGGCCGGGTACAAGCCATATTGTTCTTGTTTATAGCAGCTCACCATCAACCATGGAAATCATACTGAAAGCAAATGTGTAAAGGGATTTCTTCTTCAAGTCTGCTTATTGTAACATGTAAATAATCCAAAATGTGATAATGATATAGAATCTTTAAAAGGATAATGTAACTATCCAATTCTTACCACATACAGTTGTCACTAAATTTCATTAAATCTAAAATAACATTGACACAGAAATAAGAAAATGGTTCAACATACAATTCGAAGTGCTAAGCTGCTATATATGTATATAAGTTAGCTTTTGAGTCATGCCAGTTGCTTGAAGACTGTTTATGAAGTAAAGAACAGACGCACTTTGTAACATTTTTGAGTTACCAAGAGTGATTCAACATCTGTCATAACATCGAGTTCATGTTGATTTTGCAGCCAAAACCTCTGCACAAAATGTCTTATCCTCATTCAAGCTGACACTAAATGTGAGTTGATTCTATAACAACAATTATGAATTGATATACTACTTAAGATGAGAGGCGTTCCAACTTCATATATTACCTGCATAGTCAACAGTTTCTACTGACTCTTGTTTTCTGTTACAATCAAACTTACCTGTTAAAAGAAAGACCATTTGCAAGAAAAGTTGATCAAGCCGCTGTCAACCAGAGTACATACACTACATACCAAACTTTTGTTAGAGCTGCGCCACATTCGAAAACCATACTTCATAAGTGCTCTCCTGACACAACTGCACTCCCTGACAGCTAAACCAACCCTAACTCAGTATTTGGATATTTGAAAAGGCAGTGAAATCTTCTGTTGCAAATTCTTTGATGTTATTAAGGGAACATGTTTAGTCATTCAAATTGGATGATTACCTCCCAGTGGTCTTTTCAGAACTGCCAAGCCTATTTAAATACGTGTATTGAAGAGCTCTATCATATTTTACATGTTTGACATGCTAGCGTGTCACATTTTACACGTTTGATATGCTAGCGTGTCAATTATTAGACGTTTGACACGCTAACGTGGCAAATTTTACACGTTTGACACGCTAGCGTGTCACATTTTACACGTTTGATATGCTAGCGTGTCAAATTTTACACGTTTAAAACGCCAACGTGGCAAATTTTACACGTTTGACACGCTAGCGTGTAAAATTTTACACGTTTTACACGCTAACGTGTCATGTTTTGACACGTTTTACACGTTACCGTGGCAAATTTGACACGTATTACACGCTTTTTACACATTTGACACGCTCAAAAGCGTGTCAAACGTGTAAAATTCTCACCCGGCCGGGCAAACACCATTCAGAATCGATGACGCTGTTTCATTCATTAACAACAGGTGACGCTGTAATCTTGAGTTGAGTTAACATGGCGGTGTCATCCGGCAAATAGTGCGAACAGAAATTCGAGGATAAAATACGGAGCACACGCGGTAGGGGAAACAGTTATACATTTTTGGAGAGATAACGTAGCGAGGAATCGAACGATACCAAAATCATGTGTGTTGGTCAATGCCGTCACATTGTAAACAATTACCTGTTATATGTAGGATACCATAGCTTACTGTGTTCCTAAAACAAGAAAGTCTTTTACAAGTAGGTTAAGAAGATGGGATCGATAGTAAACTACAAACTATTGTATTTTGCACGAGCAAGAAAACAAAAATTGAAAAATTCACCACCGAATTAGTTTTTTTTTAACTTGTGACAGGACATTTTAAGTTAATTTGAATTTTAAAAATATTTTACTCTATTTTAACGAAAATATTTCACCTGTTTGAGCCTTTTTGATAATTAAGATAAATTTTGACTGGTTCTGTAAAGAATATTTGACCAATTAGATTCGAGTTTAGTTTGAACCCTGACTGACGTTACCTTTTTAGAAGTGTTCCTAAATGGAAATGGTGAGATAAAGTGAAAAAAGTACATTTTCTCATATTTTTGTCAAAAAATAACAAGTGTACACTCACGGTTGAAAGCAGAATTTTTAGCAGTTCGATATCAATATCATTAAAATCGGTTCAGTAATGGGCATTTTAGCAGTTGAAAGTTTGACTCGTACGGTAAGTCACAAGAATTTACCGGTGAGTGAAAAATATGTGAGGTGGTCGCTTTACGTCAATTTTTCAAAATGCTCATTAATGCCCAAATATTTGTAAGGATATCAATAGAAAGAAGGAAAATTAAACATTTCACTGGCATAGTTTTCATGTTCAACCACGTACAGTAGTATAATAATAGATATGAGCTTGTGAATATCATGAAAAAAGGTAAGATTTCACTCTTCAAGAGCGGCTGAATTTCCGCCATATTGGTTTGCTCACCCTAACTCTACATGTACATAAACGCATCGGATTTTTGGGAACATTTCTGTGCTTTGACCGTAGATTTTTGATAACTCGCTCGAGCAAGACACCTTGAATGGTATTAGAAGAAAGAACAATTGCTAATGGTTTGTTGAAACAATGTTTTGTGTAAATTTATTGAGTTTTGTGTTTAATGGGGACGACTGAAGTGAAGCACCCATGGAATTCCTTGTCCTGTGTGTCAAACCTTGTAGTATTATATACAGAAGTTGAGGACGCCTTTGAATTGCTCATGTTTTGCTGAACTCTTGTTTTGTATACATTTATTGAGTTTTGCGTATGATATGGACAGCTGTAGTGACCCAGTGACCCAGTGAAGCACACATAACATTTTTAGTCCTGAGTGTCATACTGTGTAGTATATATTTATAGTGTATTGGGTAGGATCAGAAGCTGAGGGCATCTTTTAGTTATACCACAGGCGTCCTCAGCCTCTGAATCTGACCGTACCAATTACATGTACACTATAATACAAAAAGTTCGGACACTCGATTTTGTGTGAAGTGAAGCACTCATGGAATTCCTAGTTCCGAGTGTCATGCCTTGTGGTATTGTATATGTATACAGTGTACTGAGGATGATCAGAAGTAGAGGATGCCTGTGATTTACAACACGGGCCGAGGACTTTCCGGATGACCCATGAGTTAACGATATAATAAACATTGGACTTAAAAAGTTTGCCAAGCCAAGGCTGCCAGCTTCAACTGTTCTAAATCCAAGTAAAATCTGTGTGCACCTCCCTCAGACTGGTATTGCATAAACAGGGATATTCCTGACCACATTTGAACCTGTTTCCTTTGGCACTCAGCCTCGTCTCCAGCCACAACATGGTGCTGATCAGTTAAGCTATGAGGCTTGGTAACGGGAAATAAAATGTGTCGGAATTTTTACAGAAATTGCCGGAATGTCACCCGTAATTTCACAATTTTCTGCAGTTTTATATAGAAATAAAACTAATGGTACATTGTAGCAATTTAGATCCAAATTATTGCAAAATGGTGTATTTTGATTCAAAAACAGGTTAATACTATTCATAAATAAGAATTGAAACAAGTAAAAAGCACAACCTTTATTTCAGACCATAAGTAAAGCAATGCCTTCTGTCTCATGAATGGATGCAATGTGAAAATAATTGCCATCTGCCTTTGTTCAATGACGTCAAGGCATCGGTCAATCGTTGTGCAGAAATTCCCATAACCAAGTCTCAAATGGCTAAACCCATAGGCGCAATCTTGAGGCTTGGGGACAAAGTTTAAAAGGTCACATCAGTGTCACTATTGTGAGTAAACACAGAGCAAAACCATCAATTGATGCTCGTAAGACTTTTTGTAACAGATTGTGAAGTACTTCATATGAATTTTAAAATGGTAACAAAATAGACATTTTGGGAAGAAATGGGATGAATAAAATGTCGCTTCTGAAAATATTTATTACAAGAAACTGGAGTTCTACAACCAGCTGTAATACTTGTGTTAGGAAAGGATGAAACATTTATATCTTGCAGATTAACATTTCAAATAAGTTTCGTGGTGGAATGGTACACAGTGTCTTTAGGTAATTCTTATTATGCATAACTTATCTGGAAAATGTATAGTTGAGTCTTTTAGTTTGTACTCTAAGATACTAAGCAGGGTTTGTTCTATTTTAGGGATTGTGATCAAGGAGCACAGTAATGCTAATGCAAGCTTTATAGGAAAAGAGGCACCATGTTCCGAAAGGCTGGAGACAGGGAGGGAGGGCGAAGATTGTGTGAGTCAGACGCTGCCAATCCACTACTAAGCCTGCGACCGTTTTGTAAAAATAATTAGTTGCTTAATTGTTATTTATATAATTCATAATTTGTAAGTATTTTACTTGGGCAGTTTCATAGCAATTAAAGAACAAGACTTTTCTTCTTGTAAGTCACAGCTGCACATGCAATGACCACCAAAGCAAACGTTTTAGAAGTTAAAAACCTGAAGCATTGAAAAAAACAAATCTGTTGTTATACCCACAAACAATATTCCTGCATTTAGCCGGTAAAGGCAACACAAGTGGTTCAAAGCTGGCACTGTACTGGCCCACCACTGCACTTTCGCCTATGTAATTTGTGTACTGGCTTCATATGAGCCCATCAACGACCCTGTAATGGGCCAACACAGTCTGTCAATACTGGCCCTTTTTACAGGGCCGAAACCGGTTATTGGTGTACTGGTCCAGTAATGGCGTGGTACTGGTCCTTTGCTGGTTCGATATCGCCATCTTGTACCGGGGCCAATACGGGGAAAGTGTGCAAAATGTTATTAGGCCAGTATTGGCCTACATCATTGGGCCAATACAGAAGACAGTTCAGGGCCAGCATTGGCCCAGTACCTACGTGTTAACTGGGAAAAGTTTTTGGCAGGTTGAGTTGGTCATACGAAAAACGACTGACCTGTTTTTGTGGAAAGATTCCGCAAAAGCCATACTGTATGTAGTAATGTACATGATGACGTCACATGGAAATAGACGAACATCGAATGAGTATGTTTCCTGAGGCCCTTCTCAACACAGATGGAATGTCACAAACCACTGAGGTTTTCCACGACCCTGAAGTGGTCGAAGATGCCCTATCATTGATTTTATGTTCTTTGATTTCAGCGAACACAATCGTTTTTACGGCTGCAAATCTTTTTGGGATTGTCTTTGAGTTCGAGGGTTGACTTATTAAAAGTAATTAGGTTTGGTTCGAACTTTAAAACAACAAAATATGACTTGTCTTCGGACAAATCAACGAATCTTAACAAAGGCTGAAAGTTAAAATCAATTGAAATCAAGGTGGCGACCTCTTCAGTTATTTCGCTGAAAAAACCAGTGAAAATGGACTACGCAGGCTGTGTATACTGACGATCAAACCTGGCGTAAAAAAATCAAGGGCTAATCCCGCAAGTGAAAAGGCAAAGAGCCTATGCACACTGCGAGATGGATAAACATTTCCTTTTATTGACAAGCATATCAGTTTGCATTGCTCTCCCGTCTTCCATAAATAGTCGGATACACATTCTTAATTTTGATTGACTTTTAAGTCAATCAAAATTTACACTTCAAAAAGCGTAAACTTAATTCTTTCAAACTGTTTAATGTTTACAGACTGTGACATTCCTCGAAGAGTCTCAAAAAATTCCAAAATGATTTAATAAAAAGCAATGTTTCTAGAAGGGGGGAATCTGCTTTGAAACAAGGCGGTAACTAATAACCTATGTAATATTGGGGAGAGACAATTGCATATGTTCGAACAAAAAATCATTTTTTGGAATTTACACATTACTTCAGATAGGTGCAAATTCTACAAAAGCGTGGTGTCGTATAAGTGTGGTGTGTATAAGTGTGGTGTGTATAAGTGTGATGTGTATAAGTGTGGTGTGTATAAGTGTGGTGTGTGTAAGTGTGGTGTGTATAAGTGTGGTATTGTATAAGTGTGGTGTGTATAAATGTGGTGTGTATAAGTGTGGTGTGTACAAGTGTGGTGTGTGTAAGTGTGGTTTGTATAAGTGTGGTGTGTATAAGCTGGACTAGGTTTTTCCAGCCTTGAACGAGATGCGACTTGTGTCTTAGTCAAGATAGTGTCAAGGAGTGTAGTACTACACTCCTTGATAGTATCTTGTTGAGGAATCACAACACACGACAAATGATGTAAACTTATATTCATAGCCGTCACACAAAAGCATGTATAAGCATTTGACAAGAACTGTCTCACAGGATAAATTGTTCAAATGAATTACGTTCTTAAATAAAAACATAAGGCCTAAGTTGAATTTAATAAAATAATGTTCATTCGTCCTCTAACACTGGCAAAACCACATCGGTACAAGACTTGAAAGGCGATACTTTTTACCAAAAGCTGGAACTGGCATGGTACGGTACGTCATCTACAGACCCACGTGATCCAGTTCGCGTTCCATCTGACAGACGGTACAAGGACAGCAACACTGCGCCATACAGTCACCGCAAATCGAACCCTGAAACGAAAAGTAGGATATCAGAAGAATCGTTGTTTCAATGTGTTCATTTCGTATTTTTGAAAGTGTAAAACCCCTCACGGTAGGCGTTGTCTCTAATTTGATTACGGATGAGGTCAACCGGCCGTGTATCAGAACAAAAAGCATACTTTTCCAGCCAAAGGGTAACTTGAGTCGTGATGCAAATAATAAACACGAGTTGTGATCACAATGC
>NMRA01000675.1:0-11099 GCA_002633005.1 Phoronis australis
GGTTTGGACGACAATCACATCGCCAGTCAAACACATGCATGCTTTGTAGCATTATGTATAAGGGTAAGTGTTTTGTTGGTACTCGATAGAATCATGGGTAGGAAGTGGACAACAAAGTTGATTGCTGAAATATTTTGAGTATATGTAAGACAGCAGCATCAAATTTGGGCCATAAAAAACTCACGTCTAAAATAAGGCATAGTGATAGATTTAACAAAAGTTAACTAATACTAAAACTATTTCAAACTAAAAACCCTGTTACTGCACGACTGCGTGTTGTATGGACACAGTGACTTACTCGACAATGTACGGAATTGTGATATCGGATTTATTCATACCACAGGTAAAGACCTCAAAACAGGTTAGTACTTTGCCGTGTCGGTTGCCCGATATCCTGCTATGTATATTAATTAAGCAATGTCATGGCTGTTCCGTGAATCTTTTTGATAACGGTGTGCAGAAACCTGTTATGGATGTCGTCCAGTGGAATATCCTCCGTGTAACATTTATTTAGTAACCAACGCACATTTCGAAGGTTTTGACGGCAATCACCTCGTGTTGAACCCAGAACGTCCAGTCCACCACATGCATGCTTTGTTCCAACATAAACCCAGGCGAATGCATGGTTGATACGCGATAGAAACATGTGGGTATGATGGGATACGATAATTGTTATTGCATATATATTTTGAGTAAATGTAAACAGCATCAAAGTTTGACCGTGTAAAACTCACGCTTAAAATTAACAGTGTGATAGATTGAACAAAAGTTAACCGATACTAGCACTATTTTATAATAAAAACCCTTGAACAAAAGTTAAACAATACTAGCACTATTTTAAAATAAAATACCTATAACAAACTGCACGATCACGTGTGCGGAATGCAGAAGGAAACTTGAGATCGGATTCATTCATACCACAGGCAATGACATTGGAAATTTCATTCAAGTCACATCAAAACAGGTAAATACGTTGTCATAGGGTCGATTTACAATGATGAGCCTCAAAACAGTACCAGAGTACCTTCAAATTTATAAAAAAAGTTATAAAACGCTTCAACAGATAAAGATATGAGATATTGAACATGCCCAAATTCCACCAGTCGGCGCGTGCTATGCATTGGAACACAGAAAGAGATAAGCAACTGATTCTTGACCGGGAGACTAAACATATGGTATTTTCTAATTACTCTGAAGACTTGAACATATAGTTTTCTCCGTTACCGTGAGATGTCACAGTCATCCATAATATGGTATCACCAAATGTTCCATCAATTGCATAGCCTTTAAAGATTCACCATAATGATAGAAGTACCTAACAATTAACTTTTAAAACACATGCATAACAACACCCCTTGATAGTGATATTCAAGTTCATGTAGTAAACCATAGTGTTCACATACTGTAAGAAGTTTAAAAAGACCGTCAACTGAGAGCAAGAACAGAACAAATCATTGTCATACATATTATGATTGATATATGCAGGAGATGCTACACAGACGATTAAACAGTCATTCAAAAGTGATCTAAGTCCATCCATGTCCTGTTTGAAACTACTTCATGGAAGAGCCAAAGCCTCTCGAAAGGATCCAAAAAGTTTGGCAATGGTCAGTGAGCTGTTGCTTTTATTTACATTTTTAGTTTCCTGGTACTAAAAGTGTGCTGCTCCCCTGTCAATGACTTTTTCTGGTCTCATAGGTTGTTGAACTAAGTAGCATTCCTTTCAGTCGGATTTGATAACCTTTGGCTTGACAGGACCTTTTCAAAAAAAATCTAATTTGTTGTATTATAGGCGTTATAACACTTGAGAACCTTCAGAGGATCGATCTGTGTCTTATATACATGTATATATAATGCAGTATGAAACGTAAGCAACACTTTACTTCTTCCATTTTGGATATCCGTAGGTCCCATCGTATCGTGGGTATGGGTATGGCGTGTAAATAGATAAAAACGTGTACTAATTAAATTTACAAACAGTCGACAAATCAATTGTTTTCAATACTGCTTATGCTTCTGAAATCTGCAAAGGAATTCAATTAACACCATTCAGCATGCATTTTGGGGTCTTGAACGTAATTTTGATTCAGTCATGCCGTTGTTTTAGTATGTTAGGGCTTGTATTAGTGTGTTAGTGCAATTGTCAGTCGGGATTAGAAAGAGCGCTAGCGCCTGCACAATTGTACCACCAAGACCTGCAACAAATGTCTAGTGTAATAGATTTGATGGATGTATAGAGATCTATTCATTTGAAGTACATGTGCGTCATCACATCCAAACACTAATACCTGAGTACAACCCAGAGTACAACAAAACTACAGTCAACCCTTAAGAACTATTACAATAATCTGGAAACAACACAGTTGTCACTGGTGGAGAGCTGTAAATGCAAAACCCAAATGTTATCAATAACATAATTTAATCAGCACTATCGTCCTTCATGTATCTGGAAAGAGAGCATATCACAGCGTGCGCTCTCACGGAATTGCAACTTACGGGTCTTTTTACCTTTCCGTCTCCGGTTTTATTTTGTGTCGGTTATCGGCGACATCTTATGTTCTCTTCCAGTGGTAGCGAGGTCATGATGCTGCTTGTTCTTGTCCTGTATGATCCTAAAAAGTCTCTATATTTCTCTCTCAGTTTCAATATTTAAATTCATCTCAGAAATGGCTGCTTACATTTATGTAAAACATTGAAATACCAATATTTAAACGCAGTTCACAAAACGAAAATGAAGTGATCATATTTAAGAACATGAAGAGTAATTCCTAAATCACTTCTGGAAAATTTACCATTTAAGTAAATTCGACCTTCTTATTGTGACCGCTGTTTTACTATCGATGAGCTCTGTCTTTTGCTAAATACTATGATTTTTGAGAGAATGTGAGCTGAAACCAGGTGAGAAAGAGTGTAAATGAAAAAGAGATGCCTGAATGACTGGCAAGTAGATGTTTCACGTTACTTTTCTATGTTAAACAAACTCGCATGCAGTCGAAACAAGTAACTTCTAGGAGATTTACAGCTTAGCAGCACCATACCTTTTGTCTCTGATGTCATTAGTGTAAGTGGTACTGTAGCACATTTCGAACCATGTCACTGTTCTCAGCGTAAGATCCTGTATGCTAATGGTATACTAGTCAGCCAAAGTCCAGTGGATCGACGAAAGGCTAAGTCGCTAAAAACTACAATGAGGTTTAAAGGAAATCAACACGTCCGAAGTAGTAAAACCTATTTGTCCTCAAATGAAAACTAGAAATGAGAAAAGGTATGATCTAAGGTATAAATTCACGGTTTTTAAGTCTTCAAATCCGAAGATCAACACAAGACCTAAACCACATTAGTTCAAAAGCTAAAAGTTCAAATTTTCATGACACGAGTTTCCGAACGGCGGTTTGAGCAAAATATATGGTAATTTGGAAGCACATGCCTGTTTGACACTAGTTCTTCGAAGAGCCTGTGCCTCTGGAAAGGAGGCAAACAAAGTGGTTACCGCCACTAAACTTTTGCTGGTCCGCTGCTGTTGAGGTTTCTGGTATCATAAATCTTGAAACCAGTTTTGATCTAACTAGATTTCTTTTCTGTCGGAGTTGTGAACACTTGGCCAAATATGGTCTTTTTATAAACATTTCATTTCCATACCATTGGATGTCAGGACTTGAGAACCTTCAGAGTGCCAGGCTGCATCCAAAATATATAGCGGCATTAAACGGAAACAACGTTAGTTCACCTACATTTTCGTCTTAAATCCTTCGTCATCCGTTTTGGTTATCCGAGGTTCACAGCGTATCGTTGAGGTACGGTTATACCGCGTAAAAAGACAAAAACCTGTATTAATGAACTTTTCAAACAACCGACAAATCAACAGTTTTCAATTTGCCACTTGGAGATCAATTGAAAAATCCTTGTCTCTACACCAATAGAAATCGGTCACGGGAACCATTGTTCATCTCCATCTGGCTGTGGCATCTCCAGAGGAATTCAAATAACACCATTTAGCAAGGATTTTATGACCTTGAACGTCCTTTGGATTAATTCATGCCGTCTTTCCTGGTATGTTAGGCAGTTGTTGGGCGGGATTAGAAAGTGCGTTAGCGTCAACGCGTAAGCACAAGCAAGAAAAATAACACAAACTCTAGTCCAAGCGAATTGTAAATACAATTGACAAATGGGCAGATCTATTCATTAGAGTAAATGTGCGTCATCACGGCCCAAGCATTAGTACATGAGTAGACCCAAGGTTACCACTAAAATGCAGGCAACACTTGGAGTCTATTACAACGAAATGTATACCAAACATTGGTAACAGGTGAAGACCAAAGTGTTATCATTAACGACCCGTGCTTTATGCATCGGGTAAGACAGCACCTCGTGGCATGGGGCCTGACGCAAGAGGCAACTTCGGGCTTCTGTTACCTTTCTGACTCTGGTGTTTTTTGTGTTAGTGGCTCAGCGACATGTTTGGTTTGTTGCCAATGGTGGATCCTGCTGGTTCAGATCCTGTATGACCCTAAAAGAAGTGTTTAGTACATTTCTCAGAAATAGCTCTTCAGATTTATGTGAAACATTCAAATACTATTATTTAAACGTCGTTCACAAAACGAAAATGAAATGATCATATTTTAGATTATTAACAGTGTTTCTGATACCACTTCTGAAATATTTTTATCAAATGAAAATCTATATTGTTATTGACACCGTTGTTTTACTAATAGTGTGCTTTTCTCTTTTGCTAAATTTTGCAGTTTTTGAGAGATTGTGCCCTGGAACCAGTTATGAAACAGTGTACATGAATAAAGACGGTGCCTGAATCAGTAGCGAATAGAATTTTCACTTTATTTTTCCGAATCAAACACGTTGCCCATAGGAGTACACACGTCCAGGACGTTTACAGATGAACTGCACCACACCGTTTGACTCTGATGTCATTCGTCATAATGGTCCTGCAGCATATATGGTACATTTGTATGTCGTCACTGCTGGCAACTTCCGTTATCACACGTGGATGGTATATTAGTCAACCAACGTCCGGTTGGAGGATGACTGGGACAAGTCGCTAAAAATTAACCCCTTGAAAGTGATAAAGCAATACGGCCTGAATTGAAATCTACAACTGAGAAGGTGTTTGGGCTGAAGGTATAAAACCACGGTATTCTTCGATTTCAATGTTAGCTAGACCAAGAATCCATAAATCTTAACATCCACTGAAGTCCGAAAGCTTATCATTTTCAAAAGTAAACGTTCGAATGTTCAGGACACGAGGTCCTGAAAAGTGATTTCGTTAAAAATTTTGGAGTTAGTTTCTATACACGTGCCCTTTGAAACTAGTGATTCGAAGAGCCAGTGCTCCTCAATGGGATCCAAACAAATGTTGTCATTGCTTACTGAGCTGCTACATTTAGTTACATTATCAAATTTTGGAATACAGCCAGTAAAATTTTGCTGCTCTGTTGTCAGACCTCGTCAATAGTTTCAACTAGACCTTCTTTATGTTGGATTTTTGAACCTTCGGACTCAAGGTCCTTTTGAAAACGTTTTCATTTGTCGCATAATTTGCCTTCTAATTTGTACACCTTCGGAGTATCGAACTCTATCCTATTTATACCAATGCATTATGATTCGCAAGCATAATAGATTTCCTTCTTAGCTCTAGTATTCGGTTGTGAATTTTCTTTTTCCATGCTTCTTCTTCCGTTTTGGTTATCCGTGGGTTGCAGCGTATCGCTGTTCCGTGGGTATGGCGAGACAATAGACAAAAACATGTATTAACAAAATTTTTGTGACCTTTTACGTTATTTGGATTTATTCATGCTGTCTTTCTGGGTACGTTTGCGCTTGTGTCAGTAGGTTAGTGTAATTGTTAGTCGGGATTAGAAAGAGAATCAGCGTCAACGCGAATACACGACCAAGACATTGGGGCTATTCGGAAAATCTACAATAACTAGAGGGCGTGCGTGTACTAGTGGTGATAGATTAACAGCCTCGATTTCGCGAGCCCTTTAGATACATGGTGAAATGGCTTGCAGACGTGCCAACTAAATCTGAGATTGCGTAAAAAGGGTGTTTCTATGAGAGGAAGTAAGCACGACCTCATACAAAGGTAAGGTTTGTGATTATTTTAACGATTATTCCATGATTATTCTACCGATGCTTGTTAACTGAGGCGCTCGCCAATGTCGACTTCACGGCAGTCAGTCGCCAGCCAGAGCCTGGTTAATTTTTTGTATGTTGTGATATGTGATACGATACTTGACGTAGCAATCGGGGTCTTTTCGTACATCAAAGCATTACTATTGTTTGGAATGATTTCTAAAAGTTTATCAGTTACAGTTACATCAATCAATGCTGAATATTTATGCTGTCAACTCGATACAGGTTAATGCCAATGGCAAAGGGTACGTGAGTGATAAATATCCATTGCATTAGACTAGTATTTGTTTACTCCCTATCATATGTCTTCTGGAAATCTATTACACGTTGAAATGGAAATCTATCACGTCAGTTTTCACGTAACCTTTGGTTTTTAGGTTTGAAGGCTTGTACCGTGCAGAGGAGATATGCATCGCTTCTGCACTGTCCCTGAATGGACAAAAAATGGTTTTTAGCATTTGACTGCAGCTAACCAACAAGATCTTCCCATCCAGTGCAGATATGTTGTCAAAGCCTACTTTCAATATTGGAGACAACGAACAAAGCCTTTGAAAAGGAACAGCTATTTTTAAAGTCATTTTGTTAAATTACTTAATATTCAGGTCCCGAGGGGGGATTGGCATGGGGGGTTGTAATATTTGGTGCAACTGAATGTGTGGAAATAACAGGTAATACATGTTTGGGGAAAAGAGCATGGTGATGTAATTCTTAACCTTCAGGAAGTCCCTTCAAGTTGACTTCATGAAACTGTTTTGCTACTTGATCAATTATAAAACCACGAAAATATATTACATTTTCCGAATTCACAGTGACTGAATAGTCTTAACTCACGCCTTGAAATGTTGCAAGTCGTTATAAATTCAAATGACTGCCATTCTTGTGAAAATTGCATTTTTGATGGTGCCTTACGATTTGCAATTACTCTTAAACAACAGAAAGATTATCCATCATTTTTAAATGACCCAAGTCTTCATATCTTCTGTTAGAAGAAAAACGGTTCCCTCAACCTTAGGCTAGAAGTATGCTTGACAGACCCATGAACCAGTAATCCGAGTTTAAAATTGCTCAAAGTATCAAAATTAAAAGGGCTTGAAAATGGGTAACAAAGGTTTGAAGTTGTCTCAAAAAATGTGTATATTTTACAGACAAGTGATGCGTTTAAAGAATTGTTATGGCTAGGGATAAAAAATAAAGACACAGTTTTATGCAATACTCATTATATACACCCTTGGTTTCTGAAAATAGTAATTATTTACTTTTATGTGAAACTGTAGACCAATCACCATATATTTTTGAAAAACAGGGATAAAATTTTTGATCCAATCTGGAGTACTTAATTATTCATATTTCAATATTTGTTCCAGGTTCAGTGACATTTTAAGGCCTCTTCGAGCTGTATCATACACAAGCTTTGTTACTCCGTTCTCTTCCCACAGCACTTCCACACACCAGCAGTGCTGCATGGCACAATGTGCAAGTCAGTGGCCCTGGAGAAATGTGAATCGCAGAACTAAGTTACCATAAGACAATGTGCCAGTGGAGTGTCTGTGTATCCAGACGAACTACAGTATATCTGACTGCTACACAAATAAGCCTTGTTGGTGAGGATGCCCTTTCATAGGCAATGAGTCGTTCGTGGACAATAGCTTATTCCCTTTCCTGGAAGAAACATGAGGGACTGAAGCTAAAGAAGACCTAGTCACACTCTGGTCTAGTTCAGAGTCTGATTTTGGGCTCGAAACGATTCAAGTGATATGCTGCTGTGTTTACCTTCAAGGGTCTAATTGTGGATGTTATTGAGGTTGAATGAGGTTACATGAAAGAAAGCCACGTGTTGAAACTGGACCTTTTTTACAAGCGCTTCTATAGGCCATTGAAACTAGAACCCAGTGAAATGAAAGCCAAAAGCTGAGTGACATTAAATTTTCCTTTCAGAAGAAAGGCTTTTTGCTATTGGTACAGATTATGGGGAAATGACATTCAGTGACTGCATCGATTGTCTTATTGTATGTTTTCAATTGTAGCTAGCTGGACAAGAATCTGCTATGCACAAGATTCGAGAATAAACAATTATCAGTGTTTTTAAAAACAAATGGCAAACTGAAAAAGCACAGAAAGAAACAACATTGCGAGGGAGTCCATAATCAGGCATATCAGGTGCTGCGTATTTTGATAAAAATTCCATCTTTTACCAGTTGTTTACATGCAGACAGCCACGCATGCGCAATTCAATCACCACTAGTACAGCACCGACACCGCGAGGAGAATTCTCCGAATAGCCCCATTGTTTTATTACTTCACATGTATTCATGAATAGCTGAGCCCGGAATGTTGTATACTTCCACATTTTCGACAGGTTTGTAGATAATATATAAAGCACTGTTTGTTTGCTATTCTGGTATTATTCTGTACGGGAGTAAGCTTTTTACGTTCTAAACATCCTACAAGCGTATAGTCGGTAGAATATTTTTTGCCTGAGAGCTGCACATTTACTATATACGAGACGAATAAACACCAATTTACGAAGTGTTTGCGGAGAGTAACCGTATATTTAGACCAGGTGCTGCCGTGACCCAGCGGCATCAACGTTAAGTAATACACAACGGCATTGTTGAGTGACGAGTCTTAAGTCAGAAAATAGTGGTATTGGCTGGTCCCTAATAGGAACTAGTCTTGATTACTTTACTTTATATGATTGCAATCAATTTATACATGCAGTCACTAGCAGGTAATGGTGGCATAGAATCACAGTGTAAGTGTTCACGTGCGATGCAAAATGATCGAGTACCTCGCAAGTGTTCATAGCTGGCTCTCCTTTGCGAAGTCTATCCGCCACTGTTTTGGGTATCATCTGGTAAAGAAGGGTATCGGTCCGCTTCATTTCCAAGTCAAGTTTTCGCATACTGTCTTCAAGTGTCCGACTCTTCTTTTGTTCCTGATGAAATGTTTTCTGTTTTTATCAATTTGAAATACATTGAAATAAAATCGATAAATCCGTTGACAAGATTATTCGTTTATATTTTTTAAGAAAATACTAAATACACCCAGGTGTTTGGGTAAAGTAGAAACGTATCAAAACAAAAACGATATCATTACCTGATCTAAGGCGAGCTTTAGTTCTGCCGATTGTTGAGTTCCAGCCAATACCAAATCTCGACTGGAATCATGCATACTGAGATCGTTGATGTATAAACCCAGTTTAAACATCATCTCCAAGTTAGCCATGCTGAAAATGCACAGTCGTAGTTACTAGCTACACAGAATTGGGTTGAGTTCCGTTGATGGCAATTAGCTCGCACTTGCGGCAAGAAATCTTCGTTTATAGAATGGAAACAAGCAAATTCAATCCCGAAATTTATCGATTCCATCCGATTATTTAACATCTCAACGTCATCGTCTCATCACTTTAGTGGCGGCCATTTTGCTAGGACAAGCACGTAAGCTCCCGAGCATGGTCGCAAAACACTAGCTTTTAGTTCCCCTTATTATGTGAGGTCTTGCGAGATTTTACTTTCTTCGCAAGGAACTAGGTCAACGGAACGCTCTCGCCCTGGTTGGTTCGCAAGTTTTGTTCTTGATTTGCCCTTAACATGTGCATTTAATGAGCATCTGACCTCTAAAGGAAATTAAACGAAAACCGATACGTACACGGGTGTTCCCAGAAATACCATGCAACTCCACTCCTCGACGTACATCATCTGTCCTTTTAAATGGAGACATTCGCCGTCGTCATTTTCAGATGACTGGTAGGCTGACATTACGTCGGACTGATGGGCACGAAATATATCTGAAACAAGTGAATGATATGCAACCGAATATCTCTAGGGAAAGTTTCACTGTAAGCTGTTCAGTTGTCGGGAAAAACGCCATTATTTTGTAGTTGGTGCGAAATCTGATACTGTCAGTTCACCAACTAGCGATCGCTTAGTCATGAAGTTCTTAATCTCCACAAGAGTCGATCGCTTTTAGCGGTGCAAAATTTTGCAACCGATGAGAAACGTTCCGATCAATCAAAATTTGGAAAATGTCTCGCAACGGTAAGCAGTACTACACGAAACGGATGCTTGTGAGTGCGTTTGGTTGATTTGGGGGAAAAGGCAAGTCTACTATTTTTCAGCTACAGGTTAATTTTCAAACTGTACACTTGTGTTGTTTTTAGACTCCGAAATGTGAGGTTTGAGGTCTGAAAGATAACAAAGTGACTTCGGCAAAAATCATCAGTTATTGTTGTTTTATATTGCCTCTTAACACCTTGGTATACACGAGATGGCAATACTCACCTTCCCCAAAAAGCTCTTCTTGAACACACAGTTTCCTTACGGGGTCTATAGTGGTAAGTTCAAATTGCGTATTTGTGTGCATTACGATCTGTAAAAAAATAATAAAGGGATTGCCATGAACAGGTTGGCTCAAGTCGTCAACGACCAGTGCTAAAAGCATCATGCGGTGAGATACTGGGCTATAAACATTTGTTTAAGTTAATCGCTTCTTTAAGCAAAACACGTAACAACATTTTACCTGTCTGATCTAATGTTACAGACAATGTCGTGGAGCCATCACTTGTGAGGAATTCTTGAAGTTTTACCAACCGACTACCTCACAGACTAACTTAAAGACTCAAGAGTTGACTATTTCCCTGATAAATTCCCACTAATCTGTGCGTTAGTATAGTATGTTACATGTTCTTGAATTTTTCACCAATTCAAGGACATACATGAACTGAGATTTTCTCGAATTTACCCAATCACTCTGGAAGACTGGACTAGGGTTTCCAAAACATTCAACGCCTCTACACTGCTCCAGGTTTGTAGAATATCCTAAACGATGGTTCTTAATCATTCCATTATATACTAAAAATCTCTAGAATATTCTCAGCTTTTCTATTTTAAATGAGTTGTTATATTACTGGTCTGATCTCATCTGGGACGGTCAAACAACTGCAAACGAAACAA
>NMRA01000675.1:13170-118979 GCA_002633005.1 Phoronis australis
TTTTTTCTTGCCTGTAACAGAATAGAAATATTAGCAAATTGTAAAAGAAAAGACAAGACAAAACTACTTTTGTAAGGCAGAACATACTTGACATTTCATCTTCATGTTTATGTGTAGAAACTAATAACCTTTGTACCCAAGTCTTATTTAATATCTGAATTAAAATATGTGAAACAGGCTAAAAGTGATTTAACAATGTGTATTTTTCATGACACTTAAAGTGTGCTTCTGATCTCAACAAGCAATTTTTTTCCAATGCAATGTTACGACATTTACTGAATTAAGGCTTATTCATGTCAATTCGATAACTGAGATGGTAGTCCTGGGGGTGGGGTCCACGATAAAATAAGGAAACTCACTCATCTAGAGAATTTTATTGGAAACAGCATAGCTTTGA
Organism: Phoronis australis; assembly: GCA_002633005.1. Classification (NCBI taxonomy): domain Eukaryota; kingdom Metazoa; phylum Phoronida; family Phoronidae; genus Phoronis; species Phoronis australis. The sequence goes on from NMRA01000675.1 coordinate 13,568, forward strand.
AGAGAAAATGCTGTGAAAAAGTCACTCTTGACTTCTGTGCATCACGTACCATACACCTCTTATTTTGGGAGCACTCCCACCCAGGACAATATGAATATGTGCTGCTAGCTTACCCGGCATCGGGTGAGTTTCCAAAAAGAAACACTTAGTTCCACCCAATAAACCTGTTATTTAATGGGGTAACTGGTGGGGACAACATCACCGAACGATGTTCATACAAACTGATTGCTAAAAACTTACCAAGTAATGTTGTGTAGTCTCCGAATGCCAGGAACTGCATAGTCATAGAGCACACACGGGGCTTCATCATCCACACACTTTTCGTCAGTTAGTTGACCCTGTTGACCGCAATTGTCCACGAATATAGTAACCTTAGGTCTTTTGGGAATTTGTGGCCACCTNATGCCGTTTTACATTAACCAAAGCGCATTTACACGGTTTTGACGACAATCACATCGCCTGTCAAACACATGCATGCTTTGTAGCATTATGTACAAGGATGATTGTTTTGTTGGTACTCGATAGAGTCATGGGTAGGAAGTGGACAACAGAGTTGATTGCTGAAATATTTTGAGTAAAGGTAAGACAACAGCATCAAATTTTGGCCGTATAAAACTCACGTGTAAAATAAGGCGTAGTGATAGATTTAACAAAAGTTAACTGATACTAAAACTCTTTCAAACTGAAAACCCTGTTACGGCACGACTGCGTGTTGTATGGACACAGTGACTTACTCGACAATGTACGGAATTGTGATATCGAATTTATTCATACCACAGGCAAAGACTTCAAAACAGGTTAGTACTTTACTGTTTCGGTTGCCCGATATCCTGCTATGTATATTAATTAAACAATGTCATGGCTGTTCCGTGAATCTTTTTGATAATGGTGTACAGAAACGTGTTATGGATGTCCTCCAGTGGAATATCCTTCGTGTGACATTTAATTAGTATGACCCTAAAGGAAGTGTTTAGTACATTTCTCAGAAATAGCTCTTCGACGTTCAAATACTATTATTTAAACGTCGTTCACAAAACGAAAATGAAATGATCATATTTTAGATTATTAACAGTGTTTCTGATGCTACTTCTGAAATATTTTTATCAAATGAAAATCGATATTGTTATTTACACCGTTGTTTTACTAATAATGTGCTTTTCTCTTTTGCTAAATTTTGCAGTTTTTGAGAGATTGTGCCCTGGAACCAGTTATGAAACATTGTACATGAATAAAGACGGTGCCTGAATCAGTAGCGAATAGAATTTTCACTTTATTTTTTCGAATCAAACAAGTTGCACATAGGAGTACAGACGTCCAGGACGTTTACAGATGAACTGCACCACACCGTTCGACTCTGATGTCTTTCGTCATAGTGGTCCTGCAACACATATGATACATTTGTATGTCCTCACTGCTGGCAACTTCAGTTATCACACGTGGATGGTATATTAGTCAGCCAAAGTCCGGTTGGTGGACACTGGGACAAGTCGCTAAAAATGAACCCCTTGAAAGTGATAAAGCAATACGACCTGAATTGAAATCTACCACTGAGAAGGTGTTTGGGCCGAAGGTATGAAACCACGGTATTCTTCGATTTCAAGGTGAGCTAGACCAAGAATCCATAAATCTTAATATCCACTGAAGTCCGAAAGCTTATCATTTTCAAAAGTAAACGTTCGATCTTTTAGGACACGAGGTTCTGAAAAGTGATTTCGTTAAAAATTTTGGAGTTGGTTTCTATACACGTGCCCTTTGAAACTAGTGATTCGAAGAGCCAGTGCTCCTCAATGGGATCCAAACATATTTTGTCATTGCTTACTGAGCTGCTACATTTAGTTACATTATTAAATTTTGGAATACAGCCAGTAAAATTTTGCTGCTCTGTTGTCAGACCTCGTCAATAGTTTCAACTAGACCTTCTTTTTATTGGATTTTTGAACCTTCGGATTCAAGGTCCTTTTGAAAACGTTTCCTTTTGGCGCATAATTTGCCTTCTAACTTGTACACCTTCGGAGTATCGAGCTCTATCCTATTTATACCAATGCATTATGATTCGCAAGCAATAATAGATTTCTTTCTTAGCTTTAGTATTCGGTTGTGAATTTTCTTCTTCCATGCTTCTTCTTCCGTTTTGGTTATCCGTGGGTTGCAGCGTATCGCTGTTCCGTGGGTATGGCGAGTCAGTGGACAAAAAACATGTATTAACAAAATATTTGTGACCTTTTACGTTATTTGGATTTATTCATGCTGTCTTTCTGGGTACGTTTGGGTTTGTGTCAGTAGGTTAGTGTAATTGTTAGTCGGGATTAGAAAGAGAATCAGCGTCAACGCGAATACACGAGCAAGACAATTAACAAACGTGTGGTGCAAGCGAATGATGATAGATTTGGTGGATGGAGAGGTGTATCCATTTAAAGTGCATGTGCATCTTCACGAACCAAACACTAAAACCTGAGTACAACCCAAAGTACTATTAAATACAGCCAAAACTTAAAATATTTTACAACGACGCGATCCGGACACCACACAATTATCGTAGGTGGAGAACTGTAACTGTAAGTGCCATCCAGAATAAAATATTATAAATAACAAAAGCTATACACCACTGCCGTGTTTCATGAATCGGTATGACAGCAACTCATGGCGCGCGCCCTCATGGAAGAAGGAGCTTGCGAGACGTTTTTACCTTTTCCACCCTGTTGTTATTTTGTGTTCCTGGTTCAGCAACATCTTTGGTTCACTGCCAGTAGTGGCAAGGCCGTGGTCTTTGTTGTTCGAAGCCTGTAAGACCCTAGAAAAGAACGTCTACATTTCTCTAACGTTTGCATCTCAGAAATGTCAGTTCACATTGATATAAAACTTTCAAATACTATGATTTAAGCACCGTTCAGAAAACGAAAATGATAAGAGCACATTTTACAACTTTAACGGAGTTCTGAGATGACTTCTGGAACACCTTCATTAAATTAAATTCGATCTTGTTATTGATACCATTGTTTTACCATTAATGTGCTTTTTGTCCTAAGCTAAATTTTACGTTTTTTGAGAAATAATTTATTGTGCCCTGAAACCAGGTGAGAATTGATGGGTCCTAGAATGCACATACGGTCAAACTTCCAGGATGTTTACAACTTAATGACACCATACTTTTTTGCTATGGTGTCATTCGTGTAAGTGGTCATGTGGTTTAATCCCACTGTTCGCGACGTCAAATCCCGCATGCCGCATGCTAGTGGTATATTAATCAGTCCAGTGGTTAGAAGAAATTTGGCGAAGTCTCTGAAAACCTACAATAAAATTCAAACGAAATCAACCCCTTGGAGGCAATGAAATCGTATGATCTGAATTGAAATCTACGAGTGCGAAAGAGTGTGAGCAGAAGGTATGAAATCTAGATATTCATTGTTCTGACAGTTTAAACGTCCGCACCAGTCCGAAGCTAAAAGTTAGAACTTTCATGTATCAAGATTTTGAAAAGTTGTTTGGAAAGAAGGTTCGGGTATTTATATACACGTGCCTATTTGAAACTACTTTATGGAACCCTAAGAGCCTGTCCGAATTGATCAAAACAATATTCGGCAATGTGCAGAGATGTTGTATTTATTTAAATTTTCAAATAATTGTGTAACACCACTACAATCTTGTTGCTTCCAGTCGATGGCTAAATCACAGGTTTCAGGTATAACAGACCTTCGGACTAGTTTCAAACTAACTATCTTTTCTTTCTGTCAGATTTGTGAACCCTCGGGGTTAAAGGGCTCTTTTAGAAATATATTCAATTGTCAGATGATTTGCCTTTAGACTTGTGAACCTTCACAGTATAGAGCTTCACCCTATTTATACCAATCCAGTATAAATCGCATCAAAATTACATTACATTCTTAATGTTGGTCTTCGTTTGTCATTCTTCTTCTTCCATTCTCCTTCTTCCGTCTTGGTAATCCAGGGGTCGCAACGTACCATTGTTGTGTGAGTATAGCAAGTAAATAAACAAAACCGTGGAAAAATAAAAGTTTCAAAAAATTGAGAAATCAATTGTTGTTTTCCATTTGATAATTGAATAATCAATGTAAGTGAGAAATCCTTCTCCATGCCACTAGTGTAATCGATCAAGGGACCCACTGCTCAGCTCCACCTGGTTATGGCATCTGCAGAGGAACTCAGTTAACAACATTCAGCATGCACACAGGGTCGTCATTTGGATTCAGTCATGCTGTTTTTAGTGTGTTAGGGTATGTGTTAGTATGTTAGTGCAAATGTTAGTCGAAATTAGAAAGAGTGTTGTCGTCAATACGAATGTACCAGCAAGAAAAGTAACAAACGACAAGTGAAAGCGAATGGTGATAGATTTGGTGCATGGAGAGGTGTATCCATTTAAAGTACATGTGCGTCATCACGAACCAAACACTAAAACTTGAGTACAAGCCAGAGTACAAGTAAAATACCGTTATCACTTTAAAGCTGTTACAATAATTAAGACACCAAGAAGTTGTCACAAGTGTCAGTCAGTCCAAAATGTTGTCAATAACGACAGTTACACATCTGTATCGTCCTTCATGTATCTTTTAGGGCAGCATCTCATGATGCAGCCTAAGAGAGAGTCCAACTTAAGGGTTTTTTCGTTTCCGATTATGGTATCATTTTGTGTTGGTGGTTCAGCGACATCTTTTGCTCTGTGCCAGTGGTGGTAAGGTCAGTGTCCTGCTTGCTCAGATCTTATAAGACTCTGGAACAAACGTCTATATTTCTCTAACTTTGAACGTTTGTATCTCAGAAATAGCTGTTCTTATTCATGTAACACCTCCAAATACTGCGATGATTTAAAGGCAGTTCTCAAAACAAAAATGAGGAGCATATTTTAGAACGGTAACAGAGTTCTGAGGTCACTTCTGGAACACTTTCATGAAATGAAATTCGATCTTGTTATTCATGACGGCGAAATCCCGTTGCTCCCAACTTGTTCGATTGTATAACCCAACAACAAGTTGGGAAGTTTACCCCCCGTAGCCAATTAACTCCATCATGGCGTTGATGTTGGAGGGCCTGCGCTCTTTTGTTTGATAATTGCTCTAATCTCCGATCAGATCGTATCAAGCCTGACTGGGGTGGGGTGATAAAAATGGAAGTTAAGTTAAGCCAGATGTTATCGCACGTTCAGTACACCTCGCGTCTGGAAAAGTTACTGAACGACAGGACTCTGTAATGGATATCATTGTTTTACCATTAACGTGGCTTTACCTTTAGCTAAATTTCACGGTTTTTGAGGAACTGTGCTCTGAAACTAGATGTAATACAATGCATATGAATAAAAATAGATGCCTGAATGACTTGTCTTTTCCAAATCAAACAAGGCTTCTGTACAGTTTTGATGAATCGTATAACACACAGACAGTCGAAGCATTTAACTTCCAGGATATTTAGGGGTGAACGACACCATACATTTTGACTCTGATGTCATTCCAGTGAGTGGTCCAGCGGCACCTTTGGTACACTCTCACTGCTCGCGACGTCAGATCCCGCATGACAATGGTATAGTAGTCAGCCAATGTCCTGTGGTTTGACGAAATTAGGTTAATTCCTTAAAAGCCTAGAATGATGTTCAAACAAAGTCATCTCATTGGAAGCAATGGAACCTTATGATCTGAATTGAAAAGCACAAGTGAGAAAGAGTGTGAGCAGAAGGTATGAAATCACTTATTCATTGGTTCGAAGGTTTGCAAGTCCAAAAATCCATAAATCCAAAGGTCCAAACTAGGTAGAAAGTCCATTAGTTTGAAAGCTAAAATTTCGAACTTTCATTTGTTACAGTTAGCAAAATGTTCGGAGATTTGTATGCACGTTCCTGTTTGAAACTATATTTTGGAAGTGCCAGTGCCTCCTCTCGAAAGGATCCAAACAATGTTCGACAGCACTTAAACGCTGTTACAATGATTTGGACACCACAAAGTTGACACAGGTAGACAACTGTAACTGCAAGTATCAGCAGGACAAATATTATCAATAACGAGTTTCATACCTCTATCGTCCTTCGTGTACCGTGTCAGACAGCATCTCATGGCGCGCCCTCACGGAAGGTGCAACTTCAGAGATTTTTTTAACTTTCCAATTACGGTATCAATAGAGTAGATGGTTCAGTGTTATTTTTGGTTCTCTGTCAGTAGTGGTGAGGTCATGGTTGTTCAGATCATGTATTATCTTTGGAATAACGTTCAAATTTCTCTAACTTTGAAGAGTTGTATCAGAATAGCAGTTCAGATTTAGGTAAAATGTCAAATACCTTGATTTATACCACGATATTAGCCTCGAATGGCAGACACAACCGTGTAATAACTCATAAAGTTATCACACTAGTCAGATAACATTTTGGCGGGAAACCGAGGCCTGATTCGAACCTGGGACTCAACAGTTGCGAGTCGCTGACTACCACTACACGACTCAGCGGCTGACGTCATCGAACGTGAAAATAGAGTACTTAAATGAGCACGCGCAACAATCGCATGTTCAGCAAAGGACATTGCACCGAAAATTATACGCTATGAAAATTAAGACGCATAATTTCCAAAAAAAGATATTTTAATTCATTGAAATTTTTCTCTCGTGTTCTCTCACTTGTAAATCACCGATCTCCGATTTGAATGCAGGTGTCGTGTGGTCGGGATCCTTTGACTTGAGCATTAAGGTCAGTTACTAGTGGTAACCTACTTTAGCAGACGATATATTCCCGGTCGAAGCTTAGCGTGATAAAATGTGTAGTAAGCTATAACAGATGCTAAACCTTAATTTATAGATTCACTTTATTTCTATTTTGTTTTATTTTTCAATTGGTTTTGAGTAAAAGCATTATTTTACATAAATATCTCGGCTTTTCTTAAAAGGTCACGATCTCCGACCCCGGGCCTCTGACATAGAGAGTAGTTACAAAGCCGAGGCGAGTCGAGAAAGGTAGATCGCTTCATTGCAATGTTTCTCGTTCAGTATGTGATATAAATAGATTATTACATGTTCTCAGTCGTTATCCCCCGTTATCTAGAGCCCTCGTGGATTTTGTAGAATTATCGCCCTAGGGCGATAATGCTCCAAAATCCACCCGGGGTCTAGATAACGTTGGATAACGACTTCGCCATATAATAATCTATATCTAAACACCGTTCAAAAACGAAAATGAAATGATCATGTTAACTGCTTTTCTGTGATGACTTCTGAAACATTTATTTTCATCGAATGAAATTCCACTGTGTGATTGATACCCTTGTTTTAACATTAATGTGCTTTTGTTTTTTTCTTAAATTTACAGTTTTTTGCCCTGAAACCAGGTGTGAAACAGTGTTCATGAATAAAGACAGATGTTGAATGACTGGCGAGTAAATTTCGAACTTCGCTTTTTCAAATCAAATAAGGATGGTTTCAGATGAACATTACTGGTGACATTTGTGTTAGTTGTCCGGGCCTATGGGTATACTGTCATTGCTTTCGACGTTGAATTCTGCGCGTTAATGGTATACTAGTCAGCCAAAGTCCACCGTTCGAAGAATGACCAAGTCGCTATTCAATCTACAATACGGTTAAAAGGAAACCAAGCCTTTAAAAGCGATAAAACCTACAGGACTTCAATTTAAAACTAGAACTGAGAAAGTGTGTTTGCTGAAGGTATGAAATCACGGCTTTCATTTTTCCGAAGGTTTTTAAGTCCACAAATACATGGAATTACGAAAGCCTATAACTGCGAAAGCTAAAAGTTCAAACTTTAATGACATGAGGTTATGAACGGTTATTTGGAACAAATTATTTTGGGATATTAAACACTCGAAGAGCCAGTGCCTCTGGAAAAGATCCAAACACAGTTCAGCAATGTGCACTGAGCTTTCGCTTTCATTTACATTTTCAAAATTTGTTTTACCGCTACTAAAATTTTGCTGCTTCGCTGTCGTTGACTTTGAATAACTGGCTTCTGGTTTCGTGGCCTTATTTCGGACAAAGTAACTTTCTTGTCTGTCGGAATCGTGTATCTTGGGCCTGATAGGGCATTTTTAAAAACAGCTTCATTTCTCGTGTTATGGGTGTTTGGACTTGAGAACCTTCAAAGTATCAAACTGCAGATATTTATATTAATAAAGTATAAAAAGCAACCAACGTTAGTTTACGTTCATAATTTTCATTCTAAATCATTCTGCTCTTTTGGATATCCGTGGGTCGCAGCACATCGTTGGGGTATGTGTATGGTATGTGTAAATAGACAAAAACGTGTATTTTACAAACAACCGACAAAATGATTTTTTTCTATTTGCCATTAAGAAGCCCACAGTAGTCAATTTCGGCGGAACAAGACCGTCGGCCGACCTTTTTACAGTAAAAACATGTATGCCAATTTTTAAAATCATCCATAGTGTGGTTTGGTTGACAGAGGGGCGGACGACAAAAAGACTCGAAAACAGTAAAAAACAGCCTCTAGGTGCCGCAAAATACTTCTAATCCATCCGGAAATGAAAGATAGACACCATTTCACTAATATATGCCTATCTGCCAAATTTTTTGAATATACAGACTTTAGGTAAACTTTAAAAAAATTAAATTGCCACTAGGAGGCACACCGGTAGTCCAATCCGTCCTGAAATCGTTGTCATCCGTTGTCAACGTTGTATAAAGATACTTGCAAAATTTAATAAAGATCTTGCAAAGCCATACGCTGGGCGCAAAATCAAAGGAAAATGCCACTAGGAGGTGTCACGGTAGTCGAGGTCGTCGGAAAGCCGTTGTCAGCTGCCTTCTTCAGAGTAAGAACATAATTATATGCCAATTTTCACAATCATCCTTAGAGTGGTTTCGTTGATGGAGGGTTAGGCGCCAAAAATATACTCGAGGGCAGTAAAATTTGTCATTAGGTGTAATCCGAAAACGAGAGGATAGCGTCATCTTATTGGCCCATGAGCCAAGTTTTGTGAAAATCCGATGGCCTTTGAAGAAACACGAGATAAACGAAAAAATGCCATCGTCGTCAACTGTCGTCAGCCTTATAGAGGCATATCTGCCAAATCTCATCAAGGTCCTGTGAGGATTTAAGAGATACAGATGTGGACGCCGTATCCCGGACGCCCGGACAACCGGGCAGGCAGGGATGACAAACACTCACATATAAATATGCGGGCGAATAAAAACGTCTACATTTCTCTAACTTCAAAGCTTCGTATCAGAAGTAGCTGTACAAATTTATGTGAAATTTCAATTCTCTGATATAAATACCTTTTACAAAATGAAAATGAAATGCTCATACTTTAGAGCACTAACCGTATTTCACATCTGGATCATTTTCTTCAAACGAAATTCGGTCTTGTTGTTAATGCCGGTGCCTTACTATTAATGTGCGCTTGTTTTTCGTGCTAAATTCTATGGTTTTTGAGAAACTGTGCCCTGAAATCATGTGTAAATCAGTGTACATTAATAAAGTCAGCTGCCTGAATGAATGGCGACTAAATTTTTCACTTTGCTTTTCCAAATCAAAGAAGTGTCGGTCATATTTTGATGACTCACAGGAGTACAAACGTTTAGTAAAAACCAGAAGATTCTATGATATTTACAAGTGAACGGAGCCTTGATTCAATCTCATGTTGCACCCCTCAAAAAAGAGGCAATTTTCAGGATTTCATACCTTTTCGACTCTGGTGTCATTTTAAGGTGATGGTTCAATGCTATCTTTGGTTCGTTGACATTGAGGGCTAGGCCAGGGTCCTGCTAGTTAAGATCCTGTATGACCCTAGAAAAACGTCCAGAAATAGCAGTTCACATTTAGGTAAATCTTTCAAATGCTGTTATTTAAACTCCGTTCACGAAACAAAAGTGAAATGATCATATTTCATGACATCAACGGTGTCTCTGAGATCACATCTCGAAACTTTTCACCAAATAAACTTCGATTAAGTTACTGAAACCGTTGTTCAACTAGCAATTTGATATCGCCTTTTATAAAAACGTTTTCGTTTAATGTATTACTTGTACGGATTTGACGACCTTCAACATATTGAGCTGTACACTATTTATAGTAAATGCAATATGAAACGCAAGCAATGATTGTTTACCTTCATAAGTTGCACCTTAAATCTTTTTGGTTATCCGAGGGTCATTGGGGTATTGTTGGGGCTTGGGTGTGGCGTGTAAATAGATAAAACATGCATTGATAAAATTTACAAATAATCGAAAAATCAACTGTTTTCAATTAACCACACGCACATCTATTGAAAAGACCTTGTCCTTGTCAAACTGTTTTAGAACTAATAAGCGTTTTCTCGAAATTGTGAACCATCAGCCTAATAGCACCCTTTTAAAATGTTTTCATTTGTTGTATTATGGGTAGGGATTTGAGAACGTTCAAGGTATTGAGCTGTACACACTGCAGAATGAAACCCAAGTAACGATACTTTAGCTTTATAATTTTCGTCTTAAATCTTTCTTCTTTCGTTTTGGTTAAACGAAGGTTATCTTTGGGTATGGGTATGGCGTGTAAATAGGAAAAAAAGTGTATTGATAAAATTTACAAACAATCGACCTATCAATTGCTTTTAATTTGCTGTACGCAGATCAATTGAACAATCTTTCTCCCTACACCGGCAGGAATCGACCATTGGCACAGGGATTCAAATATTCCATTCAGTATGGCTTTTGCAACCTTGAACGCCATTTAGATTAATTTGTGGTGTATGTCTTCGTATGTTAGGGCTTGTGTTTGTACGTTAGTGCTTTGTTGGGCGGGATTGGAAAGTGCGTTAGCGTTAACACAAATCCACAGGCAAGAAAAGTAACAAACCTCTAGTCCAACCGAATGGTAACACCAGTGATAAATGGGCAGATCTGTCCATGGAATTAAAAGTGTGTCATCACGGCCTAAGCTTTTATACCTTAGAAGAACCCATCGTGTAATTAAAAACCAGCCAACACTTAAAATATTTTACAGCGATCTGGAAACCACACAGTTGCCACAGTTGGAGAACTGTAACTGCACCTATCATTAAGTCCAAAATGTTTTAATAACGAAATTTACACACCTTTACCGTCTTTTGTATTTTGGATAAGATAGCATCTTATTGCGCACGTTCTGATGGAAGAGGCAATTTCCGGGATTTTTGATTTATCCGACTCTGGTGTCGTTTTGAGTTGGTGGTTCAGCGACATCTTTAGTCCGTTGCCAGTGGTGGCGAGGTCAAGATCCTTCTAGTTCAGATCCTGTATGACCCTAGAAAAAGCGTCTACATTTCTCTTGATTCAAAGGTTGCTATCTCAGAAATAACAGTTCAGATTTATGCAAAACGTTCACATACTATGATTTAAACGTCTTTCTCAAAACGAAAGTGCAATAATCACAATTTAGAACATCAACATTGTTTCTGTGATCACTTCTCGAATCTTTTCATCAAATGATTTTCGATCATGTTTTGACACGGTTGTTTAATTAACAATGGGTCTTCGGTTTTTGCTGCTTGTAATGGTTTTTAAAAGAACATGCCTTGAAACTAGATGTGAGTCATTGTGCATTAGTAAAGACGTATGCCTGAATGACTGGCTAGTAGATTTTACACTTCCCTTTTCCATATCGAAAAAATGTCGGTCATGTTTTGATGAAACACAGGAGCACAAACGTGTAGTAAAACCTAGAAGCTTCTATGATGTTTACAAATTAACGGAACCTTGACCCTTGTGCGATTCGTGTCAGTGCTCTTGCAGTACTTTTGGTATATTGTCATTGCTCGCAATGTCAGATCTTGCATGTTAATGGTATACTGGTCAGCCAAAGTCAAATAGTTCGACGAAAGGCCAAGTACCTAAAATACCTAAAATAACGAGAAAAGGAAGTCAACCCCTTGGAAAAAATGAAATCATATGATCTGAACTGAAAACTACAAGTGAGAAAAAGTGTGGGGCAAAGTTATGAAATGCCGGTATTCCTTGTTTTCAAAGACAAGCAAGTAAATAAATCCATCAATATCCACACAAGCCCGCCGGAAAGACCATTAGTTCGAAAACAAAAGGTTCGAATTTTCATGTCACGAGGCATTTTGAACAGTGATTTCGAGCAAAATGTTTGTAGAGTTGTAAGCAGGTGGCTTCTTAAAACGAATTCTTCGAACAGCCAGTGCCTTGGTAAAGTATCCAGACAACGTTTGGCAATGTGCACTGAACTGTCGCTTTTATTTTAATTTTCAAGTTTTGGTTTTCCGCCTCTAAAATGTTGCCGCTCCTTTGTCATTAATTTTCAATCACTAACTTCTCGTCTCTCCGCTAGTCGAATTATTTTCGCACTAATAAGCTTTTTGTCGAATTTGCGAACATTCAGGCTGATAGGGCTTTTTTCAATGAATTTTCATTTATTGTGTTATGGCCACTGATTTGAAAACCTTCAAGGTATTGAGCTGTACACTGCAGTATGAAACCCAAGCAACGATACTTTACCTTCATAATTTTCGTCTTAAATCTTTCTTCTTTCGTTTTGGTTTAACGAAGATCGCACGTTATCTTTGGGGCATGGGTATGGGTATGTCGTGTAAATAGATGAAAACATACCTTTTGCCTCTGGTGTGATTCTTGCCAGTGGTCCCACAGAAATTTTTTGTATACTGTCACTGTTCCCAATGTCAGATCTCGCATGTTGATGGTGTACTAGTCAGCTAATGTCAAATAGTTTGACGAAAGGCCAAGTATCTAAAAGGCATAGAATAATGTTATCAAATAGATGTTGACATGCCGTGCAGTTACCGACGGATAAGAATAAAAAATAGTAAAATTAAAACGACGAGCGTCGGTATTAAACTATATTAAAATATCCCTACGTTTCGAGCGATGAGCTCTTTGTCAAGGGTGTGCTACAGACTGTACAATAATGTTAAAAGGAAGTCAACCACCTAGAAAAAATGAAATGATATGATCTGAATTGTGGGCCAAAATTATGAAATCGCGGTATTCATGACTCCAAAGGTTTGCAAATAAACAAATTCACCAATTCAACTATCCTCGCAAGTCCGAGAGACCATTAGTTCGAAAGCTAAAAATTCGAAATTTCATGTTACGAGGTTCTGAACAGTGATTCCGAACAAAATGTTTGGAGATTTGTAAGCACGAGCCTCCCTGGAACCAATTCTTCCAAGAGCCATTGCCTTGGTAAAGCAACAAAACAAAGTTTGACAAAGTGCACTGAACTGTCGCTTTTATTAACATTTTCAACTTTTGGAATACAGCCACTAAAATTTTGTTGCTCCTCTGTCGTTGAGGTTTGAATCACTGGCTTCTGGTATCTTTAATTGTCGAACTGTTTTCGAACTATTAAGCTTTTTGTCGAGTTTGTGAACCCGCGGCCCGATAGGGCTTTTTGTAAACATTTTCGTTTGTCGTATAACGGGCACACATTTGAAAACCTTAAAGGTATTGAGCTTGACATTGTTTAATGCAGTATGAAACCCAAGCAACAACAGTTTACCTTCATAATTTTCGTCTGAAGAACTGCTTCGTCCGTTTTGGTTATTCGAGGATCGCAGCGTATTGCTGGGGTATGGGTACTGAGTGTAAACACACAAATCGAGTATTGAAAAAATTTACAAACAATCGCCAAATCAACTGTTTTCAATTTCTCACACGCGGATCAATTGAAAATCCTTATCCTTACTCCGCCAGAAATTGATACCGGGAACCACAGCCTAGCTCCATCCCGTTGTGGCATCTGTACAGGAATTTAAATAATGACATTCAGCATAAATTTAGTGACTTCGAACGTCAGTTGGATTAATTGGTGATGTTTTTAGGTTTGTTAGGACTGGTATCAGTATTTAATTGGAATTTTTGGCGCGATTAGAATGTGTGTTTGCAACAACGTTAATGCACAAGAAAAGCAACAAACGTCTAGTCCAAGCGAATGAAACTACAACTGATAGATGGACAGATCTACAGTCTATCTATTGGAATAAATGAGCGTCATCACGGCCAAAGCATTGATATATGAGGAGAACCCAGAGTAAGTACAACTAAAATACAGCTAACACTAGAAATGTATTTCAACGACCTGGACAGCACAGTGTTGTAACAGGTGGAGAACTGTAACTGCACGTGACAGCCAATTCAAAATGTTATCAATAACGAAAGTAACGCACCTCAGTCGTGCCTTGTGTATCGGGTAAGACAGCATCTCATGACGTACGCCCTCAAGGAAGAAGTAATTTCCTGGATTTTTTACTTTTCCTATTCTGGTGCCATTACATGGTGACGGTTCAGTGACATTTTTGTTCACTGCCAGTGGTGGCAAGGACAGCGTCCTGCTACTTCGGATGCTACGTGGCCCTAGAAAGTGTCCACATTTCTCTAATATTAAAGGTTGATATCTTAGAAATAGCAGTTCAGATTTTTGTAAAATCTCCCATGTAATGGTCTACTGGTCAGCCAATAGTTTGACGAAAGAACAAGTCCCTGAACAAGAGCAAAGTGGAGCGTTGAAATGCTCCCACGAATGCATCGCAAATGGTGTGCTTTTAGGGTTATTTATTTGTATCATAAAAATGACCATTAGATGGCGCAAAAACGTACGGTCCATCCAAAAACGGGAACATGACATATTTCATAAACATCTGTCAAGTAACTTCAGAGAAACAAAGGGAAACAGAATAACATGAAATTGCCACTTGTGGGCACAGCGTTCGTTGATTCCGCCTGAAAGTCGTCATCTGTTTTTATCTTCATATAAATACACTTACTAAATTTAATAAAGGTCCTGAAGTGGGTTTATAAGATATAGCTATGGGCGCTAAACAAAACATAACTACCACTAGGAGGCGCTATACTAGTCAGTTGCCATCGCACTAAAAACATATACATGTACATTGTACGCCAATTTTCAGAACTATCCCTAGAATGATTTCGTTGATAGAGGGGCGGACGCCAAAAACAAGAATTGAAAACAGCAAAAATGGCCACTAGGTCGCGCAAAATACCTCAATTCCATCCAAAAACATAAATGCCTGTATTCACAACTTTATGAAACAAATCTCTTGAGGACCTTTGAAGGTAAAGACTGGTAAACGTAAAAAACTAAAATTGCCACTAGGGGGCACTTCAGTAGTCATTTCCGTCCGAAAGTCGTCGCCGTCCGTTGTCAACATCTTATAAATACACTCGCTAAATTAAGTAAAGATCCTGCAAACGGTTTAGGAGATACAGTCATGAGCGCAAAAAAAACAAAAGTGTAACTAGGAGGCGCCACAGTAGTCAAAGTCGTCGGAAAATCATCGTCAGCCGTCCACTTTATAGTAAAAACATACATGCCAATTTTCACAATTATCCTGAAAGCGGTTTTGTTGATAGATGACTGGACGCCAAAACATACTCGGAAACAGTAAAAATGGCCATTAGATGGCGTAAACTAGGTCGAATCCATCTGAAAACGGAGATATTGCGCCCCTTTAAGAGTTTTGACTTGCCCTGGTGTTCACTAGAATCCGATTCAATAAACTTAAGAAGTTAATTTTTAGCTCTATTACACTAGTTAAAAAATATGTGCGTTTTCGTTTGCGAGAGTGTTCTTTTTGAGTCACTGGGATAATAATTTTTACGTTCTACATGAAAACACAGATTACTTTTTTAGGATGACATGTACCTGGTTACTCCGAAAATATTATTTTCCAATTTTTAACCATTGGAGTATACACGAAACGCCAAGTATTGTGTTCTTACGCCAAAGGGCTCGGAAGGCTCTAGCCTTGGTGAGAAGCTGTTTACAAAATTAAATATACAAACTTGCGCAGTTTTGGGTAAAAAATGACCGAATAAAATCTTCCTGGAGTAATCTAAATTATTTACCAGCGTTGCAAAAATTGGTTTTCTACAATTATTCTGCTGCTAAAATTATGGTGTGATCTTTTGCGTAGACTTTCGACGCAATGAAATATTGCCCCACCAATTACCCAGTTTCTTTTTCCCAGATTCTTCAATCAACCGTTCTCCCTCGAGGTTCCGTAAGCGTCACGACAAATGATCAGAATTGGTTTCACTTCATTATATGTTTTTGGAATTTTGATATCAGTGAGCAGAATTTTAGAACACGTTTTGCTGAGATGTTGTCACCATCTAATGGGAGATGTGGAAGACATTTTGAAAGTGGCGGGTGTCACGAATGAACTCTTTTCAAAACGTCGACATACGTTTTTTCGTTATAAAAGGCAGAGAATTACGCAAGAAGATGTCGTCGGATGTTTTTCGCTTAAACGGCCGTAACGGGCAACTTGAATACCAATTGATTTCCAGAGTTTGTATGCACATCCGCCGGTCTTGATCTCATGTTGATACAAGCTTTTCGACGATGTGACAAGCGTAACTATCCGGGCTGTGTGAAGTTTCGAGGTCTGTTTGAGCTCAATACGCAGTGGCACCTTGCTGTATTTTGAAAATAGTCTTCATACAGCTAGCTGGCTAGATAAGAAGGCTCTAGCTTCTTAAAGATTTTTTACTGCAAAAGTGACAACAATTTCAGAATGATGATAGATGATGGATGACACTATAAACCGACCACAGTCTTCCGTTTTCATGCGCCCAAGATTTAATATCGGCGCTATTTTCAAACCATTGTTTATGTTGTTCCTAAAATAAACTTGGGTTCTATTGCTGTACTAACATATTAAGAAATTATACAGAAATAAACAATAACTATCTGTGGTAAAGCGCAATCTATAGCGTGATGAAGTGATGATCAGGAGCAAAAACGGATGAGCGCCAATGCGTGCTGCTTGTTGAGCATTCCGCGGCATGAAAACACTTGAGGTCGTAGAATATCCAGTGTCGTATTCTGATTTTTATGTAATTTTACTGTTAATTTCAAATTTCGTGCTTGTTTTTATGCATAATGTACTGTATAAAAATTCTCATATCTCAAGTTAGAAATTATGCGTCCGCGATATCACTTAACGTTTGATTTTACCACGCCGTCATTAATTCAACATAAGGTTTTAGGCTGGTGTAAAGTCACGCACTTTGTATTTGTAGGTTGATTGGATTTTACCTCCTTTCAATAGTTGAACAAAAGTTGATAAACCGACGTCAAGACTGGAGTTGCCACTGGTAAACGAATAGCGAACATTTGAATGTTTGTTTGTCCAAAGTTCACCCGCTAAGTCATACAAGAGCAACGCAGAGCATTGAAATGTACGGTATCCTTCTAGGGTTGTTTATTGGTACCATAAAGTGGCCAGTAGAGGGCATATATGTAGTATGTTGCGCTTTACAAAATGGAAAGGCATGGTCATTGTCTCCTCAATAGGCTAGGGGCAAAATGTGAGTGATCTTCGTAATACAAGCACATACTATACATCAGTTGGCTAAAGCACCACAGAAACATAGAATTAAAAACAAATTTACCAACATACGAGATTAGCACAGCATTAGAATGCCAGAAACAAATTTCTACTTGGAACTTTTCCTTCACGAAGTAACACAAAGTATACACCTGAAGACCTATGAAAATACAGAGGTCAATGTAAAATACTTAAATTGCCACTAGAGGCATACCGGTAGTCAGAATCATCTTAAAGTCGTCATCGTAGGATGTCAACATCACATAAATANACGCCGGACGCCGCCCGGACGGACGTACGGACGGACGGACGGACGGAGATGACGGCATAATGGGTCCACATATAAAGATGTGGACCCATAAAAATGGTAATTGCCGACCAAGGACACGCTTAATCCGAATTGGTCGTCTACGCTAGGCGACCACTTAGCCGAAACAAGTGCCAACCACAGAGGCGACTCAGCAGACGGCTCCTAGCCGACCGTTTTTGGTCGGCTGCTGGTCGCCTAGACGACCGGTCGACGACCAATTTATGACCGGTCGGACAAAAATTCGAGACGTGTACTGTAATCAGCAGATCCATTTATGCCATTACTTATGAAAATAGGTTGAGGACGTTTGAACACACAGAGATAAACGTAAAAAAAATAAAATGGTTAGTAGGTGGCATACCAGTAGTCAGATCTGTCCGAGAGTCGTTGTCTTCCGTCGTCAACATCACATAAATACACTTACAAAATTTATTAAAGATCCTGTGAACGGTTTAGGACATGCAGCCATGGGCGCAAAAAACTGATACTAGGAGGCGCTATAGTAGTCGAAGTCGTCGGAAAATCATCGTCATACATGCCAATTTCACATTCATCCTTTGAGCGGTTTGATTGATAGAGGGGTGGACGCAAAAAACAAACTCGAAGACACCAAAACATGGTCACTAGGTGGCGCAAACTAAGTCGAATCCATCTGAAAACGGAAGGTTAGCCTCACCTCACTGATAGGTGCCTATGTACCAATTTTTATGAAAAACCGTTCAGGACTTTTGAAGTTACAGAGGTAAACGTAAAAAACTAAAATTGCCACTAGGGGTCACACCAATAGTCGGCTCCTCCTGAAAGCTCGCTCATGCCGTCCCATCCACGAAAGAAACACATGTGCAAAACTTCCTGAACGTACGTCCAGGCCTTTCTGGAGCGGACGCCGGACTCCGAACGGATGGCCGGAGATGACGGCATAATGAGTCCATATATAAATACGTTGGCGCATAAAAACTATAATCAGGTTCGAAAGAAGTTAATCCCCTGGAAACAATGAACCCATATGATCTGAATTGAAAACTACAAATGAAAGCAACTGTGGGCTGAAGGTATGACATTACGGAATTCATGGCTCCGAAAGTTTACAAGTCGACAAATACATAAATCCGAAGATCATCAAAAGTCTGAAAGAATATTAGTTGTTTTACTATCAGTTTGATAGGGCTGTTTTTAGAAACGTTTTTATTTGCCTGATAGGGTATTTTAAAAAATCATTCAACGTTACATAACTTGCCTTCAAGCTTGCGAACATTCGGAGTTTCGAACTCCATCTTATTTATACTAATGGACTGTGACTTGCACGCTACTTCAAATATCCTTCTTAATTTTAGTCTTCGGTTGTTAATTTTCAGTCTTTCATGCTTCTTCTTCCGTCTTGGTTATCCGTGAGTCGGATTGTATCGTTGTGGAGTGGGCATGGTAAGTAAATAAACGAAAATATCCATTAAATAAATTTACAAACAATCGATAAATCAACTATTGTTTTCAATTTGCCATTCGGAAACTAATTCCAAAATCCTTATCCCTGCCACGGTAGTAATCGATCACGGGAACCACTGTTCAGCTCCATTTTGATCTTGGCATTTGGAGAGGAATTCAAAAAACACAACTCAGTGACTTTGAACGTCCTTTGGATTTATTCATGCTGTGTTTCTTGATATACCAGGGTTGGTGTAAGTATGTTAGTGCAATTGTTAGTCGGGATTAAAAAGAGTGTTAGCGTCAACGCTAATGTACCAGCAAGACAAGTAACAAACGCTTAATGCAAGCAAATGGTAATAGATATGATGGATGGAGAGCTTTATCTATTCGAAGTACATGTGCGTCATCGCAACCCAAACACTAATACTCGAGTACAACCTAATTATCTGGACACCATACATTTGTCACATGTGGGTAACTGTAACTCTGTCAGCCAGACAAAAATGTTATCAATAACGAAATTTACACACCTCTATCGCCCTTCATGTATCGGGTAAGACAGGATGTCACTGTGCACGCCCTCATGTAAGAGGCAACTCCTGAGATTTTTTACCTTTACGACTCTGGCGTCATTTTGTGTTGGTGGTTTAGCGACATCTTGGCCGGGTGCACTGCCAGTTGTGTCAAGGTCCTGTATGACCATAGAAAAAACGTCAACATTTCTGTAACTTTGAAGCTTCAAAATCGTGTACATTTCCCCAACTTTGAAGTTTTATATCTCAGAAATAGCTGTCCAGATTTATGTAAAACTTCCAAATCCAAAGACTTAAACACCGTTCATAAAATGAATTCAAAATAAAATCATGATATTTTAGAACATTAATAGTTTTTTGAGATTACGTCTTGGAACATTTTCATCAAATGAAATTCGAACTTGTTATTGATACCGTTGTTTTGCTGTTACTGTGCTTTTCTTTTCTTTTTCGCTAAATTTTAGTTAAGGGAAATACTCTTGTTAGGCAATCATTATGAATATCAGACAAGTAAAAACCGAAATTTCAAAGTTTACTTGGGTTTCTAGTTTCCGATAATATAAACATTTAAGGAGTTAAAATATTTAATTATGNACGCCGGACGCCGCCCGGACGGACGTACGGACGGACGGACGGACGGAGATGACGGCATAATGGGTCCACATATAAACATGTGGGCCCATAAAAATGGTAATTGCCGACCAAGGACACGCTTAATCCGAATTGGTCGTCTACGCTAGGCGACCACTTAGCCGAAACAAGTGCCAACCACAGAGGCGACTCAGCAGACGGCTCCTAGCCGACCGTTGTTGGTCGGCTGCTGGTCGCCTAGACGACCGGTCGACGGCCGGTCGTCGACCAATTTCCGACCGGTCGGACAAAAATTCGAGACGTGTGCTGTAATCAACAGATGCATTTATGCCATTATTTATGAAAATAGGTTGAGGACGTTTGAACACACAGAGGTAAACGTAAAAAATAAAATTGTTAGTAGGTGGCATACCAGTAGTCAGATCTGTCCGAGAGTCGTTGTCTTCCGTCGTAAACATCACATAAATACACTTACAAAATTTATTAAAGATCCTGTGAACGGTTTAGGACATGCAGCCATAGGCGCAAAAAACTGGTACTAGGAGGCGCTATAGTAGTCGAAGTCGTCGGAAAATCATCGTCATACATGTCAATTTCACATTCATCCTTTGAGCGGTTTGGTTGATAGAGGGGTGGACGCAAAAAACAAACTCGAAGACACCAAAACATGGTCACTAGGTGGCGCAAACTAAGTCGAATCCATCTGAAAACGGAAGGTTAGCCTCATCTCACTGATAGGTGCCTATGTACCAATTTTTATGAAAAACCGTTCAGGACTTTTGAAGTTACAGAGGTAAACGTAAAAAAACTAAAATTGCCACTAGGGGTCACACCAATAGTCGGCTCCGCCTGAAAGCTCGCTCATGCCGTCCCATCCACGAAAGAAACACATGTGCAAAACTTCCTGAACGTACGTCCAGGCCTTTCTGGAGCGGACGCCGGACTCCGAACGGATGGCCGGAGATGACGGCATAATCAGTCCACATATAAATACGTTTGCGCATAAAAACCATAATCAGGTTCGAAAGAAGTTAATCCCCTCGAAACAATGAACCTATATGATCTGAATTGAAAACTACAAATGAGAGCAACTGTGGGCTGAAGGTATGACATAACGGAATTCATGGCTCCGAAAGTTTACAAGTCGACAAATAAATATATCCGAAGATCATCACAAGACTGAAAGAATATTAGTTGTTTTACTATCAGTTTGATAGGGCTGTTTTTAGAAACGTTTTTATTTGCCTGGTAGGGTATTTTAAAAAAATCATTCAATGTTACATAACTTGCCTTCAAGCTTGCGAACCTTGGGAGTTTCGAACTCCATCTTATTTATACTAATGGACTGTGACTTGCACGCTACTTTAAATATCCTTCTTAATTTTAGTCTTCGGTTGTTAATTTTCAGTCTTTCATGCTTCTTCTTCCGTCTTGGTTATCCGTGAGTCGGATTGTATCGTTGTGGAGTGGGCATGGTAAGTAAATAAACGAAAATATTCATTAAATAAATTCACAAACAATCGATAAATCAACTATTGTTTTCAATTTGCCATTCGGAAACTAATTCCAAATTCCTTATCTCTGCCACGGTAGTAATCGATCACGGGAACCACTGTTCAGCTCCATTTTGATATTGGCATTTGGAGAGGAATTCAAATAACACAACTCAGTGACTTTGAACGTCGTTTGGATTTATTCATGCTGTGTTTCTTGATATACCAGGGTTGGTGTTAGTATGTTAGTGCAATTGTTAGTCGGGATTAAAAAGAGTGTTAGCGTCAACGCGAATGTACCAGCAAGACAAGTAACAAACGCTTAATGCAAGCAAATGGTAATAGATATGATGGATGGAGAGCTTTATCTATTCGAAGTACATGTGCGTCATCGCATCCCAAACACTAATACTCGAGTACAACCTAATTATCTGGACACCATACATTTGTCACAGGTGGGTAACTGTAACTGTGTCAGCCAGACAAAAATGTTATCAATAACGAAATTTTCACACCTCTATCGCCCTTCATGTATCGGGTAAGACAGGATGTCATGGTGCACGCCCTCACGTAAGAGGCAACTCCTGGGATTTTTTACCTTTACGACTCTGGCGTCATTTTGTGTTGGTGGTTTAGCGACATATTGGCCGGGTGCACTGCCAGTTGTGGCAAGGTCCTGTATGACCATAGAAAAAACGTCAAAATTTCTCTAACTTTGAAGCTTCAAAATCGTGTACATTTCCCCAACTTTGAAGTTTTATATCTCAGAAATAGCTGTCCAGATTTATGTAAAACTTCCAAATCCAAAGACTTAAACACCGTTTATAAAATGAATTCAAAATAAAATCATGATATTTTAAAACATTAATAGTTTTTTGAGATTACGTCTTGGAACATTTTCATCAAATGAAATTCGAACTTGTTATTGATACCGTTGTTTTGCTATTACTGTGCTTTTCTTTTCTTTTTCGCTAAATTTTACTTAAGGGAAATACTCTTGTTAGGCAATCATTATGAAAATCAGACAAGTAAAAACCGAAATTTCAAAGTTTACTTGGGTTTCTAGTTTCCGATAATATAAACATTTAAGGAGTTAAAATATTTAATTATGTAAAAAAATAGATAAAATCGCATACTTGGCAATAAAGTCCAATTAGCCTTCGAGGACGAATTTAACATACAGCTGTACATGAGCCGAAGTGAGTGTGTTTCATACTGTGAAGTAAACATTGAACAACATTTGGTTAGGAAAGTAAAGATGCCCCCACAAACTTGTAACTGAAGTGTAAACCATTTTAAATGCTTTTTTCTCATGGAAGTTGAACGGTAATACACTTTTCAACTCTGTTGTCAGTCGTATTAGTGGTACTGCAGGAAATTTTTGATGCACTGTAGTAACCGGTCGTGACGTCGTGGTCCTGTATTGGACCCGTAAGGATGATAAACCTTATATTGATGATGTCAACCAATCCACTTTCTGTCACCTGCTTTGCATCTTTAGTGTCAATCTTCCAAAATAAAAGCAAAAACCAACTGAAAAAAATTATTCTTCCTATCTCATAAATTGCACGTTGTGGTCCTTGACTGGTAGTCTTTTCCAAAGGTGCTGTGTAATTTACTAAAAGCGTAGGTCACACTTGCCCGTTTAGCAGAGTTTGTTAGAAGCTTTCAAAATTTCCTCCAGATTTTTGAGGGTTGGCGATAAGTTACAAATCATTATTTTGTGTCAGAACTGGATGGAGTAAGTCGTTTTTAGTATGTGTAAGTAGACCAAAACAGAGTTTGGCATCCTTTTAATGGTAAACAAAGCCCAGCTATTTAACATATGACAAAGTCGCTCAAATAAAATACAGCAACTAAGACTAAATGAAGTTCACTTTCGAGAAGGAATATACACAGGCGACACGAACTGAGAGCCTATAGTGTATTTCATGTTGACAAGATCTAACAGTTATACAATTACCAACGCAATTTTTGAGAGACTGCACTGAAACCAGTTGTGAAACCTTGTACTTGAATAAAGACGTATTCCTGAAGTAGATTTTTCACTTCGCTTTTCCGAATAAAACAAGTGATTGATGGCTCAAATGAGTACACATACATGTATGTAGTCAAAAGCGGTAACTGCCAGGATACTGATTTACAGCTGAACGGCACCATACCTTTGGCCCTGGTGTCATTCGTGTTAGTGGTCCTTCTGCACTTTTGGTACACTGTAACTGCTCACGACGCCAGGTGCCGTGGGTAAATGTTACACTAGTCAGCAAAGTCCACTAGTTTGACGACTTGCCAAGTCGCTAAAAATTGCACAATAAGAAGTGATCAACCTTATATGACCTGAATTGAAAACTTCAAGTGAGAAAGAATGTGTACAGAGTTTATATGAAATTAAGGTATTCATAGGTCGCAAGGTTTGCAAGTCTAAAAATCCACAAATCTGAAGACTTATCCACACAATTACGAAAACCCACCGAAGGTTATAAATTTGAACTTTCATGACACTAGGTTCCGAACAGTGATTTTGAGCAAAACGTTCAGGAATTCATTTGCACACCGCTGCTTGAAACTAGTTCTTCGAAGAGCCAGTGTCTCTCAAAACGGGATCCAAACATGAAGTTGGGCGATTCACTGAGTTGCTATAGTTATTTACATGTTCGAAGTATGGTTTATCTCCGCCAAAATTTTGCTGCTTGGCTGTCGTTGACTTTGAATCGCTGGTTTCTGGCATCATAGACCTTCGTACTAATTTTGAACTAACTAGTTTTTTCTTTCTTTCGGATTTGTGAATCTTCGGCCTTATAATGCCGTTTTATATATTTGTGGTACTATGAGAGTTTGAACTTGTGAACCTTTGGAGTATCGAGCTGTACCCTATTTATAATAATTCAGTACGACACGCAAGCAACGTTAGGTTACATAAACCCCCTGTTACATTATCTTCTTAATTTTTGTCTTCCACCTTTCTTCCGTCTTGGTTATCCGTGGGTCGCAGCTTGTCGTTTATGTAAGGGTATGGCGTGCAAATAGACAAATAACTTGCAGTAATGAAATTTACAGACAATCGGTAAATCAAATATTGTTTTCAAGTTGACACTTCGAGATTAATTGAAAAATCTACCAAGGCAGTTATCGAACACGGGAACCATTGTTCTGATCCATATGTTGGGGGTCATCCTGATGTGTTCCCGTTTTATGTATATCGGGATTCTACATATGTACGTGTCCCGGGTTCGGTATGACCAGTTTTCATTGCATTGGACGGAGTTCTATGTGTCCTGGTGTGGTAGTTGTGATTGTTCCCCTGCAGAGACTGTCCTAGCTGCATGTATTTGAATGCCAATGTACTGGCACGTTAATCAGTGGATTAGCCGGATGCTTCATTCAAATACAAGCAAGCCGGACAATTTCTCCAGGAGGACAATGGCTACTTTCACACCGAGTTCTATGTGTCATTGGTCAGTGCTCGATGAGCCAAGAAAATTAACATACCCAATTTAGCCGTTTGCGACCTAGCCGATATCTCGAAAACTAAAGGCGCATTTTCAAGAAGTGAGCTAGCATTCCAAAATTCCAGGGGGCATTGCTTTATCTGACAACGTCCAGAATCCAATGCAACTAAGGAGAATGCATAAAAATAACACGTTACTTTGGTACTTGTTGAACTTATGTCCAAAACCAGGATCGAAGAGCACCTGACAACTGTCATGTGGGCCTAAATGGCAAGTGTTGCTAAAACTTGCACACTCGTCCGCTTAGCGTCTGGACTATTACGCAAAACACCGGGACACAAAAACCGGGGACAGATAGGATCCGGAGTCCATAAAACGGGACGCATGTTAGGGCCCTAGTTAGTATGTTAGTTCAGCAAGTCAAGTAATACACGTCTAGTGCAAGCTAATGATAATACGTTTGATAGATGGATAGATATATCCATTTAACGATAATAATGATAATGATAATGATAATGATAATAATGATAATAATAAGGACAATTATAATGATAATGATGATAATGATGATAATGATGATAACGATGATAATGGTGATAACGATGATAACGATGACAATGACGATAACGACGACAATTACGATAACGATGACAATGAGGATAACGATGACGATGACGATGACAATGACGATGACGATGACGATAATAATGATAATAATTCTAATAATTCTAATAATATCATTTATTGTACATGTAAGGCTTTGCTTACTCATACAGAAATACATAAATTCAAATGTACATTCAGAGTATATACACGGAGAGCAGTTCTTCTCTTCAAGCCAATTATTCTTCTCAGTGAATATCCATTTGAATAATGTGCGTCATCACGACCCGAACACTAATATATGAGTATAACCCAAAGTACAACTAGTGTAAAATACAGCCGACACTTAAAACATATACGTATTTCAACTACCTGTACACCAAACAGTTGCCACAGCCGGAGAACTGTAACGGCAATCAGCCAGACAAAAATGTAATTAGTGACAGAAGTTACGCACCTGTATCGTCCTTCATGTAACACATCGTCTCCTCACGGTGCGCGCTTTCAAGGAAATGGCCACAATCTGAAACAACAGGCCGACCCACTCAAAGGGAAACATTCAAGGGTCATGCTATTACTTCCCAGGAGGGGTTCTTGCGCTTTCCAATGAACTACGAGCACACCAAGTAATCGACGTGCAACAACCAGGCAACCACGTCATTACACAATCCAGATCAATAAACTCGCCTTTTAGAGATACTAAATACCAAAAGAGTGTTCTCAATGGAAAATCGTCCCACACGTCATCTTGCAGTGAATAAACGGGAGAGATCTTCGAGGGCATTGCATATGAATGGAAACTTTCAAAAACTAAACGGCATGGGGGCTACGACGAAGATAGATGCACGTCGTCCGTCAGTCTTGATTCGTGAACAGATATTTGCCTCAGGGGTCGTGGTCTCTCAAACGGATCGGTCGGTGTTCTTTGTTCCCTGTTAGTCGGTGGGCCAGATCTCGTAGCGTTCATTCTTGTGAGTACTTTGGGGGGGGCAACCTAGTTTTTTCTATGTGGCTAGATAATATACCTATAAATCAAATTCCAAAAAGTTCCCACGTCTACACTTGCACATTTTTTTTTTAAAAAAGGTGTTTTTGTTGCACAAAGTATGATGCACATTCCTGCCACTTGATGGCGCTTTTCTATTGAATTGACCAATCAGAGAGCCAGATTGTATTGTTGTGCTTAGTTACTTCAATATGGCTGCTCCCATGGAGTGTGATNTGGTGATTTTTAGGTAACTTCAAACTCAAATTTCTCAAAAATGTGCAACTTTACATGTGGGAACTTTTTAGATTTTGAAAACACTCTAATAAATGAATTAAAAAACACCGAAATAAAATTGCCCCCCTAAAGTACTCACAAAACCATTTTTTAGAGACCCTACAAAATCTGGCCCACCGACTATGTCTGTCAACTTTCGATTCAGGAACTCGTATTGCTTTCCACTATCAGGCTCTGCCCACCCGTGATTAACCCGAACCCTACCGGTCGTAGCTTGAGAATATCCATAGCCAAAAGTGATATGTAAAGTGTTGCTATAAATCTGACTAAATAGTTAAGTAAATTCGTACAACTGTATGCGCGAGTTTTCTATTTAACTTATTAAAACGAGTCTTAAAAGCAAAACTGACATCAACAGACGCACATGTACAACCTGGGAAGCTCATTTATATTGAGAAGCAAATTGTTGAAGGCACTGTATTCATATGTCTTCACACAGGTCATATGTTGGTCACATCACGTGAAGACGTGTCAAACATGTAAATTGCTACTGTAGCAAAATTAATTTTCTATGCAATTTACAAAAAAACAACTATCGAGCTTAACATTATGTAAAATTTGAGCATTTGTTTCAATACTACATTTGTCCAAGGTTTCATTACAGAGCATGTATCGGATCGAGTCTACACAGTCACTTGTCTTTGAAAGTTTATTAATGGAGTTCATGGTGATTACTTAAAAATCTAATGACTTTGTCGAATGTATCCATTCTAGTAAGGACGATGGTATTCTTCTATGTCAAAATGTTTCCGATGTGAAAGTTTTGTGATATGCTGATGAGATGGCTTTGTGTACTTAATCTCCAGTTAAACTGCAAAACCTTCTGTGTGCTTTAAATAATTTCTGCCAGGAATGGAGGGTGTCTGTGTAAATTTAGTGAAAACCACAGTTATGGTGTTTACATGTAGAAACGGAGGTCCCTTGAGAAATTGCGAGATGTGGTATTTTGGAGGTGAAAAACTCGAAGTGATTTCCATGCCAGCTGCAAGTATCTTGGTGTTGTGTTCACGCCAAAGTTATTGTGGACTATGGTTGCTCAGACCCTGTCAGCCCAAGCCACGGAGGTAGCCATTACAGTAGACAAGGTACAAAAAAGCTGGACCATATTTCAACTACGCGTGGCTTTTGAGACATTTGATAAAAAAATTTACCCCAGCTCATGCTATGGAGCCGGAATATGGAGCTTACAAGAATACGACTGGTTAGAACAAGTGCAAATTAAATTTTGCTGGCGTGTTTTGGGTGTAACTAATTCATGTTGAAACAATGCTGCACTGAGCGCATGTCGGCGGTTGTCGTTATTTACAAATCACTATGTTGCCGTGATCACGTATTGGTTCAAACTTCTCAAAATGCCTTCTCGCATGACTTTGACCAAAACGGTCGGCACTCCCAAAATTGAACCACATCACTTAGACTTATACAGCCGATTTCATAAAGGTGGTTTTAAGTTAAACCTGATTTAAACTGGACTTAGACCAGGCTTAAAGATAATCTGCATTTCATAAAATGGCTTAACTTTTGGACCAGTGGTCTTGTAAAACCTAGTTTAACTCCTATTTAAACCTGGTCTATGTCAGTTTTTATTTCACCAACGAAGTCTATATTCTTTAGATCTGTATTAAGATCTAAAACCAGGTTTGACTTTAGACTTGGTCAGACCTAGGTTTAAAGGCGAAGGCAACCTCTTTTCATGTCATTTTTAGCAAAAATAGGGTTCGTTGATCATCCCAGACATATTTTTCACTTATTTACAGCGTTTCGTAATTTAATTAATTACTCGTCGTCTACTCCGGAAGTTACGTTTTGGGAGGCAAGAATTTCGCGCCAATTTCTTTTCATACATTCTGACTGTGAGAGCATAAGCATGTAAATCAGAAACCAACGAATTTGTTAATGAAAACGGAAATCAATGTACAGTTATAAGCAATATCCGCAGCCATGCTCGCAGACTTTAGGCGGGTAACCCCGGGAAAATGGGAGATTGGGCATTCATAGTAGGGTGTAGTTTTGCACATTACCGAGGTACTTGCAACTGTTCACGAATTTAACTTGACACCCCGCAAAAAACGCTGAAATAAGTGTTTATTATTGGGAGTATTTGAGTATACTCGTTCACCCCAATAGTAGCCTCGACAGCACTGTTTTCCACCTGTGGGAATTCTTTACGAACAACTCATAGTAATAATTTTCAAAAGAGTTACTATTCTTGTGATGCATTATTTTATAATTACACTATATTTTAGCCATAGCACGATTAGAAAACGGAAATCTCTCATTTTCATTTCACCACCTGGATGTGGAATGGTAATCGACACTTGTTGTCCTACTGTAAATATCCTGATGAAGTTTTATGAACAGACATAATGTTGAGTTATCATGAACATTTTTATTTGTGTGGCAATTTCCGTTTTCTAATTATTCTATAACTAACCATAGGAAGTAATCATTTTGTGTAATTAACGAATAGGGGTCTTCACGTTCTTCGAAATCCCATCCTTTCGATAGCGGTCAACTCTTTTGCATTTTTTCATATTTTTTCGTTGTTTTGATCGAATGTCTTGATACTGCTATGTTGTGCATAAATGTTGGTGTTTTTTATGAATTTGGAATCTCATTTTCGCTGGAGAATACTTGGCTGTGTCCATGAGCGGAGCACCAAAGGGGACTGGGAGGCTATAGCCCCCACTTTTTCAGTGCTGGGTCGCTCATGGTCTATGGGCGATACATCACAGGGGGTTGGGGGTGGAGCTTTAACCCCCCCACACACTTTTTTCAGTGCTGCGCTGCCCATGGTGTCGGATTTACATGTACACAGGGACAGAGGGACATATCCCCGAACTGCTCCACCGAGAGAGGGTACTGTCTGAAATGGGACACCTTAATTATGAAAGGCTAAATAAACATCATTAAACTCATTCCACCGGCGTGTGGTCACAAGACGGTGCAGGAAATGACCCTCTTCAACATGAAAGTCTGTTGCAACGATTTCGCAAAACATGAAACTAGACGTAATCAAGTTCAACATTGGGCTCTCTATATATCAGTGAGACAGACTCCTAAGAATTTGTCAACAAAGACATAGAAAGGGTGGCTACTTGAATGTCATCAATAGCCTCCTTCAAGGGTGGGGCCCCTCAATATGAAATTATCAATATTTTCAAAAATCAAGAAATGTGCAGCAATTGATGATATCTGCCAGGGCATCAAGTGATACAAAAATTGAGAAAAATGCAGCAGTTGTTTCTGTTATTTCTTGCCGGAGAGGGGTCTTTGGAAAAATACAGTTTTGCAGTCGCAAAATTTTGACTTATTGAAATTAAAAATCAAGTAAATTAATACGCTCCTCAATAGCTTCGCTTTTATTTTTTTGTTTTTTCGAAATATAATGCACGAATCTTTACGTGACCGTTTTCAAGTGCGTTTAGACGATCCGTGCATTATTTCGGATCTACCAAAGCGTTCATCTCCTCAGCACTATATCAGTATTTTTCCTGCTGGCCCCTCAGCTGCACTTCCTGTACATGATAACATACACTATATAACAGGCTTGTGGGAAAGCAAAAACTATTGGGGGGAAGGGGCACAAACCAACTCGGCTTTGCTAAACTACCCCCTTCCTTTCGCCAACCCCCTCAAAGTGATGCCAAAACGGTGTACTGAGATTCCCAACACATCCGCCATAAGTGTTGATGGGGTGGTGGGGCGAGGCATTCCCATCATGATTTGAGTAACCAATCAACTAAGTTTCACGGAAAGACTGAGTCTTGAACCAGCGCACTGACGGGTACATGTAGCTGGGAGCTACATCTGTCAACAAGTATTGTAGCTTAGATCTAACAGACAGTGTGAAAATATAAAATTCGATAACTGCCTACTAGCGCTGGTCAGCTCAGATATGAGTCGCTTGAGACAGGCAGCTTAGCTCGTACCTATCTTTCTGCGCTGGCTCTAAGGTCAAAATTCGTTTTATTATGTTCCAGTTTGGGGAAAATTCGTTTTATTATTTCCATTTTTGAAGGAAATTTTTGAAAAGGGGAGGTCCTGAGGTCCCTGGTAAAGTGCCTTTGGGGCCGTATCAGAATCCTTTCTTGAAACACGGACGGTAGACAAGGTTCTGGTGGTTACAGAAAACGATACTGAGTGTGTCCCAAAATGTACACACTTCAACGCTTGGAGTTCAAATTCAGTTCCCATGGATCTGTGAGATTCTGCGCAGGCATACTCCATGCTTACACCAGTCAGTCACGACGTGCTCCGTCTACGTAGTATGCACGCGACGGGCAAGGAAACGATTCACTTTTCAGTGAAGAACAAAAAAGTTAAAATTCATTGCGCAATATTGCTGGAAAGAAAAGAATTCAAGGAAGTGCACAGAACCTTTCCAAGTTAAGGAGTAAATTTTTTTAGTTGAAATCTTCTTTTTCGATTTAGGGTTTTGAAATTTAAACACACTAATCTAGTTCCTAAATTAAAGAAATTATTGTCATTTGAAGTGTGGGAAGATTTTGGTGCACTTTGTCGAGCTGTCCGACATTCATCAATATCCTTCAGACTTATTTCAGATAAACAAAAATCGTTTGGTGTATTTTGCAATATCGGGATCTGATGATTTTCGAAGTGTCAGCCTGCAACTAAATTCATTAAAGCATTAGCTTCTAATTGTCAAAATAATTCTTTTTCAATCAGTCCATTTTTGTCAGTTGATTCATAAACAAAGTAAATCAGAAACCAACCTTTTTGATCCCCTGTTTGTGAGATAAAACCACGTTGACGAACGAAACTTTTGCCTAAGTCAAAAATCAATACATTTATTGTCATTTGAATTGTGAGAATATTTTTGGGAACTCTCCGAATTGCATTAATGCCTTTGAGAGATCTTTTAGATAGGCAAAAATCGGCGTGCAAGTGCACTTTAAGGTGGTGCTGAACAGTTAGGATTCAGCCGCGACCAATTTGCAAAATATTAAAATTTAGGAGTAGGCCAGGCTTCGGGGAAGTTTTTAGTTAGGTATTGTGTGAAGGCAAGTGAATGTAGTTTTTTTATATTTTTGAACATGCTGAAAATACAAAAAGGCCACTTGCTTGGCTGTAACTGCACTCTTCTTCAAGATGATGGCACCCTGTTGCAATTGTGCATTGCTGTGTAGCATCTGAGAAATTGGCCGCGATTTCAGGTAGCCCTCAAACAAGCTAGATTTGCAAAAAATACTTGGTTGACAGTAATGTTGGACCACATTTTGGAATTGGTAGGAAATTTGCATTCAGAGTGTTATGTAGGCTTTAGTCGAACTTCGGCAACGAAGTGGTGGGCTTGGGGTGAAAAGTACCGATTTTGCATTTGTTGCCACTATTTTTCTTAGTCTAGCTTGGTTTTCAGTGGAAGTGAAATGGTCAAAAATACAAGAGACAATATAAAGTTTCTGTGCTCATCTGTAGGGGTTGTGATGTGAAATGACTCAAAACATCGGAGATAGTCTTTTTGTGTAATTCACAAAGAGTGGTCTTGACGTTCTTTAAAATTTCAACTTTTCTACGGCGTTCAATCCTATTCTATTTTCCACATTTTTTGGTTATTTCTGTCAAATGTCTTAATACTGTTGTGCTGTGCATATTTTTTTGTGTTTTTGGTGAATTTGGAATCTCAAGCTCTACTTGCGAATATTTGTCAGTGTCGAATTTACATGTATACAGGGACAAAGTAACATTTCCGTCGAATTTTCCAACGGAGGGAGTGTCCCGTCTGAAATAGGACACCTAAGATGAAAGGATGAACCTCATTAAACTTGAAAAAAGAAAGTGATAGTTTATTACATTCCCTGCAAGAAGTGACTTTCCTCAACATGAAAGCTGGTTGTATGATTTCAAGAAAAACATGAAAATAGAGGTAATCGATTCTAACATTGAACCCCCTCTTTGAGGGGCCCTTAAGAATTTGGCAATAAAGACACGAAAATGGTGGGCACTTAAATGCCAACAATGACCCCTTTCAAGGGCTGGGCCCCTAAATATCAAAAGATCTATATTTTCAAAAATCAGAAAGATTCGCAGAAATTAGTCTTGTCGGTCATTAAATCAAATTTTCTCATGTGTTTGCAAAATTGTATTATTGAACTCAAAAATTCAGGAAGCTAATTTATTCCGCAAAGGTACTCGCTTTGCAAATTTTTGTCATTTTTCGAAATACATGTATGAATGTTAAAGTTCACGATATCAAGTGGTATAGAAGACCTATCATGTATGCTACAAAAACGGAGAGCCTAACAACAATGTCCTGCCCAGGGCCCTCAAAGGGTAAGCCATACATTGATGCTGAGGTGTTACTTGAAATGTTCTCTTGAACTTTCTCTATTATCAGTATCGCAGGCTTTCATTTCTTGACTGTCTCCGGACCCACGCCTATATTAGTTTAACACTGACGCCTGCAACTTTTTGGGGGACCACGTGCCCCCGGCCCCCTTCCGGCTTCCTACAGCCCAGTCTAATGTGTCTAATTATGGGGCTTAAACCAAGCGTGTCTTCTTAAACAAATATGTAATAACAGTAAACCTTAAAGTTACGTTTTGTGAGTTTAGCTTAACAACGCAAAATTATGTCCTCTGTTATTTTAGGAAGCAGAGGCAGGCATAAGCGCTCGTTATACATGTAGTCTTATTGCAAATCAGTAAGATTGAAATTGTGTCCAAACGCATACTGATTAGCTCTTCTCTGTGCGCCACGTCGTAATGGAACACTATGCACAACTCTTACAAAGAGCTGCACAGTGCAGAGATGACTTATATCAATTTTAGCGCCTTCCGCAGCCGTTCTTGCAGACATATCCTTGGAAGCTTCTGGTGCTTGTGGTAGGATTTCCAGATTATGCTCCATCAGGCGTCTTGTCTGCAACTGCCGTGTCCACAACGTCTCTGTTGTTCCAGACATGGAGATCACTGCAGCATTCATAGAGCGTGTTCCCTATCTCTTCTATACATTGGCTCAGCAATTGCATATCTTGGGCAAATGCCATTTGTGCATTTCTTACTTGTTCGATCATGGTGACGTTCATCTGTGTCTTGCTTCTTCTCTCAGTTGATCCATCTCATTCCGGAATTAAATTAGTCATCCCAGGATCACTCACCATCCATCGACGAAGAGCAGCACAGTTTCTGTCAGTCCGACGGCTCCGCCTCTCTTTAACGAAGCACTATTCTACTCATGGTCCTGGTCAATAGCTACCACGGAGAATGAACGGTTTGACTTCTTGACGATAAAGTTTCCCTTTAGAAACTAAGCATGGAGTTGCGTCAGTGATATCCTGTATCGTAGTTGGATCGGCACCCATGCCGAGCAATACGGTATGTAAGATCCAGGGCAAAGAACCAAGGAGCATCTCGGAAAGGGCCTCTATGTACAGTTGTGCATGAAGGCGGCCTCACGTACAAAGTGTCAATCTCACATACGCCATCACAGCCAGCTCCAGCTGAAGGGTGAGGTTCCAAAGAGGAAATTGAGGAAATGGATCGGACCTTGCATCACATCAGTCTTCAAACGGCACCACAACACTCGCATCTTCCAAATTTGGTTGCACTCCCTGTAGGAAAATTGTCATAACATTTATTATAATTAATACTATTATTTTATTCCCAGAGGAGAGAGACTGGTTTGATGACATTTGCAATTGCCGTAGTGCTCAATGAGATTTGAATCGTACTGTTTTACGAAAGATATGCACAAAACTTACCGAGAGTGGCGTACATGAAGTGATATCGAAGGTCGAGGTCGATACGCGGAATAAGGTCGAGTGGGATATTACTTCATGTACGCCAATCGAGGTACGTTTTGTATTTATCCTATTCGCTTCGAATCCCTGAGTTTCCTGCATTTTTCGGCAGATTTTTCAAATACTTCATCCAGACTGTTCACATGGCGGATCACATCCTACATGTATATACTTGCGCGTTAGGTTGCAAGTTTTCTCTTGAAAAAGAAACAGTTTTTAAAGTAACGATGTATTTCTTGAAGAGAGGTAACAAAGATGAAAACAACGGCAACTGAGCAGTGAACTTGTAACATCTCCTGGAAATAGTTAAAAAACAACAATATTTGACATTTTAATTTCCTACATGCAGGAATCGGCGCCTGAGTTGCAGACGATATACTATTCAGCAACTGAAAACTGAGACGTCTGTGTCTTATAATTAACAGTTTTCTTCCAGATTATACGTTTAGGGCCTGGATGCATGTGGAGTGTTAGTTACACGGTTGCAACTGTGTTATTTTAAACTATATTCGGAAAGTTTGATGATCGAACCGGCTGAAGACGTCGAGTCGACATTGACCTACCTTTTGAACTTTCCATGTCAGAGGTCGCTGTTAAAGTAGTGCGCGAGGTGAATACGGAAAACTTTATTTCATGGCCGTATTTCCCTCGACAGATTCAACGCGCCATATATGGAAAGTGACTTGTTTACCAGCCAACCAGATGCACTAAAACAATAACATTGATATGCTGAGGTCACTACTCACAGGAACTATTATGTAACAATTCTTCCTTTTGCCAGAGTTCAATGAAAAAACAGGATATGATTCACTTTCACTTGATCATCACGAGAATTCATGACAACCTGCGCCTCGTCAGTAATTTCATTCATTTCTTGCATTTTTAGTATTTGCTAATTATACTCCATGCATGTTTGTTTTTATTACAATTTTTGTCACCATTTCATCCACTCTTTGAACCAAAATCCCTTAAACCGCCAGAGGCGCTCAGATCCCAGAATGCAATCAAAGTCGGCCGACACCCACTAATGGTCACGGGTGTCCTCGCTGTGGCCGTGACGTAGATACATGTAGGCGTCGGGCCGGGGACATCCAAGAAAAGAAAAAAAAATGGGAATATGGATCAGGGACAAAATTCAAGAGAACGTTTGACAACTCAGTCTCCATGCATGGTTTACCCTTTGAAGGCTCTGGCCAGGACATTGTTGTAAGATCTCCATTTTTGCAGCATAAATCGCCTAAACGCATTTAAAAACAAGCACTTAATCATTCATACGTGTATTTCGAAACAACCAATATGTGAAAAATACAATAGGATTGGCAGCCATTGGAAATTTGGAATTCTAAAGAACGTGGAGACCACTACATTGTTTTTGTAAATTACACAAAAGGACTATTTGCAATCGTTAGTTATAAATTAATATTAAGTTTTTCCCATAGTATAACAAGAATGGTATTTTTGAAGATCGTTACTAGGTGTTGTATGTAAGGAATTCTCACATATTGAAAAGACTGTCGGTTACAATTTATGATGACCGTGTTCATGTCTAACGGGGGTACTCAAAGTACTCGCAATCATGAAAAAAGATTTCAGAAATTTTTTGAGTTCAAGTTTAACTCATGAAACGTTATAGGTGCCTCTAAAAAATATTTAGTAGTTCGAAAGGATATGATTTTATAGTTAAGCGAGAGTTATTGTCCGAAGAAATCTTGCCGTATTTTAACTTACATCTGCGAAGTTGTCTCGCTCATTTCAGACACTCGGTTCATTAGCTAAACATAGAAGTAGGTAGACACCAGAGTGTTACAAGGCATGGCATAATTTTTGTAACTACGGCAGAGTTGATAATGAGATGCACTTTATCTCTCAGTGTCCTGTATTGAGAAATTTAAGGAAAATTACAAACTGGAGATACTGTCACACTATCGCAGAGCTGAAGAATATGTTCGGTATATCTTTCAATTAAAAACCATAAACCAGTGGTGCTTTAGAACGTCTGTTCTTATGTATTTATAAAGCAAAAGTATTTCGAACAGAAGCGTGTCGTGAAAATGGTTGTATATAAATATATATATACATATATATATATATGTGTGTGTGTGTGTGTGTGTGTGTGTGTGTTTGTGTGTGTGTGTGTGTGTAAGCAATCGCTTGTTATGTACATGTACGGTTAAAAGATTGATTGATAAATAATCTTAAAACCCGACGTTTCTGCATGCTTGTCTAAAATAGTGCAGGTAGGCTTAAGGAACCAGATTTGATTGTGCTGGAGTATGTTGTGAATGGGAAAATAAACTAGTTAATTTGTAGATTCTCTTCTTTTCAAATTGACAGATCCCTCCAGCATGGTTGGCAATTACAACTGGTGAATTTTCTTTAATGGCGAAGGCGTCGTTGACAGTTTGGACCAGCGTTAGTCAATGAAAAACAAAACATGGGAACCTGAACCATTCATTTATTAATTTAAATATATACCCACTCAATCACCAAGTACATGAAACAAAACCCTCGCAATACACGTGAGTACATTTAGTAACGCAATTAATCCGTAATCCCAAACTTGGTAGTCTAAAAAGTTACATCGTAACAGTAGGCCTACATTTACAATGAATCAAACCAGAAATTTCACCCCATTGTATACCCTGCCACGGTAACAGTAACCAATTCAATACCCTCTCGATTGCAACGTTTTGTATGCTATACTACGTTAGAGAACTTAATAAACGCATTGTGATATCATAATGTATACATGTATGTTAAAGCTGCACTCCCAAAAACGGGTCTTTACGATCGCCCGTCCAGTAATGCCACCGTGAAACAATAGGTTATACTATACATTTTCTGATGCTAAGCTATTCGACTTCAAATTACAGCGTTTTTCATCTTTTGACTCCAAAATCCTGAAACCGCCTGCTCAATTTAGTGGCTCAACAATTGAAACAGGCGGTTGTGTAGAAATATCCCCCGGGGCAAGCTGTTCTACAACAGACCACGTGACGGATGGTCACATCTATTAAGGTATATATGGTATGTTTTGGATCTTTCAGACGGTTCATGAAACAATGGTCTTCTGCTTGTGATCACACTGAGTTGGCGACTGCTTTTTAACAAAAGTTTACACAAATTTTGCTTTCACACAGCGCTTCTTCGAAATTATTATTATCTGAATAGTTTACAAAATTGTGTGTATTCTGAAATTGCCCTCAACTAATGTATACATGTATCTTGTCATTAACACGCCCTTTGAATTTATCCAACTTGGTAGGTTTCAATGATGTCCCAGTTTCCGCTGCAGCCGATACCTTCTATTCCGTTTCCGTACATACTTCCTTGTTTACAATTCTTGTTGTTGAAGTCGAGCTCTTCCGTAAAGGATGGGAGAGACCCATGCTGAATATTTGTCATCTGAGTACCTGATTGGCCTTTAGATATTAACTGGGTAGCTGTGGAATTTCCATTTCCAGTGC
Source organism: Phoronis australis (assembly GCA_002633005.1). Taxonomy (NCBI): domain Eukaryota; kingdom Metazoa; phylum Phoronida; family Phoronidae; genus Phoronis; species Phoronis australis. Next base: position 51,792 of record NMRA01000675.1, read on the forward strand.
AATTGATTCTGAATATGAAAGCCTTTTCATCGTATTGGCCAAGTTGTGAGTTTGACCACACAATCGTGGTGTAGCCCCCGTAATAAAGGCCAGTGTTCGAATCCTTTCCGATAGATAAAGTAGGAGATTGGCCATTTGCCGCAGTGAGAAACGCACTGGAGTTTAACCCGTTCTGAGTTGATCGATAAATTCTTTTAAAGATTCCCGCGGGTAACCACTGGGTAATCCATTTCAAAGTTTCTTCTGTGATCAAACTTGGTTCAGCTGAAAAATTATAACAAAATATGCTCAAGTAAAGCAAAGCGTTAATAAGCGTCCACAGTGCTTCTCAAACGGTTTAATTACAGAAGTGCTTACAATAATTTCACCACAGGTAATAGCTGTATTAGCCAGAATTGACACTTGATACTTCATCATTTAAAACAACATCATATCAAAGGAATTTTAAAAATGACCAGTTTTCCACATTTTCAGGTAGTTCATCCAGAAGAGTTCTTCACAAAACGCGGCAAATCGATATCCGTGTTGAAACCAAAATAGACACTTGGTGGTGCCGCCTTGATCGAATGCGACTGAAAATTTCCCGGTGCTTAGTTCATCCAGAAGAGTTCTTCACAAAACACGGCAAATCGATCTCCGTGTTGAAACCAAAACAGACACTTGGTGGTGCCGCCTTGATCGACTGAAAACTGCCGGGTGCCTACGTGAAAGGCGTCAGAAACCACCGTGTTAAGTTTCATTGGAATCTGTAATCACCCCGAAATTAAAAAAACACTTTTCTCGAAAAGTACTAAAAACCCTCATAGAAACAAAATCGGCTACTACTGGGTGTTTCAGTGAATAGTACATGTGCGTTGTCATCATATCAGTACATGTACCTCAGCGTCAAGTTTCGTCACAGTCCGTCTATCAATCCTTTAGATAATCAAAAACGTTCTTTATCAAGATATTGGAAACCCCCAAGTCCTGAACCCGAAGCGGGGCAATTTGAAAAGTGACATGCATCGCCATAGTTATGCTCTACAACCTTGTGTCAAAATTCGTCAACATACAACCAGGGGTTCTTGAGATATTTACATGCAATAGTCAGCAGAGCAAACGAACAAAATGGCCACCAAGGTGTGCTACATTGGTCAATGATTTGCCAAAAAAATCAATTGGTGTCGATGCATTCCCGTCACATACGCCAAATTTCATCGAAATCCGTCAATTGGTTCTCCAGAAATCACCCTGAAAACGCTTCCGGTCAAAAGTACAGAAAAGCCCTTGTCGAGACCAAAATGGCCACTGTTGAATGCTGGAGGGGTCGAATCAAAAAGTGATTGGTGTCGGCGCATAGTCATTGCCTGCCCTTGTGTCCAGCTTCATTGAATTACGCCACTCGTTTCTCTTTGGAGCCGGAAACCTCTTCAACCAAAAAAATGAAATCTTGCCTCCCTTTCCTTGAGCGGGGCAATTTGAAAAGTAACATTTACTTTTCTAGTTATGCCTTACATCGTTCTGCCAAATTTTTTAAATATCGAGCAGAAAACTGGTAAACAAAATGAACAGAAAGGGTTGCACAGAAGTCAAATTGGTCCCAAAATTGACTAGTGCCGGGGTTTTGTCGTCACATATCTGAGGGTTAAGTTTCATCCAAATCCGTCAATCGTTTCTCTAGTTATAATCCGGAAACGCTTTTCCACGAAAAACACCGAAATGTCAGGCTCTTTCTACCTTTGGGGGCCAGGCGAATTGAGAGGTGGCACGCCGCTCCGTCTCGGTGATGACTTACACCCTTGTACTAAATTTCATTAAGATATGACTAGACTTTTCTTCGAGGTGGGACACGCGAACGCCGCAGCAGAATGACAAAAATACATATGTATGCGACTACACATAAGAGTATCTAGTTTTGTTGGCGTACGAGGAGAATAGACATTATTAAAATGGGGGTGTTCAAATTGACTGCGGAAATCATGCGTCCAAAGTCCCCAAAGGACTGGATAGTATCTCACTTCTAGGTGAATTGTTGGAATGGCATGTGCAAACGAAGAAATGCCCTCACAGTTACAAGTTGTGTTTTCCTTCGGTTACAAAAACAAGAGCATGGATGAGAACGCGTACACAGTGAACATACACGGCACACTTGTACACAAAGGTGTGTGACGAAGGCAAACGTGTCAAACTTAGATAACGACAATATATTTCAATTAGCCATTCACAATAGTTCATTCTAGAAGTCATGAAGCCTGTTCATGCTGGTGTTTTGAAATGATGCTTGGCCCAACAAAGATCGATCAGTACGTGTACGTGTAGATATTTGNGGCTAATTGTTAAGCGCTGATGCCCGAAGGTTAATTGTTAAGCGCTGATGCCTGAAGGTTAATTGTTAAGCGCTGATGCCTGAAGGTTAATTGTTAAGCGCTGATGCCTGAAGGTTAACTCTGAAAGTAGTATGGGACATAAATCTCTATCACCAAAACTATTGTTAATTATGAGGTTAGTTTCTTGGTCACAGAGTTTTCAAAATATCTGTCCAGGTTTTTTGATATTGCTTTTAAATGTCAGAAAATTGATCTTACGATCCACAGCTATTTCAGAAAAATACCTACATCTCAGGAAAAAGTGCCGTCTCTGAGAATATAAACACAACTGCTCGTTCTTCTATAAATTATTGTGATGCACTCGTAATTACTGGCTAAACCTTTTTTCAACAATTGCTAAGTGGGAGCGTAAGACCAATTTTCTGTCCGAAGTCTTAAGTCACTTTCATGAAACACACCCAGATTCCATCCGTAGTTCCATTCAAGTTTAACTGCTGTCATTCAATAGGTTTAAGTGGTAGCTGGATTTTTTGAGACGAGCAATGCCATCATACCCGTTCATCGATTCTAATCCATAAGTAAGCAGAGTGTATATTGGCGTAGGAATTGTGCGAAGAAAAGATTGACTATTCGCTCCGGAGATGGTACGAGCAATCCGCGCCATTTCAGTCTGTTACCCATGCATTTGGATCTGAGTTGTAATTTGCTGAGGTCATTGGGCTGCAAAATCCTTCACAAGGCACCTGTTCAGTACAGTTGTTTGTTTGCAAAACAAATCCGTCTATCATCTGCATGTATTTGTCGAAGCCAGGTACATCTTTCGCCATGCTTTCATGGTAAATGTTCTTCAGATGCGTCACTGGTAAAGATCGAGGAAGAAGCCAATCTCGAACCAGCGCCACCAGTGCGATTTAAGGTTATGTAGGAACCTTGAAAAATGTTCAAATTTGGCTTACTTCAGAATCGCCTGTTTGGATTCTCACAGTTATGAAAGTTTCAGATACTTTATGCTTTATCCGCTGTCCTGAAAAACCCTCTGAGGAAATACGTATATAAAATTTTTGCCATTTGCGTGAGGGGTTATCAAAAGATTTTCATGAAAAGTGAATGGAAGTAAAACGTGGCGGCGTTTTAAAAAAAAACTGCAACACTGTTCTTGAGAACTCTCTTAGGACATTTTCATCAAGTTTAGTTATATTACTGATAGTGTTGTCTAGCTATCCATACACGTTTGTTTTTGTTAAATTTTACTGAAAAAATTCGGTCATGTGAACCAATTAAACGTCAACAATCACATTTTACAGGCATCCTACTTTTTCTGAAAATATAATACTGTTACTGAGTTAAAATCTTGAGTTTCGTGGATACTTGAATAAATAAGCTAACCCGTCAATCAGGTGTTAGATAGCCTTGCCAACTGCCTCCGAAGCTTCGGTCAGTGTTAACGCTTAACTTTTTATCGGAGTTAACAGCGCTAGTTAACTCCGAAGGTAAGAACCATTCAACGAGAAATTCAAAAGAAATAAAACGCTATACGGGTCATCTTTCAGATTCAGCTTAAACTTTTGTAAGTGATCGTGGTGTGGCTCTGATACAAAAATCACCAATTTTGCACTTATCACCTTTAAGTTCTTATCAATAGGCATTGAAAGGTTCACGAAGAAAACACGTTTTTGCGTAAAGAAGACAGAGCGATTTTCCAATATAAAAACACATAGATTGCATACAGTGAGAGAAAGCACATAATGGGATTAGGAAGTGGGATTATCAAAAAAAATGATACTATTAATATCGCTGCATTCATCACGTGACAGGGGGGGGGGGGTAAACCCGGAATCACTTTTTGTAGTGTTCGAACCAAAATTTATTTTCTCATTTTTAAGGAAAAAAGACTACATCACAGGCAAGGCATCAATGTCTGAAATGCAAAAATAAAAAAAAAATTGTCAATATTGCTTGGTGCATTCATAAGTTCGCTGTATATGTGACAAATTTTGACCCACTATTTTTATCGGGTAGTCCATCTTGCGATGTCAGGGTCACAGATTACGAGTGGTTAAACGTTATTTTCAGAAATATTCTAACGGTAAAATTTAGTGATAAATATCCTTACCTACAATCCAAGGGTTTACACCAGAATTTAATCACACATAAGTAATTTACTGAGGGGTAAATGTACTCACAATTCACTTTAGACAAAATGGCTTTTTTCCAAACTGAAAGGCATTTTCAACCGGCTACATTGTCATCGGTGACGAGTTAACTATAACATACATTTGTAGACAAAGGCTACCAAAAAGCAGTTTTGTACAATTTACCGGTGTTCGTGCCATAACTATTATGAATCTTCTACTGATTTCAATGTGACTTGCCCATTCAATTGACCTTGCACTCTGCTAAAATAACTGTTGAAATTCCTTAGAAACCGTTTTTTGCTTGAAAAGCAGCTTTTGATCAATGTATGATTATGCGTCACAATAGGACACATATTTCTCTAAATATTAATATGCATAAATTGTGCTTTTGATTCATGTTTTTTAATTAGTTACTTTCTACTTCAAGGAAAATATGAAAATAATACTTGAAATGGGACACATTTGGATTGTGATGTGTGAGGCTTACTCGAATCCTTCTGCATCATAGCTTCTTATTTTTTATATAATCATGCTTGTCTAATTCTAGTTAAGAAGGAACGCTTTTATGGTACTCAGTCACCATGGTAACTATTGCGCATGCCTACTTTCATACTTAACGTGAGCTTGGTTCTGCCTGAGTTGCTGAAATTTTCCAAAGTACATTCTAAGTTACGTATTGTGACAAAAGGCTGTTAGGATCATTTTAAGTTGCGTGTTTTAATACGCAAATTGAAATTTTTACTGAGATCACTGTGCAATGCGTAAGCCTTAGCTACATTGAAATTTCAAAACCCGTGCTTCCAATATTTTTAAGAGATGTAATTCTAATCTCTCAGGGTTGTGTGACAAAAAGTGGCAAAATCAGATTGTTAAGTGCTAAAATTGTCACTGGTGTGTCAACACAGGTTAGACTCATTCGAAAACACGCATGAAAATCATTAGCTTTTGGCCAATTTAGAAGTAAAAAATGGAAAACAAAAACTTCGCTAGAGCGTAGCATGTAAACGACATTTCGATATCAATCCAAAGTCATCCTCAGGTACAATTGTAGACAGAAATCAAAATATCGAAACAGAATATTAGATTATTATCGAAACGTCGTCCTCAAACAGACATGTGCCATCGTTTCCTCAATGGAAACGTTTTGGCTAAATTTCACCAAAGAAATCTAGTTATAGAAACTGCTATCAGGGCCAGCAGCAAATGAGCATAGAAACATATTTGGAAAATGATGAAGCCCCTTCATGAGGTTTGGATATAAAGCTGCATACTGCCCGTAGTCGTGCACTGTAAGGTACGCGATGAAGGGTCTTCTCTATCGGCTGCTGCTAGAAAACAAACAAAAATCCCACTTTTTGTTTTGCTCGTCAGACCCCACACTGATGAAAAATATCTTTTGAAATCGCCGGCATCCCGCAAGCTGGGCAACAGAGCACCTCAGAATTGGCTAAAAATCAAATACACACAAATTGGGCACTCCAGTGAAGGTTAACAAAAACCCCTTTGAAACTTCAAAGACAGTCTTCTGACAGAAAGGATCAACGTCTACATGAAAGTTATAGAGTTATTTTCTCTCCCGTTTTAAAGTCGTTTTAAAGGAGCTTCTCTAAATGAACTTTTTGAACCAAAAACGGGATATTATGGACCAAAATATTTATGATGCTATAACTTGAAAAAATAATGGAGCAAAAATTTCAAATATAAATTTTGAACATACCCCACCAGGATGTATGTACAGGCAATTTTTTCAAGGTTTGATTCAGTGACTTTAGAGCCGACCTTTTGATGCTCTCGTGGAATGAAAGTTAAGGGGTGGATTTAGCAGCAATGGTCGACGCTTCGGTATAATGAGGACATCTTAAGCAGGTGTCATTGCGTTTAACCATAGTACATTTAACTCCAGGAAGCCTAGAAAATCACTTCTGTCACTACTTTTGGGGCCAATATAATTTTTTGGTTTTAGTTTTATCAAATGATACATGTATACTTAAAGAATCTGAAAAGTGTCCAAGGTTTGGCTCGCACAGTTTCATGAAATTTGACCTAAAAATTGACATTTTGCAAAATTTGTCACAGAAAACCATTATGTAAAAACTGCAATGGAATTTTCTGATAAGGCTGGGTTAACTTATTTTGTTAAATGTTTCAGCAAAAGTAAACGCCAAGAAAATTGAGCATCACCACCACCACCACCACTGTACAACTGTTATTAAACAACAGATGCTAAATTTTCACCATCTTTAAAACCATAGTTCAACCGTTGACAGTAAGAAGAATGTTATTTTGGCAATAGTTTTTGCGTGACATTAAAAATGTTTACCTAGCATAGAAGTTTATTCCTATGCGTCCTGTTTTAGAGGGTAGTACATGTAAATGAAAGAATTCCAACCTACGCTAACATTTCTCCAGTTCGGGAGCGTCTTCAAAATTTGGGACACCAAACTTTAGTCAAATTGATTGTGAAATTTGCCTTTTAATATGTCTCAAATTCTAAATACTTCATTTTTCATAACATGGCCTGAAAAAAGACTTTACAGTTCATAAAAAGCAGCAGTGATTACTTACACGTTAGTAAAAACTGCCCCGAGTTTAAGACAGCCACTTATGTGCAACTTTCTAAAAAATTAAGAACGAGCTCGCACCTCAAGCAAAAAATGTCCAAAACACGAGGTTTTTAACCGTAATTATTTTTTCTTCTACGGTACTTATCAGTAAATATTTGATAGTTGGAAAGGTGTCATAATTCCTTTTCTTTGTGTGATTGTCTGTAAATTCTAACCCACATCGTTTTCTGATGCATTCTGGAAGCCACACAAGCCTCTTTCTTTGAGCACTCTTTAACGAAACTTATAACTTCGTTGGTTTTCTACTACAAGTACAAATTTTATCAATAACCTAATGATTCCTTGATCAGCTTGGTCTTTTTCCTTGTTTGAGAGGTCTTTCACTTATCGTGACTCATGTAAATTTCTGTAACCGACTCACCTATTGTGATACATTAGTTCTGTTTGTCACAAAAACTTAAATATTTTCATCAATGAGGATTTCCTTGCACTCAAACTCGATCCACTAACGTTACAAAATCATTGGCTCATGAGTCAGGAGTCATATCTGTAAATTTCTGAAGCTCAGAATTGTGAGCAGAATCCTATCCCAATGTAGCAACGGGCAGAAAAATTCATCTCCTCAGCAGTGTTGGCACAAAACTCTTGTTTGTTTTAAGAGGCACAGAATGATTCAGGAAGCAGACATCTTAGAAAAGGCACGGACACAATCCTTCTCTGTCATTTCATTAGCTATTCTGATCATACTGCACTGTCACCTAGTGGCCAGCAAACTATTTGAGGTTTGTTTTTTTCCCAGTTCGCCAACAGCGTGCGGTAACTGGTTCATACATGTTAATATTTTGTTTCAACATTTGTTATTTTGCCAGTATGGGGATTTTGTTTCAATTTGTCCACGTATTGCTGGATTCTTTCCTTAAAAAAGAAATAAAAATGGGAAAGGACCTTTAAACATTTCTCACCTCGTTCACAAGCGCGTAAATGCAAATGAAAATGTACCCTGTGCGATCTTTAAATTAAACAAGGATGTCTTAAGTTCTATTAACGAGAAATAGCTTAAATATTAAGTAAATGGAAACCAAAACTCGGTGGAAGACATCTCCACTCTTTGGACTGTGAGAGTAGCTTGACAGGGGGAATCAAGCACAATTCCACAAGCATCCATGTTCTTAGCAGTCCAAATCACAGTATGATGGCGCCCTGGGAATCCAAACTATCTTTTATTCACAATAATTGTTGCCTACATGTATACATAGTTTACATGCACGGCGTTAACGTCTCGTGCCGCAATATTCACAGCACTTTCTTACTACTTGGGTTCAGTTTAAATTTTTATACCACAGTATCAGCCTCGAATTGCCAATACAACCGTTAAATAACCAATTTAATGGCGATAAATAACATTTCGGCGGGAAACTGAGGCCGGTTTCAAACCCGTTACGAAAGAGCTTCAGGTTGTCGACTTTACCACTGCACCATATGCACTCAGTCGCTGGCGTCATTGAACGTGAAAACAGAATACTTAAATGAGCACTTAAATGTGTAGCAAACTAGACTAGATACCAAACCTTAAATTATAGATTCACTTTACTTCTACTTTATTTAAATTTTCAATTGGTTTTGAGTAAAAACGTTATTTTGACAAAAATAACTCGGTCACGACCTCCAACCCCTCAGTGGCACCTGACAGAAAGTACCTACAAAACCGAGACGTGTCGATAAAGGTAGATCGATTCGTTGCAATGTTTTTCATTCAGTATATAGTATAAATAGATTGTTGCAGGTTCTCAGTCGTTATCCCCGTGGACCTTGAAAAATTATCGCCCTCGGGGCTAACGTCCCTTAGGCGATAATTCTCCAAAATCCACTCGCGCTCTAGATTAAGGGGGGTACCGTTTTCGCCACGTAATAATCAGCCTGACATGGCCAATACAACCGTGAAATAACCCATTTAGCTATTCAACGGCGTTAAGGTACATTTTGGCGAGTAAACGGGGTCGGTTTCGAACCCGCTCAGCAAGACTTGCTAGTAGTCGACTACACCGCGGGGCCAATCAGCATCTGACGTCATCGAACGTGAAAATAGAATACTCAAATGAGTATGCGCAATAATCGCATGTCCATCAAACCACATTGCACAGAAATACATATAAATATACGATATGAAAAACAAAACGCACAATTTCAATAAAAACGACTGCTCTTCTTTAATTCAGTGGAAATTTAACACTTTATCAAGTAAATAACATCTGAAGTAAGTAACAAGGTTAGATATTTGAAAAATGCGAAAGAAATAAATTTAAATGTCTAAAACAAGAAATAGGTCATATCAGTTCAAACTACTGTATTAGCAGCTATTATTAGCAACATCTAGTCGACATCTTCCTCGTGTTTTCTCTTCGGTGCTCTGTCTTGATGCATGGTTATGTTGAACGTGCCACCGGTGATTGTTGCGTTTCAGTCCAAATACAGACGACAAGCCTGGTGAGGCGAAGGAGGTGCGGGATATTGAGATGTTACTGGGGAATGATGCAGGCTCGGACAGTGTAAGTATGGAGCATAAACACCTTTGCTCAGTAGGCAATGTCTGTAGTGTGGTAGTTTGTGTCCTGACAGCTGCATAACTGTGGTTGGGTTAACTCTGGACTTGAGTAATGTGGAGCACGTTGTCTTCCTCACGCTGTGGTATGTTTTACGGCCCGGTATTCCTACTGCCTCGCATATCGGCGAAACCATTTTGGCTAGAGTATTTACACTAACCGGTTGTACCGAGAACCAAAGCCCCCAATTCATCATATCATAAGTCATAGAGAACAAATTCGCAACTCTGACATTTTCTTCCGTACTATCCTATAGAGGAGGCGCCACTCTCCTAAATTATCTGGTTCATTTTCCGCTTAGTATATTGTGACGAGAAATTCTTTCATCTATTTTACTGTCCAGTACGACGAAAAAAAATCTCTAGTTAGTTTAAGATTTTAATTGGTTTTGAGTAAAACATTGTTTTAACACGAAATGACTCGGCGTTTCTTAAAAGGTCATGACATTCGTCACCAAGCCTCTGACTTGGAAAGTACAGTAGCTCTTAAGCCGAGGCGAGTCGAGAAAAGCAGGTCCATTCATCGCAATTTTTATCCTTCAGTATGTGGTATGAGTAGATTATTACATGTTCTCAGTTGTTATCTAAAGCCCTTGCGGAATCTTTGATATCAACATTATTGCACTAACCAGGCGTGCGTTCAGTAGACGCTAGGACCTACGCTAGGACCTACGCTAGGACCTACGCTAGGACCTAGCTAAAACCTAGTCAAAGTCACGTCCTCTCATTTAAAATGCACGGCTACATGTCACGTAATCTCGCGAAGTCTTGCTTTTTAGCGAGGTAATAGCGTTACTGAACGGGAGGCAGGTAACCTTCTGTACTTTATCAGACGATATTTTCACGGTAGACCGTGACGCCCTCGGGCGATATTTCTCCAAAATGCTCTCGGGCTCTAGATTACAGGGGATAACGACGTCGTAAAGCAATAATCTATATTCATTTGCAGTTACGTAAAATCTAACAATTCAATTAACATTAACGAATAAAAAGATTACAATTTTATTTTGGTAGAGCTAATCAAAGAGAGTACTGAGTAAATCGTTGGTTGAAAAGAACGATGACATTCGAAAAATACTTTGGTCTAAGAGTGTGTTTTTTAGTTTAGTTACAATACAAGATTGGCTTTAAATGCCCGCGCTCTTTGTGTGTTATCTAGCCCCAGTGCTGCCTTTGGTTTTAATAATATTAAACACCACATAAACCTAGCATTGGATTTACTTCTGTTCTGTGTTGCATAAGACTTGTAAACTTATCCACTATACAAATTAGCTGTTGCACGACTTTGAATACATTGTTGAAACAATATTAATGCGACGTCGTCATTGCTATCGATCATAACATGCAATCTGGCCCAGTGGTTTGTTTCGTGAAACGTCAGAAATTTGGCATTACCATGCAGAAAACTATTTCTGAAGAATAAGTAAATCTCATTTGAACAAAAGCGTAAACTCTATGATTATATGCACATGAGTGGTAAGTCGTACAATACTTTAATCTCTGGATTATTTCTCGTGCAAGATGCGCTCATAATTACCTAGCTAAACCTTTTTCTTTAATGTAAAGAGGGATCGTGAGACCAGATTTCTGTCTTAAGTCATAAGTCACTTTCATGAAACCAACCCGTGATGAACATGTTGCTTTAACACCTCCAATAATTCTTCGCAGACGTGTTAAGATTTCATAAGGCTTACCTAGACAAAACTGAGTTGAGCAACCCTCAGTCGAATTTCCAGCACAATCCTTGCCATTGCCCACAGGTGCTGGCCTGGTGCAGGTTCTTGTCTTATACTTCTCACCGTTGCCGCAAATTACACGGCATTTCAGTTCTTCCGAGCTCCATTCACTCCAATGCCCATTCACTGAAATAGTAAGACATGAGGTCGTGTAGGTTTTAAGGGTATACTATCTGTTTGATGGCCGAAAAAACGTTTTGAATAATCAGCTTTGACCAGGTCTGTGAAGCAACAAAGGAAGATGTCTTTTGTGAGTTTATTGCAAATTGCTAATTCTCGCCGTTGTCTGCCAGAATTTACAGTTGTAGCTCAAATCGAGGCGGTGACTATGAAGTGCTCCCATCTGCCTGCACCTTCTCATAGTACATACCACTTGCATCATGTTTACCCTTGGGCTGCCTTTGTACAAAACTATTGATCTGTCCCAAATATTCGTCAAGCTTGCTGGTTCAGTAGACACAATAGATACATGTAGCCTCCAAACACATGAGGGTTGGCAAGAGTAGTAGGGTGCTCATGATTTTCTTTCAATTATTCTATTAAAATATTTTTCATTTATTTTGTTAGTACATAAAATTCCTTTTAACGACAATGAAATATTTTGATCAGGACTATCATACATGTCTTGCGTGTGGTACAAAGCATTTTTCAATACAAAAGTATATTCAATTTCTTGTACTCACCGGACACAGAGTAGACATAAATGCGAGGAGGGTTCTTTAACGTCATGGTTTTATGTAGTTTTCTTCCAAAGTCGTCCTCAAAGCTCAGAACGGCACTGCATTGCATGTGCCCCTTGAAACCGCTATGCTCATTGATCTGAACTGAGAAAGCGAACTTTTGGGTTTTCTCCAGCTCAGTGTTACCAGCGATCTCGAACATGTGTTTCTGAACGAAGACCTCGTCGTGTTTGAAATGACTCAATTTCTTAGAAACAGATTTCTTCATCCTAAATGTATAAGTAAATTATTTTTGAAAATTTAAAAAATACAAAACTAACAGGCAGCAAAGTTGGGGTCTTTTATACTACGCGACTTCGTGAAAAGACAAGTCACTAACCTAAGAATGTTTTTAATGAGTGTTAGATATTTAGAGAGTATCTAGTCGTTTAGTCATTTAGAGGGTATCTAGTCGTTTAGACATTTAGAGAGTATCTAGTCGTTTAGACATTTAGAAAGTATCTAGTCGTTTAGACATTCAGAGAGTATCTAGTCGTTTAGACATTTAGAGAGTATCAAGTCGTTTAGACTTTGTGTCTATGCTGCTCATCATTCGTTACAATTCAAAATTTAGCTTAAAGTTGCTCGTTTTCTGTGGCGCAGTTCTTTACACCTTGTAGCCTACCTGACCACTCAAGCACGCCCATTGCAGTGATCACCTGGTACAATTTAATGCTTCATTAATAAATAATGGTATGATATTCTACATCCGTTAAGTTATTTCCCACTGCCAAAACTTGATTGCTTAAATCTACAATTCATATAACTTACACGCATGACAAGATGAGTGTAGCCGGATTTGGAAGTTTGTTGTTGACAGAGAAAGAAATGTCTGCCTTAAAGGTATTGACGCCTTCATAATAAAGCAATGGCCCTTCCGTTCCATGCCCGTCGTAAATAGCACTGGCTTCCAGGCTCGGTGACGTACCCGCTGAATCGCCCAGCGAGAAGCTCTACAAGTACATCTCTCTCACTGTACTCTGACTGTACTAGAAGTTAGTGTTTCAACAAGGTTATTGTAAATGCACATTTAATCGCAGCTTTTCAAAGATTTTTTTTCAAATCGGAGTGCTCGTTTTCTTAGAATCTTAAGTGCAAGTACCAAGTGGCATAAACCAAGCTCCTCGTAACAATTCCGCCTTAAGGTGTCCGTAAAGACCAAGTGAACGTGTATTTTTCTTGTCTTCATTATCATTTTACGATCAAATGTAATTTCCAATCAAATGTGCAGCCCTTATTTTATTTTAACAGTGCAAGATAAGGAATTGCATAACTTCCGAATAATTAGTAGCATGAAGTGAGCTTTTTTGCATCTTCATTTCTCAATTCTAGATCAAAATATGGAAAAACAAAACGCCCTTCCCTTTCATTCCATTTATCAACTTCACAAAATAAATTTAGTCACGTTTCCCTACATGAAAACTAATGCAGTATGGCATTGAGATTCTCTAACGGTTTTACAAACAACGCGCATACACAAATGGTTAATTCGCGAAAAGTTCATGATTTTATGAGTTTTTATAAAGTTGATGGAATGATCTGATTAAAAACACTGACTGGAAAGAGCATTCTTTCAATATGTGCATCTTTTACAAATATCTATTCTTATACGAGAAATTCCATTGAGAACGCTTGTATAATAGCCTAGTTTAATACGTACCAAAATGATCAAACTCATCATAAACTTCATCTCTCCGTTGCTTAATGTGTTATTGTGCAGTGCGTGAACTGTAAAAACGACTGGTTTGCCGTAGACACCGATCAGCCTTTTATAGCCAACGATTGCACTGTGTTAACCAACACCTGCCGAGTAACATTCTCATGGTCATGCCTTTTGGCTGCGACAATTAATAATTTCTGTTTCCCTATGATGTATATTGAAAATGTATTGGGCAGGGAGCACATTGTAATGCTCATAAAACATCAATAAAATATTAAATCATAGGTACATTTATATCGCCAGAGTTTATTGAATCGTAAGCCATGTGTGGATTACTTAAAAGGATAATTTTTTGACTACTGTAAAAGAAATATGTATTCTACAAAAATGGTAATATTTTAATTTTAACAATAGATGGATTCCTGTAAATCTTTTATTTGCTGATTAACGTATATTTCTTGAGAGGCCGAGGAGTGAGTTTAAGTGCACTTATGTAAGAAGTCTTAATGTTCTAATATTGTATGTAGCAGATGTCTACATGAAGGAATACACAGATCTTTGTTTTTATGCTAATATGTTGTACTACTTTTCATATGTGCCCTTTTTGTGCACTAGTTCTTTGTATTTCTTATCTCTGAACTGCTAATTGCCTTTTCTAATTAAAGTAGAACTTAGACGCATCCTCAGATTTCACATCAAACGTTAAAACCGTATTTGTGTACTCCTTTGCGTGATTGCTCAAAAAGAAAATAATACCAAATTTTTAAAAGCAAGATATGTAGACTATGCTACTTACATGTACAAGCAAATCAAGTTACATAAATTAAGTACTGAGTAAAATTTTCAAGACTTAGCCATCTGGTCATGTTTCCGGCATTTTTTCAGCCAATCGTTGATGAGATCATTGGACTATTATATTTAAAAGCTGAATTATGAAGATAAATGAGAGTTACCCTAATAAAAGGCGTATTGCTGTCTGGAACGCAAAATATAGATAACTGGTTATGTAATCGAGATTTACGTTTTGCAATGAGCTCAACTTAACAAAATAATTTTTCACTAAGCAACATGTGCATTATCTTTTCGCATTTTTCCATTGCAAAAGAAATTCAGCTGCACACGTTTGCTTAAGGATACAACTTCAAATGTGGTATATTCAGTAATAAGCCAAGCAAATGAACTTGCTTTGCCATTTAAACATTACTTTCAGCTGTGTCTTGCAATCTGTGCTGAATTTTCCAGAAATGGGATTCATTATACATATGCTACAGTCGTTGTGACGATGAACCAAGACAAGGCAGAGTTCGTCAGACAGATAATTAAGCTTCGTCACAACTCGAAATTAAAACAGAGGGCATTCTTATCAATTAGTTTTCTCAACGATAAAAATAGAACCGATTGCTTCTTTTATTTGGCTGTTGGTTTCGACCAAATAGTCATTATTTTATACCCGTAGTCGCAACACACTCAGACATCTGTTAAGATTCCTTAAGCTAGTCATATGTTCTGCAGAAACTAATTGTAACACTAAATTAGCCCAGCAAAGTAAACAGTAGGAGTTATTAACATTTGTATGAGTATTCATTTAGGTACACAGTTCAATTAATACATGTATGTGTTCAAGTGGGATGGGGCCCAAAAAATCGAATATGAATTATGTACCAAACGGAAGCCCTTGAGAAGCTCTATAACATAGCAAAAGCCTACGAACACCTTATTGGTGGAATTCCTTTTTCTTGAGGGTAACACTTTAGTAGTAACTTTATTTTCATGATATAATAAATTAGCTGAGATGGGAAATAAATTTGCATAAAATGAGGGAAAGTAAGATAAGAATTCATTAGTATTTAGAGCCGATAACATTTGTTGTAGCAATTGTCACTGATTTAGCTGCGTGTTGCATGGTTTCATTTAGTCAGTACTATAATGAAGACTGGGATTTAGTTTTGTATTTCGGTATTTTTAATTTTTTATTTTATAAAGAACAAAAATGCAAAAAAGACATGTGAGATGAAAAATGTAAACCATTCTCACTCTTAAAATACACACGCAAGCACTCACGAACCACGCACGCACACACCCACGAGCGCACATACACATCCGCCCCCTTCAACATGCCCACCCACTTTAGATATGATGTTGTCAGGAAAAATATGGTTAACCAGTTTCTCCAGGTTGCCTTCTATTCATCTAAATTTCCAATATTTAATAAAATTCTTCTTTGAATATTAAAACTCTCCTTCGAATATCTTAAGAAAATGACAGAAACTGGGGCACCACCTAGAAACGTAAATTAAATGTTTTAATTGCAAAGGAATCCAATTTAAAACTTTATTTTCTCTACTTGTGGGCAAGCCAAAAATCATTGTTTTTGTCAATAATCAAATAGATACTTTTTTCGACAACACCCAGTTGGTAATTCTTCTATCAATATTTTTATACTATTATGTTTATAAAGGAAGTGATTTACTGTTTCAGTTTGTGACTGGTAGAACTTACATACATCTCATATTTCACAGTCCACAAAAAGAGTATTCTTTGTAATAGTTTAAACTGCAGTGTACACAACTTGAAATCGAAAGTAGTTTTAAAAGACAACGAATATGTATTTTTCCGACATCACTCCCAAAGTTATAACCTTCTCCTTGAAATCCTTTTTGGGCGATAAACATTTTTGTTCTGGTAAATATTTTCATATACCATTTTACATATTGTTGTGCAGTTTAAAATTACAGATATTAAAAGGTATTAGTGGTCCATTTATCTTAATTAAGTACATTTGTAATGGTGTTCTCGGAAGCCACCTAATAGACTCAATTAGCGAACAATATTCCAAAAAGTATGCATATTAGAGATCTTTTTAAATTCAGTATATGAGTAAAACCTGTTATTTTCATCAAGTAGATCATTAATAAAAAGAACCACCACTTGCATACCTGCTAGTATTTCATCATTATGCCATAAATTTGTCGAGAGTAAATCATTCGCATCTTTATAGGGCTGTTTACGTATGAAAAAGGAACAGTTACTTAGAACTTCGTTCCAGAAAGAATTGGCTACTTCAGTATGATTTTTAATATAATCATTTCCAAAATTTATGATATTTGACTTTGCAATCCCCGTTTCTAATTCAAATAGTTTCAATCGTTTTGATTCAGAAGTGAGTAGTCTTTTTATCCATTAAATTTTTAAAGCCATGTTAAAAATTATATTCGTCATTTTTACTCCCCCTTCCTCATCAGTTTTAATTAATACATCTCTGTTCACTTTCTCAACATTGTTATTCCAAATAAACTAAATTTTTTTGAGTTTAATTCAAAACTGTGTTGTATTATCATTGTGGTCAAACATAGATGAAACATGCCATATGCAACATAAAACTTTTAAACTTTTAGTGAAACCCTAGAAAATTTTTCCACGAAGTACAGCATACATGTAGAACCTAATGATATATGATTGTGGCAGACTCACTAAAATATCAAGCAACATTAAATAAACTAAAGGATTTAACTTAAGAAATTATATATATTTTTAAAGTAAATATTCCGCAAAAGTTGATATTATACCAATTGGCCAATAATTAGGTCATACGACCATGGATCAACAACACCACTGATATAAATGTTCAAAATAAAATCTCAATGTTGCTGTTCCAGGCTTATAAATTGTGGTTTCGTTTTTGTTTTGTACTTATTTAAGAAATTTTCATCAAAATATTTAAAATACTATTTTTGAGTCCTTCTCATGCACAAATGTAACAAGATAAACAGCCGCATGCTTAGCACCAGTGAGCTGATAAAGTTCTTAAGAAGCGTTAGCAGAGCTCAGTGACTAGGCGCCGTCCAAGCTCGTTTCACACATATACAACCCTGTACAATTCAATCACGGTTGTCTTCCGTTCCTAGTCCATTTACTACAGAATGGCTATCTTGCCAGACTTGAGCTCATGCGAAGAACACAAACCTCACACAAGCTCACGACAGAACGCACTCGGCAACTGCAGAGTCCATGTTGTGGACCTCAGAGCTAACCATGCCACGTCCGCGCCTGAGTGTCCCCCAGAAGCAATTGCCTTAACACGCACTCAGTCCGGGAAAAACAACCGAAAGTTCGACGTCACGTCCAACAAAGTTTGAATGCTTTATTTGGCAACGACACCTGCACCTGAATACACAATAGCAGGGAATGTACGCGGAAACGCCAACACCGCCAGCTGGCGCTATCAGTCGAGACAATAAAACAAGCTTAGCATAACTACAGATATACCACTAATAAGCCAATGAAGGCAAGTACAGACTAATTCAAACTATCAATACAACAACAACAAAACGATAAGCAGAGTACTGTCGCAACCACTATAACACAACGAAGGTAAAGTGACACTTATTGCATGACACAAATCTCTCACTACTTACATGTATATCTAAAGAACTGTTAAAGTAAATGCATGCTCATATAAAGTTGTCTGTTCAATGCACCCCCAATACACAGCAACAAAAAAGATATCCCCCACCAAAACGACTAAGTAAATGTTTCGTTAGTTAAATGTAACTTCATACTTGATGCAGCTATCAACGAAACAATTTTTGTTCTACAGTGGATATTTTTGCAATTATTGCGACCTAAGTCTTTCTTTGTGTTTGCTTATACCTACATGTACATGTACCTTCTAGTATTTTGAATATATGCGAAATTATTGTTTTATCGTGTATTGCCAATTTAGTAAGGATATAATTCTCAGTAACAATACTAACTGAAGACATTCATGTGATATCCGAAGACAGTCTTCTTTAAAATTGGTGTGGGAAGTTCCGTTTTCTACACTATCGGTCATAGATACGTTATGGTAGCAACAACCTTAGTTTGCAGTAGGACATTTTAAAGCATTCTAGTAGTTTCCAATATATCAGTGATTGACAGGTATCAGTTGTCCGGAACATTGTAGAGCCTAGTGATTGTTTATAAAATGATTGTGTCCGTCCAGAAAAGTTCAGCGCTTGAGTTTAAAATTCAACACTGAGACCTCAACAGTGGTGAAATTTGCTTTTGCACAAAACGACACTACTCAAACTGGTTTACATGAGATCTTTATCGCCACCTGTTGTTCAAGCAAAAACTAGTCTGGGAAGTAATAGAGTTGAAGTGTTCCCGAGAGGATGTAGGATCAAAGAAGACAAAAATGGCAATTTACTGGAAGAGGGGAGCTCGGCTAACTGCGGACGTTGTAAAAATTAGCTTCCCAGCGAAAAATCAAAAAATGACAAGACGCACTCAAGAAAAGTCACGTGGCCTTATTTTCATCTCCGATTCTTTCATCGAGTAGAAGTAGCCGTGAAGCGTCGTCCACAATGTTCCTTCACTTGGCAAGTCATCACTGTAATATCCTCTCAGATACAATCCGTTCAAATTCGCTTCGAAACACTCATCGTACCACCAGCCGCCGTGAAAGTAGTGCGCACAGCTTTCCTCATCGTTATCGTTATCATTGTCAATTGTTGAAAAATTACATCCGCCGTGATACGTCAGTGAATCACCTGGAAACCAAGCACATGTTTCATAAACGTGTTTACAAGTATGGTCGTAGGTTAGAGAGCTGCAAGCACCTTACTGCAAACGTGACGGTGGGAAATGTTATATATAACTTTCGGTGTAAAAAAACACATTTGATTCTAGGTTTCAACTCATTTTGAGATCCGCAAAAACCAACAGCGATGTACGACTGTATTATTTTCAGCCAAAGTTTCACAAGGCAAGGCTTCAAATACCATGACTTGGGTAAAAACAATGAGATAAATATAACCATATATAGCTCACTGGGTAAAAACGTCTCGTCTGGTATTTTTTTGAAAACGTAAACAACTAAAAGTATCGCTCCACCGACAAACATGGATCAGAACCAAGGCACGACATTACATCAGGCATAATTTAGATACATCGAGATGCCCCTCACAAACTATACTGATATAATATATGTGTGGTAGAGGAGATGCAGTCACAGTAATGTAGCTAGTCACAATCTGAACTGTACTGTGCCGATAAATATCGATCAGATACGACCAATGTACATGTAACAACCTTAGATCAAACGGACCTCACAATCAATTCGGATGCATGCCACATATCATTGGGTTCGTTTTGACGAGTTTTAATTACGCAGAAAAAGCTGTTGATTTCAAGTACAAATACTATGAACAGCAAGACATCCTGGGCTTTGGCGCCTCACTGTTCATGGTATCAAAGTTATCTCAAGCCTTATTCAGTGGCTTCCATTCTAACTCGTATATTAAGAAAACTAAGCTTTGTCAACCACTAAAAGTGAAAGAAAAAATATCAGGGAATACAAAAATATGTTATATATTTATGTACCATTATTATTATGTTTTGTAAAAACATAGAATTGGTATTCGTCTTTGTTGCGTTACGCAAAAACAGTTACGTCATGTATCCCATGAACGGCGTTCCGCTCATGGGATGTATGATATTGCAGTTGGATGTAAACAGTAATTGCATAGATATCAGGTCCCCAGTATCTCAGTGGTAAGAGCACTAGACCGGCTAATTAGAAACCTGTTGGTCGATTCCCAGTTGGGGTTCCTGATTTTTCTATGTTTATTTGATGTACATATACATGTAGTTCATTGTTACACACGCCACTGACGCGAAACCAAGTAACAAATGGATAACAGAAATCGAGTCGGTGGTTAAAGCACGTCATTAGCATGAGATCGAAACAGCGAAATGCCGAATTATCTAGCTAATTAAAGAAATTAGATGATGGCTTATCTCTTCTCACATCTTTCTGTGTTCGTAACCAAAGAGTGACAGAGGCGTGTGTCAACTCGGAGCATTCGTTTTCAGCGGTCGTATGCTAGTAGAGGCAAAACTCAATCAGGATCAAAGCTAGGTTTTGTCTTTGTTTTTCCTGGAACCGTGCTATCATGTGTACACCTCGTCGATTCAACATTATGGCGACTCGGTAAATGAACGGACTGAGGGTACAAACGAATCTGCTATGCACCTGGCGAGAGATTCGATTTGGGTGACAACCCTGTAACCTTTGACGTCAGATAAGTAGTAGACAAATTTCCATGCAGTTGTGCGGTTCTAAGGAGGTTCTGCTATTTTTTTTTCTCTCTACACGGTAAGTTTTTCATATTGGGAGTTCCTCAAGAATGAAGACAAAGTATTTTGATAGACATATCGGAATAAATGTAAAAATGGACAATTTTTGTGAGTAAGGTTTGAGATATCATAAAGTTAGCAGTTTACAGCATGTAGATGGCCAGGCACACAGCAACCACTCACATTTTATTGCTGCAGGAAATCAATGATACTTGTACGCAATGACTTAATAGCAGAACATTTTTGCATGATTTCCATCATTAATAGTGGCTCTGTTTTGACTCCGGTCGAAATGCCACGCAAAACGTGACTGAGTTGGATACCACCGGGCGGAGTGATATCATCCGAGCATGCACCGAGTGTGCGAACTAGAACAACTCTAAAACTAAACTTTGCCCAGAGGTAAACGGAAATCCGACTTACGAGAGTTGCATTACACACGGAAAAATGACATCGCTGGGAAAGAGTGGCGTCGAATGTTTGACTCTTCAAAACAAACTGAGCCTTGAAATAAGGCGAGTGAATGGTTCTTGCTTTCTTCAAGTATCTTTGCTAATGGAGCTCAACCTGTTTTGGCTTAATTGCAAATTCATTCTTTTTAGGCCATTTCCACCCTCAGAAGCAGCGCTCAATATATCTTTAACAAGAAATAATAATGTCTTAAAGGTTATGGGTCCAAACCATTGATAACCTGCAAAGTTTGTCTTCATCTGGATGTTACAGTTAAAGTGCAAAATAGTATGTATGATAAAACTGTTAAAATGTTGAGTCGTTTTTGTTTTGGGGGGCATGTGGTATCATAGGCTTTCAGATTCTTCCAACAATTTGTCCAATAATTTTTTGTAATGATGAAGGGTAAATGGTTTAACAACTCTAACTATCACACACATTTTGGCTGCCTTGAGATGTTTGGCTGTATAGTTTTATCTGTACGTCATGCCAACTTGGCAGGGCGTAGACGCAAGACTGACGTCGAGTAAATTTAGAAGTATGATGACGTGCTTCGGTTGTAATTCATGACGATGTCTCGGAAAGAATTGCATGATCTTGTTAGTGCATTGCGCCTAAGAAGACGGTACCCGGTTGCGAGAATTCCAAACGAATTTCATGTACAACCAAGACTTAACGGAAGTACTGCCTACATGCTCACCTGCCGTGCTATTGCTGTAATAAGCACCCAGTGTCAATCTGTACTTCTCCGATTCGCCCGTTATATAAAATGACCTATACAACGAAAAGTATTTGGTGTTGTTGAAATCCTCCAAGTCGACACGTAGCTCGAATACTGTTGGACGATCGACAATGTTACGTATATTATCGTTACCTGTGAAACGAAGTGGGACAGAATCAGGCTTACAGCCAAATGCAACGTTCCTGATTTCAAAGAACAAATTATCTTACCTTACCACGTTTTATGACCTTGGACCACTGACCTTCGTGTCTTCCGAAACTTAGTTAGTCATCCTTGGATAAACACCAATAATTCAAAGAAAAGTAAAGACCACAGTGGCGTTTATTTGCAATGGATAGGGGCATGTTTCTCCTCTGTTTTGGAACCTGTTCAACTTCTACAGCAGGGATACCTGCTGTCAGTCTGAATGTGCTCCACCAACGAATCATTCCGATGAAAGAGATTGCTGAGTAAAGAATGGGTTTGCAATGACGGCAGTAATTTAACTAATAGGGACTCATAAGGAACCCTTTCCGAATATTCAGTGGACGAATGGAAATTAAGCTCTTCAGTGAACACACGTGAGTTAAAAGGAACATGTTCATCTGGAAACAATAACGATGAATTTCAGGTTCGTCACAAAACTCTTAAAGTCTTCACTAGATGTAATATGCACGGATATTTCCTTACCCAACCAATATTCGCCATATGGAGACCCAAACCCTCGTTTGTAGTCCGACCAACGAAGCCTAAAATCTTGCGAGCCATCAAAACGCCTTTGAAAGACCTGTAAGAATGACAGAAATTTGATATTTTAAAATTTCGGGTTCAAGCTACATATGATTAAACACTCCAAAATTTATGTTTTCAGACTGTTCACTTGAAAGGCGAACTTGTACAGCTGTAAGACTGATGCGTCTTTACCAGACAACCAATATTTGATTCGACAGTGCTTCACGAATAGTCAGTTGTGGATGATGCTGAAAGTATCAGAAAGGGCCACTTCGAATGAAATTAAACTTTGTTCATATATGTAGCTGGGAGCTACGCACCTACGATGCGCGTAAGGTTAGCTCATAGCTTAAATCTGCGGCAAATTGAACCGTAAGGAGTGTATCTAGTGAGGCGGTGAATGTCTCACCCGTTTTAATTGTTTTGCTTGGTAAGCGTAAATCTCCACAGCATACGGGGGAGGTAAGCTACATGTAAGTACCTAGCCGATTACTTTTGGTAACCGGCAATAACAAACCACTCTCTGGTTAGTTGTCATGTAATAAAATTACGGTTGATGATTTATTACGAACGGAGTTTCCTGCTCAGTGAGCATTTTTCCTCGCTGCTTACAGGTAGTAATGAATTTAATTTAAAGCACGCAGCTTAGCTGGTGCCTCCCAGTCAGCAGTGGCCGTAAGAGCCAGCGAAGACGAATAATTGCTAGCCGTTTTGTTGTAAGCTCTTCCAAATCCGTGCAATCTGTCTTGGTCAGGAATAATGTGAGCCCCAGTTTCATAGCGGTAAGTGGTCAAATTCAAAAGATGATCAGATGTTTTTGAAGTTGAAACTGGGTAGGTTATCCCTTTCCGTGTATAGTTTGACACCATCTTCACATGCATTCCTTCAGGCACGGGGTCTGCTCTCACAATATCTATGTATATATCTTTAATTGATCACATGTTTATTCACTCTCTTATTCGTTGATTGTAAATGGGATATTTAACAGTGTAATTTCACCGATTTTAAGTCTTTAATTTTGTGTTAGATTTTAGACATAAGGTTGTAGGATGATGTTTTCTTGGTTTAGATATTTTTGGTTTTAATTTCGTTTGCGTTCTGCAAACGCAAATTAACCCTTGAATCCAAAATATGGTGAATATGGTCTGAATTTTGTTGAATATGGCTAGTAGTAGGTCCGGTAATATTTTCACTAAACCGTGATTCGCCTATTATCCTGAACACGTTTCAAGTATAGTCCCAATGCTGTTCTCTGACCCTAATTAAATATGCAAACAAACATCTCGGGAGTGGGATTGTTGGTGCCTACCAGTGTCCTTCAGCTTATCTCTGCACTTGATTTCACTGAGAAAATGCATTGTCATGTTTGAAGAACACTGTCTGAACTACACGTGAATAAAATATTGGAAATTTGGCATTTACATGTGTGCTAATGACGTCACTCCAGCTATACTGTCTGCATTCAGCGATAGTTAGGATTATACATGTCTTCTGCCGTTCTACCGTTTCAGAAGTCCTAGTCAATAGGCACGGTGGTTCAGTGTTGTCGGAAGGAGAAAGGGCGATGGATCAGAAATGAAACGGACAGGAAGGGTTGACTTAAAAATGGACCTCACGAAAGGAATGATGAAACGAAGGGAAAGTACATAATAAAAAGAGAATTTAAAATGACTTGACTAAGGACATTGAGTCGATGGAGAAGAAGAACAGAAGTCTTCGCTAAGGATGCTGGTTCTCTTCGCCTCAATATTAATTGTAACGCTCCCGTATTCTTGATCACATGTGTTATTAATGAGCTTGTGTATATGAATATGTCGATCTCAATATGGCATGGGAAATATGCTGTAAACATTATTAAATCCAGTCAGCATGCCATATGTTGGCCACATCACGTGAGCTAATGAAAATAAGTCTGAAAAGATTTCTGCCCCTCCAAGATTCGAACCCAGGATCTTTTGCTAACCGTGTAGATGACTTTGTCTCGATAATGCGTTGAACAGCAAAATAAAAAACAAGCTGGACGCAGACATTGCACACGATTGATATCTATGTTCACAGTGACAAGATAATCATAAATCTGTTACGTTTTATAATATTCAATGATGAAAACCAAATATTATTGTGAAAGCTGATTAACAGCAGTGAACAGAAACAATAAGCAAAACATACACTGCACCCCAGTACTGGCGTGGCACCTGTCCCATGCTGTTTAGGTACCAGATTTGTACTAAAAAAAGTACCGGAATAGCACCCCCATAGCCCCATGCCGGCGCAGTACCAGTTTGGTTATGTGTCATTGTAATTTGTTCCGCATTGTGGTGACCCGGTGCCGGCTTGGCAGCATCTCAGCACCGCCATTGATCTGGCAGCATTTCACATGTAGTGGCGTGGTGCTGGCTGGGCCGGTGCTGGCCTGGTGCCGGCTGAGTGACCGAACTGGTGGAAATATTGTGCGCAAGCGGTGCCGGACCCGGTACCGTTTTGGTACCCTGCGCCGGTACCGTGCTGGAACTAGCATGTACCATAATGTTTGCTGGGATCTAAACTGCAGCTCAGATCATAAGCGTAGCATTCACATGGTTAGAAGGAGCCAACGAGAGAGATTTGTTTCAGTACACTGTAGTCTGTTGTCTGATCTGTATTCAAAAATCGCCAAAAAAGGAGCACAGTATTTATTTTCGAATTACGCTACATGTCCTAGTGTTCACTAGTGGGCTTCACAGCTATGTCTAGGATTTCCCGTTGATATCCTCTAAACGGACACAATCGGTTTTATAGGACATCGCATTGAGGCAGATCCATGTAGAGTGCGACAGATTTCTTGAAGTTATTAGTGCATTGTCCAGGATTACAAGACAGTGAAAATTATTTATTATTGTTTAATTATTAATGTATTTACAATGAGGGTAGCCCCATCAGTTCGCACTGCTTTCCATGGGGGCCCTCAGTAAAAAACAAACAGATAGTAAGACAAAAACAGAATTACAAAATGAAAGACAAATTTAAATAATAAGCAAAGAATAAGAAATTAACATGGAAAGATTGATGAAGCAAAATAAAAATAAAATATGATGAATAAAAGATAAAAAAATTAAGACAAGATAATTGACTAAAAATAAAAAAAATGAAAAATATAAATATAAAAAATTAAAGCAGACAATAATTAATTAATAAAAGTAAGACATTATATAAATAACAAATGAATAAACAAGCAATTAATTCTTAGAGTTAAGTCTACTTCTTATAATTTTTTTAAGGTTAGAAAGGATGATGTAGATTTGGCATCTGCAGGGAGTTCCATAAAAAGGGCCCGCTGTAGGAAAATGATTTTCCCATTCTCGCTTCTGCGTTTAGGAATCAGATGATGATGAAATATGTTTTGTTTTGTGGTTTTATCATAACTTGTCAAGTCATAATAAATGCTTTATTCCAGTCAGAATTAAAAGAAATCGAAGTGGCGACCTCGTTAGCTTTTTTGTTGGTGGAGAACCTGAAAATGGTTGACGCAGGTGGTGCGTAGGGCTGATAAAAACAAGCATGAAAGAGCCAAGGTATATTCTCTTGATTTAAATGTGAGCAAAAGGAGAAGAGCAGAAGTAGACTGGAGGAGTAACCGCTAGAGAACAAGGCAGAAGGAAGAGAGTCGAGCGACTTACTGCCGCAAGAAATGTGTTGAACATTTAGAGAAACACCGACCTTTTTCGCTACAATATCGGGTGGGTTTACGTTCCTCTGCCGCCTTCCAGAAATAGACTGGCATTCATGACTACTATTATCAATTAATCAAGTGAATACCTTGCTGAGTCTCAACAATCTTAAAAGATCTTGGAATGTCAACATAATTACACGTAACAAACTTTTCTAAATTACCAAATCCACTGTTGAGATCATATTACCTTACGATTCTAATTGCAAGCCTAATGTATTTTGTGTGGGAATGCCAAGTATTGCCACACTACTGTGTTGTTACACTTCCTACCTAAATTCAAAATTGCATGCCGGACAGGGAAGTTGCAAATCAGGCGGAGTTTTAAAATCTTGTGCTTCAACACCTGGGGAATACGTGGACTCCTGGCCTCTCACAGTTATATGAAATGCGTAAAGGACGAACACAGTCACAAAATGAAATCCCAGTATTTTTATATAAAAGGCTCGAACGACTTTGAAGTATTTTTTGAAATAATTTTGTAAAATTCTGTTTGCATTTGATAATTCTCTTACATTTTAATGTCGCCGATTATGTTATTGCAAGCGGAAAAAATCGGTTGCCCCTTTATTTTCGTTCACAACTACAGCTACACGCAATCCTTTGACAGATACATTAGTTTTGCTTAGTCCAAGCTGAAAGAAACATTTAACACTTAGCATTATTTTAAAGGACTTATTCCCATTAAAATGACGTTGCCAAGAAATCCATTTTCGACCTTCAAATGTAAGAAACTATATTTGCGTATAAGTAGCCCCAACTGAAGGCGGCCAAAAAGGGCCCCTGAGTGAATTCGGAAGCCCTGCTCTTGGTGGTGTTCAGACGCAGCGCTCTTTATTGATATAAAAGTCCCCACTTCTGAGGATCTAAATTGAATTATTGCTATGCCATTTTAATAAGAATATATCGTTTAAAAATAAGCTGTCGTGAATATTTTCATACATTCACTAGTGAAAACTTTGGATACGACACAAACTATCTCCTTGGAGTTTGTTAGTGTACAGCGTTTTCTTGCTGCAAAGCAAAATACTCGGAATGTCCTTACCGTCCACCCTCCTCCGTCTGTTTCCATATCACAGTACACGGCAGAAGGACACCAATCTGTATTTGGATAGATGAAGTAGACTCCACTTATGTTGGTGCCGTTGGAAAACAGTTCGGAGCAGTCTGAAAACAATTTTTATGTTTTGAGCCCAGGAATATAGTTATGGGCCCAAGTCTATAGTTCGAAGGTTCTATAGTTCGAAGGTTCCGTAATTCGAAGGTTATATGGTCCGAAGGCTCTATAGTCCGAAGATTCTATAATCTGAAGGTTCTATAGACCGAAGGTTCTGTAGAACCTCCACGTTTGCTAGATTTCTGGACTGTCGACCCTTCGGTCTTGTGGACCTTTGGAATTAAGAGGCACGCTCTTGACGTAAAGCTTTTCACTAAAGAAGCAGGTTTTAGCATCATGAATCCAATTATTCAAGTAATGCTTACGCATCAAATTGACATTTTCCAACATTCAAGTAAGTCCAAACTAGATCGTAGACAGGCATGGAACTCCGAACAGAGAAGTGTTCTTAGACTGAATGATGGCACTAGTCCTAGGATGCAGTGAATTGCTTTTTCACTTTATAGCTAAAATAAGAATTTTTTCAATAACTGTTGTAGACCATGAAAGTAATGCTAATGTCAGTCGGTGATACAATCTTGTTAAACAATAACCAGCAATTTTGAAAGATGGCCAAGAAGAGTTTTTTTTAATGTTTTCGGATTCTAGTCCATAAAAGTTACGTTACTACCCTCCACTGAATTCCTTTGGCCAAAACATCAAGTGTCGTCATGCAGATAGCTACACCGTGTACGTGCATACGACATGAGTGATAAGAGATTGACCGACCTGTTGGTTTCCGCAATTTCCATGTCCCCCATCCTTCTCCATTAACAAGCAACGAATCTGCCTCACATAATTCGCATGTGGACGTGTTCTGCTTCACCGCCACATAATTGCACTCACAACGACTGAGACACGCTGCAAAGCAATCAAGAAGAAGACTTTTGTTGTCTTCACGTCGACATCCTGTTGCGCGAATTTTGCTATAAAATACAAACTGTCCTTCAGATATTAACCCTGTTTTACTCTTCATAACAGTTTCAGCAGAACATGCCAACAGAAATAAGACGACCAGGGAATAACGCGCGCAATCTTCCATAAACATCATTTAAATGATGACAATTCAAACCTGTTTCAATTTATTAATTTCTAGCAAAGTGCGTGACAATTTTACTAAGTAATTGGCAATCGTAATGCAATCATTTCAAGGCAAATTGATGTTGCTTGTATTGTCTGATTGTTAGATTTAATTATAAAAATTGGATCTAACGTAATTTGCTTGAAAGGACGCAAAGGGTTTTAATACGGCCGAAAAAACGCACGGACAGAATTGACTTCTTGATGTGATTTGCCGTGACTAAACCTATAACACATCAAAATCTTTGTTGTTTTTTTGATTTCATCATAACCCAACGTAACAAAGGCTTCAAGCCAAGGTCAAAAGAATTCGAGGCTGATAACTTATAGTTCTGATCGAAGGCGGCTTCCAAAAGGCTAGTCTCAATAGTGTATGTAAATGCAAAACAGAGTACAAGAGTTGAAGTACATTGGAAGAGTAACCGCTCTTGAAAAAGCGCTAAAGAACGAAATCGAGGTCTTGTATGCCGTGCGAAAGTTGAACATTTTCAGAAACGTCGACCTTTTCTGGTAGACAACCGGGTCGGACTGCATTCCTTTCGTCTTCCAGAAATAGAATGACATTTATTCTAATTTTGACAATTTAAGGGTATTATTAAATTTTTCTTGAAATTTATCACGTTTCAGGTTGTTTTTAATGAACTAATCAAATGAACCCCCTACTGAACATTCTTAAAGTGCTGGTATGACGGCGACATCCCGTTGCTCCCAACTTCTTCGTTTGTATAGCCCAACAACAAGTTGGGAAGTTTACCCCCCGTAGCCAATTAACTCTGGCGTTGATGGTTGGAGGGCCTGCGCTCTTATGTTTGATAATTGCTCTAATCTCCGATCAGATCGTATCTAGCCTGACTGGGGTGGGCTGATAAAAATGTAAGTTAAGTTAAGCCAGATATTATCGCACGTTCAGCACGCCTCACGTCTGGAAAAGTTACTGAACGACAGGACGCTGTAATGATAGCTATACCCGAGTCAAATGAAACCCCAACTGAAAATTCTTAGAGTGTTAGCACAGCTATACTCGTATCAGTACTTTTCTGGAATAAACATAGGTCACGCAATCATTTTGTCTAACGCTAGACTGCTGTCCGAGATTAGTCTCTTGAAGTAGACAATCTCTCTCGTCTCACAAAAATAGCTTGACATCGCTGCATACTTTTGATTGATTTTTAGCGTCACGTGACACTCTGAAGAAGCCGATTTTGCCTTTAATAGAACTTGCATTTGAAAAACTATACTGCAATCTTGAAGAAAGTAAAACAAATATTGAAGTGATGCCTGAGATACATGAAAATGTGTGTAATTCTGGTAAAGTAAGTGTTTTTGTTTTTTGTCTCATTATCGCCGACTATGGTTCTTTGAAACGGTCACAAACAAACGTCCGACGATGCTGGTTCGATTCAAATACACCAGGTGAGCACCAAGTCTCCATCAGGGGACCACTTTTCTTTTTAATCTTTGTTAACAATATGCACAAGGGGCGGTATTGTATAACATGTCTGCACCCACAGCATGAGTTGCTTCCTCTCAGTGAGTACGAGGTCCATAGCCAGATAAGCAACACTCCACTCTTCTCTTTTTGACGCTTGGTATATAATCCGAATTAATGCGTGCGATGGCACTAAAAACCTTTCAGGATAATCAAGTGATAGGGCAATATTTTTTTAGGTTAATTGCTCAATTCGTAGGCAAATGGGTGATTTGTAGAGCAGCAATGAAGTAGCTCCGAGAAAGAGTGGGTTCAACGAAAATGACCTGCGATCTACTGGTAGAGAGTGCACAGACTATCAGCTGAGGCTGTAAACAATCAACTAAATTGAAAAAAAACAAGAGATGACGAAAGATACAACGCATCATGGAAAGTTACTAGGTCTCATTTTCATCTCCGATACTTTTCTCGAGTAAAAAAGCCGTAAATCATTTTCTATATCACTCCTTGAGAGTACAAGTCTTCACTCCCTAATACAATCCGTTCAAGTTGGCACCATGACAGTTTGCGTACCACCAGCCGCGGTGAAAATTTTGCGCACAGCTTTGTCCGACTTCAATATCGTTATCCCTGTCAACTGTTGAAAACCTACTTCCGCTGTGATACGTCAGTGGGTCACCTGAAAATCAAGAACTTGCTTCATCAAACGTATTTATATGTCAGGTGGTAGCTAAAACGATTGCTAGCACCTTATTGCAAATTTGACTTTTTTCTAAAAAAGCAAAACCTTGTAACTGACGTCTAGGCCAAAAACGAAAGCACTTATGGTTTTTATTATGTACCAGACATGCGCTCAAGAACAAAGAACAACTGAAAACACACGAATTAATGTCAGCCAAGGTTTCGCGTATTTTGCTGAAAAGCTACAGTAATCAATATTTAAAACGCCATGAGTGCCAGGTAATAGATCAGCAAAAGTATCCTGCATAACTATAAAGTTGCTAATCTACGTTTAATATTCATATTTAAAAAGTAGGCAACTGAAAATACCGCTCTACCGGAAGAATTTTTCAAAGCAAAATAGAGACCAGATCACGTGCTTTTTTTGCTCGAATTCAAGCTCGAAATTACTTTTGGTATTTTATATTCTACTTTTTTGCTATCACAAAATTAGCTACTGTATATTATTCAGTCTATGGCCGGGAACATATTGGCTAACTGGCAGTTTGCACTTATACCCAGTAAAAAAATCGAGTCTGAACTCGAAATTGTGGTGTAATAACCCATAAAGTTATCTCACTAGTGAAATTACATTTTGGCGGGAAACCGAGGCCGGATTCCAACCCAGGCCTCAACAGTTGCGAGTAGCCGACTTCACCACTACACCACTCAGCGGCTGACCTCATCAAACGTGAAAATAGAATATTTAAATGAGCATGTTCGGCAAAGGGCATTGCACCGACATTTATACGCTATGAAAAATAAGACGCATAATTTCCATAAAAACGATATTTTAATACAGTGAAATTTTTCTCTCGTGTTCTCTCACTTATAAATCACCGATCTCCAACTTAAATGCAGGTGTCGTGTGGTCGAGATCCTTTGACTTGAGCATTATAGTCACTAGTGGTGACCTATTTTAGCAGACGATAGATTCCCGGTCGAAGTTTAGCGTGATAAAATGGGTAGTAAGCTATAATAGTTGCTAAACCTTAATTTATAGATTCACTTTATTCCTATTTTGTTTTATTTTTCAATTGGTTTTGAGTAAAAGCATTATTTTACAAAAAATATCTCGGTTTTTCTTAAAAGGTCACGACCTCTGACCCCGGGCCTCTGACATAACCATGAATGACCCTGGGAAACTTGTACCTTTTGCATGGGCGGCGCACCAAAGGGGGCTGGGGGGCCTATAGCTCCCACTTTTCTCAGTGCTGCGCCGCCCACGTTTTGAGTTCGTCCAAACAGTTAGTAGTGTATGTTTATGGGTACAGGGTACAAGAAATTTAAAAAATAATCACATTTATGTACACTTCTGGCTAACGACAAAAAATAAAAAATATGTTCGTGGTGGTCCATACACGAAATAAAATTGAAAGAAACTGAATATTATGAATAAATAATGAATTGTGACTAATTATACAAGCGGAAGGAAACATTAGAAAGAAACTAATAAAATACGTTTTATTGAAAATGACAGAGCTGAAAAAGTCTGAAGGATGAAGTGACGCGTTACATGACACATCAATACATGTAATTGTGTACATGAATTAATCGATGAATTAATTAAATTTATCAATAAAATTTGAATTAACACTTCTCTAATTAATGGCAAATAAATACTGTTTGATTTTTCAAACGTATTTCAGTATCGTCTCTCGGGTGGCCAGGAAGTGAATTCCACAAAACGAAGGTTGAATTTAACAAACTTTAAGATCCGTGTGTGTTGGCTGAAGAAAACCATTATTGCTCCTTCTAGTTTTATTAAGGATGGCGTGGATTGAATGATGAAAAGTAATAAAAGGAGATAATGTGGGGACTACCTAAGAACAATTTTATGTAAATGTGGAGTTTAATTTGGTAACTCGAGTTTCATTATTTAGCCACCCAGGTGACTGAAAATGACAAAAACTAATATGAGTAGGAGGAGCTTTTGTGAAAACAACTATTTCAACATGAAATCCAGCTTGAACGAACCTAATCAAACAGAGGAATTATTGGTGAATTGCACAGGGTTTTACGTGACCTAAGTTCTAAGACATGACAGTACATCCATTTTAGTTCATCCTATGATCTTCTAAGAGACCAGGTTTGCGTTGGTGAAATGTAAGTAAGGTCTAAAATTAAACTTGGTTTAAGAAGGCCAGGATAGAGTTCAGTAACGCTAGGACTTCACTAAGACCTCACTAAAGAGCACGGCAACTCGAGACAACACGAGACTTTGCCCTGTATTTTAAACAGGAGCACGTCGTGACACAGCTACTGAACTCTACACAGGTTAGAGCTCAGTACCTCAGCAGAAAAGCGAATTATCGCGAGAATCCCTTAGATATAATCACCGTTTATTTTCAATGAGAGCATATGATTTTCGCTAGATTTTTCTCGCCTCAAGACGGCTACCTGAAATAAATTCCCAAATTTAAGGCTTTTAAACGATAGTTGACCTTTTGTAAAGATGTCCGTTAATTATGTCAGTTAGTTCGAGTTTTGTATTTTCTCAAAATTTATTGATGGTGATAGAATTAGTAGTGACGGAGATAGTCATAAGGCTGGTCATACACAAAATTTTCTGATTTTAGACGACAGGAAATAGAAAGATAGACCTGTAGCTGTTTGAACAAATTACTAAAATATTTTGCTTATCGAAGTCAATTCCTATTACAGTGTATATAAGTGGAAAATTGGCAAAACGTTTATTGATAAGGTATTTAGTGGTTTTATAACGGCCGGAGTAATCAATTTCATAAGTTTGATGGGCGTGTTGAGAAATCCTCTGCTAGAGTTCGAATTGATATTGCCCAAGACCTTTTAAGAATTTGTTTTTATTTACTACTTGAAATTTAGCTTTTGTTCGCGTAGGGTTGAATGACAAGAGTCAAATTTAGTGGCTGGTAATTAGATAGTTTGTGGGGGGCTCCTTATTATTAAACTGATGACCAATACAGTTCTATCAAATAGAGAATGTTTTCTTGTTACATTCTGTTGTTTGTATCCATTGAGCTCTTTATGAAAGTGAAGCTCCTTTGCAGTTTGAATAACACATTTCAAAGTTTTACAGTTGGTACTAAATTTCCTCTTCCGTTTGTCAAGTAGGCTAGTTATGGAGATGAGCATTTTTCTTGTTATCGAAATAAGAAGTCATGTGGTATCCATGGGTTAATTTTGTGCCTGGATATGTTGATACATGCGTTTGTGTAGAGGAAATGTTTCGGATGGAAGTGAGATGACATTTTACAGTGTTGACAAATTAGTGTACGGTCTTGAGTGCTGATTTTCACTAAAAACAGCGTCAAACAATCTTGTTCTTTGGTATATGCTTGTGTTCTAATATTTTGGGATTTGTAGTTTGAAATTTGCATTGACATTATTTTAGTAAGATAAAGGTAGGTAATTTGTCAGACAGACATGCCACTGTGAGATACTTTGGTGTTCTCTGTAGTTGTACGAGGAGAGATGCCGAATGGACTTAACGTTTCGTAGGATAACTGATTTTTGTCGTGCAAAAAAAGTCGAAATTTATGGTTGGAACTAACAGGCCAACGTTGAGATTACCGTCAACAATGATTCCTTGTGGCATGCTCGCTTTAATACTAGACACATACAAAGTTAGCACGTAGTCCAAACGGGTGAGAGAGTGTTGGTGACTTACATGTAGAACATTGTCGATGTCGACGGATTTGAATCTCGTTGTCTTCAGTTTCTCCGGTTTCAGTTGTCGACGCTCAAAGAGACATTTGAACCGTTGCTTCGTTACGTTTTCTCTTACAAAAATGCTGTTTCCAATTGATTCCCAGTTATTATGCAATCTGTTCCTTGAGTTGAACCGTCAGTTTCACTGCATTATTACTATCAGGTTGACTATGAGATCTATCAGTGTCAAATTTTGTGAGTGGTTCGTCTCGATTTTCTTCCAGGTGTTGTGTGTGTTTTCATTCTCTAACTTTTCCAGGGGAGGATCTGGATTTTGAGTTGGGGTGAGGGGTGGCAGGAAAAAGTATTAGACAGGTTTTTGCCCGTCAGATATTCGCATAAATCAAACTGGCAAACCCCTTTTGGCCCCCCTATGTCCGCCAATGTTTTCAGTATCCCATGAATCAGTTTCTACGCAAGTGCTGTTTGGTTTCTTCAAAAAATTTCCCTACTCCTCGGACTTCCGGTCGTTTTGAATGAATTTCTCATTTATTATTACAATTTCACTTTTCGACCAACAAGCTCTTTATTCTTCTTCTTAACGGTTCCTTTTATCTTTATTTCAGTCAAGACTTGCACATAACTCCTGAACTACAACGAAA
This sequence comes from Phoronis australis, assembly GCA_002633005.1. Taxonomy (NCBI): domain Eukaryota; kingdom Metazoa; phylum Phoronida; family Phoronidae; genus Phoronis; species Phoronis australis. The sequence goes on from NMRA01000675.1 coordinate 86,919, forward strand.
AGAAAGTGTTTTACCACGTCATTGACTGATGTATTTATCAAATTTTGGATTTTCTTTTGAAAGTCAGCGGAGCATTGCCGTAGGAGTCCTATTCACAGTATCGTCAAAATTTTGCCAAAGCTTCTAATTTAATCTGATTATCAAATTCTAAATGTTCACTTTTCTCGTCATACTAGGAGGATCCGAATCAACACTCTAACACCATTTACTAAAGCGTTATGAAATTAACTAGAACGTCACTACAGAGCATTATTTTCACCCCACTACGCTCGTTTCGTTCCAGACACAGGTTCAGTGTGCAGTATCCAAATGGTAAATTAGTGCATATTAAACTCTTCATCGTGGTCCCCAATTTGTGTTTTTCGTTTGAGCCGGAGCTGTCTTCAAAACTACTGAACAATCATTGCAAAAATTAGCCTTTGAATTTCCTAGAAATGCTCTACTAGATGAACACGAAATCTTATGGATAATGAGACATTTTCAGTTTTATTGATAGACAGAAGAGACATTGAAAATTAAACAAATTTTCTCTGTTTGATGGCTGTAGGTTGCATTCGATTGGTATGAAATTCTGACGCAATATTTCTTTCGTCAACAGGACATACATTTTATTAACATCTGACTTGCAAAATAGCCCGGTTACGGCCGTTTTGCATTTTGGATATTTGCGGAACTCTTAGCGTTATTATCCATTTACTGCGGATCTTTTTGGAATTTGGAATGTGAATAGATCTCTCCAAGTATTGTGTATATATATTTGTTTCCCGTCACTATTGACTGATCAATTTTTTAGGTATTTTACGTTTAATTATGTCTGCTCATTTTATTGATCGTTTCCTTGTTACACTTGTTTTAAGGTCAACAGTACGAAGCTACCATCTACATGTATTCTACCAAAATACGTTTCTTAATCACTTTTTTACTTGTAATGGTCATCGCCATACATCGTCATTTTTCAGTCACTTCCGCCAAGCGTCTCCCCTGAAAGCTCTTTTATGTTTTATTTACACCCTGTTAGTCTTAGTCGTTGTCATTAGTCACTATTTAAATGACCAATCGTTTTTAAATAAGCCAGCCACACAAACAAGAAATCGACGTTTTCGTGTCTTGCGTTCGTTTAACAGAGAATGCCAAAATCAACACTTTATTCTCCAGACAACGTGGAGGACTTTTGATTTTGTGAGAAACGTTGCGGCCATGTTGTTTAACAGGGTTTCCTCGAGCTCGATCATTGTATGGCTACGGCTACGAATATTCCGATAAAAGTGAAAACATGCTTAAATGTCCATGTTTGTCAATCTTATGTTCGAAAAGAGGAAACGTTGGTCAATAAAGCGTCGAGCAAATTAGCCTGCCTGTTTAAATTCTTTAACGCATGGAATAACAATCTATTGACTTTGGTCTATCATTGGGGTTACAATGGGTGATGTGTCATGGCTTTTTTAATTTTGTTTTTAACACAAAAAAATTGTTACTGATACATACACTGTCTGTGTCACAGGCTCAATTGTGACTTTATCTAACAGCACTATTGACATTGACGAGTGAGAGATCGAATAATTGTGAAATCTGAGCGTTTGTTAATTTTGTGCAAATATTGGGGTCCTTAATCTGAAGGTCATTTTACTATCGGCAGTCAATAATCGAGACTGATGTAGCACTGTAAAATTCTTCGTAATATATGGCGATTTGGGTGCGTTTGTGAGATACACGTACTTCAAGAGCTAATTTATTATTAGATCCCTGGGCTATTTCGGTGTTAATTATTCACGCCACTCACCGTGGCCGCTTTGATAAGTCGGTACGTTTAACGCTAATATGGGTACAATGCCTAACGTTGGGTACAAAAACATTAAGTCAAGGGTGTGATTTTCATTTAAAATTTCTAATATCCGATATATTTGATATTTCAATAATGTTCAACGTCATTTTAACCTCGGTGGCTTGTGACGTCCGAAATAAATATTTTTAAATGTGTGTAGAGGCTTATTCAACTGGGTTTCAAACTTTCATTTCATTACGACACAGCACTAACGGCTTTCAAAACATGACGCGCAGCTTCAACTGAACCAGAACTGGGTGCGTTCCGTAGCCGCAAGAATCTCGACGGAAATCAGAATCACGCAAGATCACGCAAAATCACGCCTCTTATGATGACGATTCCGAATATCCTCCTCTATCGTACTTTGAGCAAAGTGGCGGCCAATGATGTGATTGGTCTGTAAGGTTGAGGTGTTGCGCAGTAACGATGCTTTCTTGTCGCACGTACTTCGCTGGCTTTTAATTATAGATCGACGGCACAAAATTAACCGTAGGAATTGATCACTCTTCGCAGTTCAGTCTTGTTTGATCGGGGAACAGTATATCGCAGGATATGCCTCCCCAATTAGAGTATCGCTGTCGCATAATGCTGGAGATATTGTCCTTAACTTTTATCGTTAATGCCAACAGAACTCGATTAAGCGAAGGGAAATTTCTTTACCACAGAAATATGCGCCCTATCAATTGTCAGAGAGTGGCATTTGGTTCAACACTAGCTGCACGGTTACGAGAATGCATGAATCTTCGACTCGGTACAAGTAATTATGGTTGCGGTTTTGTTGCGATTGATCACCCGAACTCAGCCTGGGAATTGTGCGAAACAAACACGGAACTTCAAACTTTTAATGGATGGAGCACTTGGGAGTTTACAGAAGTTAACGGATTTTCAGGTAAATTGTTCCATACGTGTATATGTCCTCATCACCACCTACACTGTACCTCTTCACCACCTACACTGTACCTCTTCACCACCTAAAATGTACCTCTTCACCACCTAAACTGTACCTCTTCACCACCTACTCTGTATCACTTCACCACATACACTGTACCTCTTCCCCACCTACACTCTACCTCTTCACCACCTACACTGTACCTCTTCACCACCTACACTGTACCTCTTCACCACCTACACTGTACCTTTCACCACCCGGAATAATGTTGTTTTTATTTGCCCGCTTCAGCCGGCACTTTTCTTTCTATTGGAGTAGGATAATTTTACGGCGTGGTCTGGGGAGCAAAAACTTGGTGGGGTGTATGAAGAGAAGAATAAAAAGTTCACTAAACACAATTTCGGATTTACCCATTTTGCTGCAATGGCTGGCTAAGGCATAGAACATCGAGCCTAGGGAGCATCCACCGGTGAAACATCGGAACAGGAAAATATCAGTACTGGGCTACATCGGTCGCGGGCAGTATCGTAAAGCATTCAGTCTTTTATAAGTGGCGGGAATCTATTAGATTCATCATTAAAAAATCATTGGCGCTGGGTGCTTAACAGAGCCAAGCCGGTATACTCTTTTATTTAAGACTTCCACTGTTATCTTTTGATGTGCAGCTTTGGAGTAGAGCGTACTTGTGAGTTCAGGCACTTTAATCGTATACACTTTTCGTTGGCAACAACATTTGACAGACTGCTCATATGTCGCACACATAGCCCCAGAAACAATTAAGTAAAGGGTTTGAAAATTTCTTGGTTACTCAAAAACAACTTTGCTGAAAGTAGAGATGTGGCCATATTTTGTGGATTATTAGGTTGTCATTTTCACGTTTACTGTTTTTTGCGAAAAAAACGAGTCGCATATTTCCATGTCTCGATAGTTTGCCATCGCTTGCGCGCTAACAACGGGACCGACCAGTACCGTGGTCCGATATCAGTGATATTGGCGCGGATATTTGATAATAACGGCTCAACTTACGTGAAAAATAAACACGCTTTTCTACCACACAGCTTGGCAAGTTGATTGTTTAAGAATTAGTTAAAGACCGCTGTTTTGTGACGTTTTATCACGTGTTATGTCGTAGTAAAAAACTTTCTTTGCCCATCCGGAAATTTGCAAAAGTAGCCAAAAATGTTAGCCAATGAAACGCGTCAAAGATCGCATCTGCATTATTCCATGTTCACGCGCCATGCTTACATATACAAGTCATCGGGAAGGCTGCTCGCGCTTAGTGTTCTTTGGAACTTGATTTGGCAACAACCAAATCCCGATCGGATTCAAAGGAGTTGCTTTATATCTGCCAGTTATCTGTCGAGAAGTGTAAACATATAGTTTGCGACTTGATACAAGCTGGCAAAAATCTTAGCTCAAATACCCAAATTTCATTACTTAATTGTCATAAGGTAATGTTTTCATCTAATTCTACGCGTAAAAGTTACTGTTTAGCTCATACAGGAAGCAATATCGTCATAAAAAAAATTCAAGAAAAGAATAAACTACGTAGCTAAGGCGAACTTCTCTTCTTCGAAGCTGTACCGGAAACAGCTGACTACTTGTCTCGAGTTGCCAAAAATTCAAACTTCACTTCATTATGGATAACATTTGTTTGTTTTGATCAAGTAGATTTTAAGGAAATTTAAAAAAAAAATTGTACAGGCAGTAGACACACCCCAGACTTAAGAAAACTCCTAAGTAAGTATTACAAAGTTCATGTATGTTTCGATGGTTTTTATGCAGATTCACATGTTTTTAAATGTTTTAAAACGGATCACAGGGGCGGATCCATGATTTTTAGTTAGGGGAGGCCAGGGAAGAGTATTAGCCAGGATTTTGCCCGTAAGACATTCGCACCCTCGTACCGCCACCTGGAATCTGGGAGAGTTTTAGGGGGGACATGGCCCCCTTGTCCCCCTCTAAATCCGCCACTGGATCATATGTCTTTAATCGCCGTGGATCATTTGGTGTTGTCCCTTCTAGAACTGTGCTGAGCATTAGATCTACATGTACGCGTATCCTTACAGTTTATGAAATAGATGTGTACAGTGTATGTAAGCGAATGTTCATTCAAGGGCATTTAACTATGCGATAGAGACGTGTTTGAGGTGTGCTCTATATTGGTGGCACAGAGGATCATTTCTGTCCCACGCGACTTAAACGAGGTTCTTCACTTTTTTCAACTTTTTAGAACACTGATCAACAAAATATGTGTGTTAAAAATTCAACAAGTCTGATGGTCAGACATATTATGTCAAGACACGCAACAAAACTCCAAAGAAGTGGTGACAGCCTTAGAAGGTCAAAGGCCACGGTACCTAGCTTGTGACAAACAAGATTTCGTTTGTCAGATCACTTTCATTAGAGGCAAAAACAAATTAAAGCCCTTCTGTTTAAACTATTGGATTCTTGTATGAAACTAATTATCGTGTGAATCTCACATTTTGTTGAAATAAAGGTTTGGTTTGGAACTCCAACTATCCAGAATATTAAGCGCAAGGATATGTATGGCAGATCACACCGTTTGCTGTGTTGACTTTTCACCTAGTTTCATTTTTTGTTATCAACTTAGACACATGTCCACAGCCCAAAGGTATCCGTTGGAAGTGGCTCGGAGAAATTGCATTTGCGTTCTGTTTGCACTGAGTGGTGGGGCTCGACATAAATAAATTATATACTTGTGTAAAAATTTGGTACAAATACCGACTTCATATGTTAATTCCCCTTGCAGGGCTCAGTAGTCTAGGTAAAGGGCGAAATCGCAAACTTCAATCTAGAATAATTCAAGCTAGAGACGACTAATATATTCTTGCTGAAGCAAGTAATAACTCCACTCGGTCCATTGTTTTACGTCTGATTAGGAAAGCAAACTCTCTACATTAAAAAGAAACAAAATTGAGTAGTCCCGCCTAAAACCTCGACCAAAACAAAGATGCCGCTGCATGGATCTGTAATGAAACAATAACATGCAAAGCAACACTTTTCTTTTAAATCGCCACAATTTAACTTTTCTTCATAGAAGAGAATGCATGTTAACCTAGATGTTACCAGTTGAAGACAAAGAGAGGAAACGTGTGCACTCTCACAGGAAATAAATTAACAAAAACGAGAGAAAGTAAGACCAGTGGTTTGAATGCTTACGTGCATGTAAAACATATTTTATTTATAAAAGTGATGTGTCAATACCGTGCAGGATGTGCTTTAAATAAAAAATTTTCCTCAAATTTCGGACTAATTTCTCTTAGGTCTATCGAGGGCACTTTCAGTACCTTGCTCCGGATATGAGCCAATGATCGTACCCATTCGATAACCAATCCGTGGTAACTGATTAGCAATCGGTTGTAACAGATTGGCAATCGGTAATTACAGATTACCAATCTGTAATAACATATTAGCAATCTGTAATAAGAAAATGGCAATATATTATTACAGATTGCCAATCTGTATTAACAGACTGGCAACCTGCAGTAAGAAATTGGCTATCGTAATTTACAGATTGGCAATCTGTATTAACCGATTGGCAATACTTAATAACAGGTTGACAATTGGTAAAATCTGTAATTACAGATTGGCTATCAGTATTACCAGATTGGTAATATCAGGAAGAGATAACCAGGAAGGGACAACTGTTTTAGCGCATTTTAACGTATTTTCAAAGGTGATTTCAAAAGTAAATGTTAAAGTAGTCTGGAATCCAAGCATTGTGTTTGAAAGCTTAACTCTTTAGCTATAAAATGACACCACTTTTGTCCCCAAAGACTTCCTATTAATGGCACTGGGATGCTTTGAACATGACTTGTTTTATCCTTCCAAAAGATGCCTCTTCCCAGGCATGTACTCGGGCACGATCCTCTTTTTTGAACCAACAGATGTCACTAATATATGCAAATGAGGCTCGCATCGTCTACGTCATACGACGTCATACGGCGCGAGCTTCCAACTTGAACCCTCGAGTGCCTTATAGTGAATGACTTGAAACGCAGTTCTATCTGACTGGGCAGATCTAAGAAAATGAAGAACTCATCATGCAAGTCAATGTTCAAAGGACTTTGAATGGTTTCACATGAAAATACATTTAATTGTATTTGGATACGTTTGCAAGTGTGTATGCGTGGACTTCGTCATTTTGCTTAAATTCAGATTTAGAAGCAGGTGTTAGTCAAGAAATTAGCTGCTCCCGCCACGGTGGCCGGTGTCGTGGCGTCGCCGGGAAGTCTGATCCATGCATGCGCAATTCGACGAAATAATGCTAGTCGCTGGTCAGCTCTGCTATGATTCATGCGCAATTCGACGAACTAATGCTAGTCCCTGGTCAGCTCTGCTATGATTCATGCGCAATTCGACGAACTAATGCTAGTCGCCGGTCAGCTCTGCTATGATTCATGCGCAATTCGACGAACTAATGCTAGTCGCTGGTCAGCTCCGCTATGATTCATTTGAGACGTGCGGCTTAACTCGAACCTATAGACTCTATTCACGCCGACAGGAGGCGCATTCCAAAACGAGGCTCGCTACGATAGCTCTGTTAGCATACATGTAGTTCTGTGTTTCAGACCGTGTTGTTACCCGAACGGCTAGAAAAAATACGGACACGCAAATATCTGCTTCACAATCTCTAAAGATGTTGAGATTCAGAAGCGTTGGGACGTTGCCGCGACGAAGCAAAATATGTCCGTGTAAAGTTTATAAATGTTTTCGGTCATGTCGTATGTCGGTCAGTTGTTAAGCATCATAATAACGACCGGAGAATGGGCCAGCCAGGCTGTGTTTTCATGACTACAGATTTAGGGGTGGAGGAGGGGGCATGCCCCCCCCTAAAATTGTATCAGATCCCATTTTTGAGTTTGAGTACGAATTGCTGACTAGCACACGTGCGCAACCAGGGCGGGTCTTGGGGGGTAACAACGCNATAGGCGCTGAATGAACCCCGTTACCGTTTTTTTTAGTCAACAGGTCCGCAAACCCAAGAATTCAAGACCCCTGCATCCCCAGAGTTTAGGCTGGGCGCGCGTATCTGCCGAAATGCTGCTTATTCCTGTGCTCTGCCCCCCTCACTGAAAAACCTGGATCCGCCCCTGCTACGGGTTGAAACATTATAATTTTTCTTTCCGAAAAAGGACTGGGCCCTCAATCCCTCAAATTTGGGGCCCAATATCGGCCCTATTCCCCTCTCAAACATATTGAAATATCACGCCTAATTCCCCCCACGAGGCATAAAAATTCCCCTAGTGAAAAATCTCTCTGAGTTCACATCACCTGTAACCACACAGGTGACAATTTTTAAGAGCACAAAAGGCTACTTTAAACTGAGACAGAGCCTATGAGAGCTTGCAACAGGGCGGGGGTCCTATTGATGGTGATCGGGAGGTAGATTGTTCCCGCCCTCACTCGGCGAAAAATCGCCTCTTAGTAGGCACTGGAACCGTTCCCCTCGGATGAAAGAGGCTTCTGCAGAAACATAACTATGATTGCATTGTCCAGTTAACTGAAATTGAGTTCTAAAACGACGTTATGTTTTGGACGAACGAATTAGGTGTTTTAATTTTAAAATTCAACTTGGTCCAGATTAATATTTGAAATCTAACACATGAAATAGACGTAAGAATTATTACAACCAAGAAAGCATTGATGGTCAAATAATTTTTATTTTCAATTACGAGCCTGGTTTTTTATTTTAATGAAAATATATTTAAGAACATCAATTATTCTTTCAGACCAATGACAAATCAACTGNAATACCTAATCAGTAACACTACGATCGCCGCAATTTGGTCATATTTACTTTTTATGTTTCGAACCTAGTTTTCCGAAAAAATTAAACCCTTTCGTCAGACAACTCTTTGGCGCCTTAACTTGTTCTCTAATGTAATTTTCTACGTCTCTGTGGTTAATTGTCAACACATCATTAAAATTTAATATCCAGGTTGGACTCGAAAGACCGGCTATTTAACTCACGCAATGTCTACTTTCGCTTTGTTTATCGCAGTGAGCCTCGCTTTGGATCTTAATGGCCGCCGCGTGAATAGGGTCTATACCCGTGTTCTGGTTCCAAGGTCGTTTTTTGACACAGTTTCGGGAAAAGTTCATTTTAATACGGTCATTTCCTGAAGATTTGTTGGAAAGATATGATCCCGAAATCCTTGGCCTATAGAGCTGTATCAAAATTCCTTGTTGAAACACGGTCACTGGTCCAGCTTCTGTAGGGCGGCTGGGAAAATGAACGCGTGTCCCAAAAATGCACACACTTCAACCCCTCAGTGCAGTTCAAGTTCTTTTCCCGTCAATCACTGTGCGCGGATTCTACTGCATGACTACACCTTATTTTTAACGTGGGTGCGCCACTGAGTCACAACGTGTCCAGCCTTTGCAGTGTGCACGGGAATGGCAAGCAAACGATTCGGTCTAGAAGAACCTAAATTCATTGCACAATACTGGGAACTTCAAGCATCAAGGAAGTGCAAAGACCATCTTTCCAAATTTATGAGCAATGTCTTGAACTTCTTTTTTGATCTACGGTTTGTAAAATTTTGAATTTCATTAGTCTAGTTTTTAATTCAATAAAGCATTTAGAGCTGCCCCACATTCAAGAAATACCCCTGTTATCGTTTAGGGTCCTTCTTTGCGATATGGTGGTCAGATGATGGATCGAATTTTTGCCTTCAGGCTTCAACTAAGTTCAGTGACGCATCGCCATTTCTTAAAAGACAGCTTCTGTGCTGTGCACGAATGTTTTGTGTTTTTGATGAATTTGGAATCTCAACTTCCCCTCATGAGTAGTTGGTAGTGTCATGCCGGAGGTTTACAGAAGGCGCAGTACTGAAAAAAGTGAGGGCTAAAGCCCCCTCAGCCCCCCTGTAGTGCACCGCCTATGGACCACTGGAAAACTTGGACTGAATTAATACGCTCCGAAAAACTTTTGCTTTACAAATTTTCTCGAATTTTCGAAATACATGTATGAATGATTAAGTGCACATTTTCAAGGGCACTTAGACGACCTATGCTGCAAAAACGGAGACCCAACAATTGTCCTGGCCAGGGCCCTCAAATGGTAAGCCATACACTGATACCGAGTTGTCAATGTTCTCTTGAATTTTCGCTCTGATCAGTATTCGAAGTCTTTCTTTTTTGTCTTTCCCCAGCCCCACACCTTTGTCGGTTGCCATGGTTTGACCCTGAGGCATGCAATTTTTTTGGGGTGGCACTCGCCCTCCCCCCGCTTACTAAGGTCCTGATGCAAGGAGTCCATCGTTGGTCCAAGGTCAATGTTGTGTTTCAACACGCATTCGTTGTATAGCTTGAGCATTGAATTAAAGGTTTAAGAAATACAGTATCAGTTTTGCGCGTTTAAAGGCGAAGGCAACCTTTTTTCATGTCATTTTTAGCAAAAATAAGGTTCGTTTATTATCCCAGACATATTTTTCACTTATTTACTGCTTTTCGTAATTTAATTGATTACTCGTTGTCTACTCCGGAAGTGACGTTTTGGAAGGCAAGAATTTCGCGCCAATTTCTTTTCATATAGTCTGACTGTGAGAGCAGTCGAGTCAGTCATTGTTCTACCTCGGTTGTGATAAGTTCGGTCGTCGTTTGCTTTTGCTTAGGAGTCAGTCAACATGCCACGCTGTTGCTGCGTACTGGGGTGTACTCATTATTGTCTCACGTACAGAGTAAGAACTGTCCCACTTGCCCGAGTGTCCCGCGACACACTCCCACTGAAGAGTAATCTGAGCACCCAAATTGCTTGCATCCCTCCGTGTGACTCCCTCGCCACACACCTGGCACCTTCCAAATAGCTCCAATACAAGTCCACAATAAACTTATCAAACTTAGGCTCACCGATCTGTTCATTGGATGACGAACTGTCCTCTTCACTGGGTGTAGAACTGGGCCTGTATTCACTCCCACTACTCAACATCGCTGCAGGACTGCTTACACGCTCTGGGCTCAGAGACAACAGCACAGGGCGAATCACTGCTAGTTTCCGAAATTGCACGCAATGGGGTACGTTCGGAGGCACGGGTGACAGCAGATGAAGTGCCTCCAGTCAGTGTATATAGTGGCCACAGCTCCCGAGGCTTCTCGCTTCAAAAACGCAATTCTCGGGGTTGGCGACGGAGCACTGCCGGGAATCGACAGCGACGGTAAGGTACCCTTCTTAAGGCGTTGTTTTGCAGGGACCTTCATGAATTCAGCGTGCATATCTGTCATAATCTGACGGCAGAAAATGCTTGCCACACACTCGGTAACCCTCCACTGCTTTGCACGTTGCGTGGACGGGTAACGCTGCGTTCTTCACATGAACGAGCTAGCCAAGTACGCGAAGTGTGTCATCCTTCGGAAAGCGACGCAAGGTACCCAAAGCGCGTGTGAGACGTGGCATGTTGACTGACTTGTAAACAAAAGCAAACGACGACCTAACTGATCACAACCGAGGTAGAACAATGACTCACTCGACAGCTCTCACAGTCAGACTATAATGAAAAGAAATTGGCGCGAAACTCTTGCCTCCCCAAACGTCACTTCCGGAGTAGATGACGAGAAATTAATCAAATTACGAAAAGTTGCAATTAAGTGAAAAATGTGTCTGGGATAATCAACGAACCTTATTTGTGCTAAAAGTGACATGAAAAAAGGTTGCTTTCACCTTTAATTGTGCGTGTAAAAGGGTTTATAGATTCGTACTGAATTTGTTGCTGCAACTTGTCTCATGGGCCTGTATCCGGCACGTGACCACAAATGTGGACACTAATTCGGCTATTGCGCAAGTCGACTGTAGCAAGGTGGCCAGTGAAAATGTAAGGCAGTGACAACTCGCATTTCTAGTCTCTTATTATGAAAACCATTGAAGGCAATTACCAGCACCTGCAAACAAGAATTTGGAAGTATGGAGAATTTCAACAGGAGTTAGTTGTATACTTAGTCGCGAAGCTACCGACATTCCAGCCACGGTTACTGCCGGTCCTTTGAAGCAATTATAGCACATATATACGAATTTTTAAGAATGGCAAGGGTGCGTTTTGTGTTGACGGAAATGTCCATGGCGTCAAGGAATTTGAGGCATTTAATGATGAACAACACCTAGCAAAACTAACTTCCAAGTATGCATACTGTGGCGGAATTAAGAAATACGATTATGGCAGTGCTAACTGTAGCAGAACCACAAAGTGTGCTAAAATGGTAGAAAATTAGGCATAACATTTTTGTAGCCTGAGCAGATAAAAGGTTGATTGGCGCAAGAGAAGGCCGATGTCTTCAATGCTCAGAAAAATTTCGGCAGGCAAGAGACTTGCCAAGAAAACGACACAGTTGAGTCCGGGCATTCTAAAGGAAGAACTGCAGCCAATTCCAATTATTCGGTGCAACTTCTCTCCCGACAGTGTTGTTTCACGATACCGCAACCTCAAACAGCGTCAAAAGAAACGAAACGCGGAGGATGAGATATTACAGAGTATTAATATTTATTCTTGGATACAGGTGTCCACCTCAAAATTAATTTCCCACGGCCATTCTTTATGCCAATAGCAATGTTTTCGTCAACTGAAGAACAGGAATCATGACATCCCGCACGCTCCGTCTATGGTTCTGACACTTCAAACTTTTGTCAACACGACATGTAGCCGCAGAAAGTTTGATGTTGACCTCATTCTAATCTCTGCAATCCACTGTCAGGGGACGAAAACAATTCAAAGTCCGCTCCTCGAAATAGGGCTTGCTTAGCTGGAATTCAGAACTGCGGTCATGAGAGTGTTTTCACCTCCTGATTGCGAAGCGATCGAGTGGTATCTTCATCAGCGCGTGCTCTCAGTGGGAGGTCACCGCTTTATCCACTCAAGCGCTCGACCAACAACTGACGAGAGTCTCAGAACTCCCACATGCAAATTTGATATGCAAATGAGGGAGTACTTGACTACTGCGCCATCTATACATCGACGGAAAAGCTTAAATACCCGTGACTGCGTGTGGGAAGTTGCGATTGAGTGCTCTGAAGTCGATATTTTTAAAGTACAATTACACCACTGTTTAAGGTTGCAAAGTGAGTTTTTTGATATCCTTCTATAGAAAAAGCTTTAATCTCTCTGATAAAATCATCTGTTTCCTTTTAAACGAAACTTAAGTCCTGAAATTAGACCGGGGAAGGAGGCCAAAAACGGCGGCTTAGCTAGTTGTCCCTTCCTGGTTATCTCTTCCTGCTGCTACTGATTTATAGAAAATTTGAACGTATACCGTAGCCTATGAAGTTCCGTAGGCCAACTTACCGAGGTCGGTAGTGCGCCAAGTTTGGAGTCTGTTCGGTGATAAATTGTACTTGTTCTTCCGAGAAATTCAGACAAACAGACAGGAGAGCATAAGGTTCTTCCGAGAAATTCAGACAAACAGACAGGAGAGCATAAGCCCGTGTTGTAATTTTTAGTTAAGATTTTTTCAGATCTCAGCACAAAATTCTCGTTATAACGCAGTGGCAAGTTGGAACCCGATCAGGCCCGTCCCGGCCGGACTGGAGACATTACGAACATAAACCAACCGGGCGTGCGTTCAGTAGACGCTAGGACCTACGCTAGGAACTAGCCAAAAGCTAGTCAAGGTCACGTGCTCTTATTTAAAATACACGGCAATATCTCGCGTAATCTCGTAGTCTTGCTTTTAAGCTAGGTCCTAGCGTTACTGAACGGGAGGCGGGTTAGTCGGCTGCGCAAGTTGAAAACTAAACTTCCAGTCACGAAAAGAATAGACTAATGAACCAAACAAATATTGTGCACGTGAATGCTTGGTGAATGCGTCGCGAAATCGCAAATCTACGCACTTGCGGATTGTCGGAGGCCGCGCCAAGCCAGGTTCCCCCTCACCCGAACAGTACTGTACTTACAGGGAAAACAACAGCTTTCTGTCAGCTAACACTGAATTAGCATGCGCCCACACGGCGTCAATTTGCATCTGAAGTCGGTAACGCAGTACGGCTTATTCATTGTTGATTCCACGATAACTCCTAAGGCATTACAAATTGCATCTACTGAGACAGACTTTGACACTTTGTTTCAGTTTAAAATAAAGATTGGTTAGGGTGAGAATAATTCATTTTGATACAGGATAATTCGGCCATAGACACGGAGTGTAGGTGCATGCAAGTCAAACAACCAGTTGCACGGGACGTTTTGGAGCTTTATTTCGCAACGCATTACATTTGACATCCGTGGAACTGGAAGACGCAACATATCCAGTGACAGTTCACGGACACATAATTCGCAAAGTGGAACGTGTTAAAGGCAAATTTCAAGCAAAACGGCAAATGACAATAGATGTTACCTTAATGATGTCTTGAGACTCGCGCAGTGACTAGAACACATCTGACCAGTGTGACAATATTCGCAAGAGTGCCTGAACATGCCGTATAACCCGGGCTCGCTCTCAGTGACCCCAGCGCACTCGGTCATTCATAAACAAAAAAGAATTCACAAACTCATAGCACAGTGCGCAGTAGGCGGAGCTAACTTCGTTCACACGGAGATACGTGAATTTCACGGCCTCATACTTGATATTAACGGCGTACTTTTCGTTCTTTACTGTCGGGAACCATTTCCAAAGCATTTTGGGTTCTCGAGGAACTCGAGAAAAGAGATATAACCGCTTTCCTCCCAGCTTCATGGTTCACGCAAGCGACAACAATACGCCACACAACTGCGGCACACACTCGGCTGAAGAACCACTGACGTCGCTGCGTTGTGTACCCACCTTCCTCACAGGTTAACGCGACACCTTTCGGGGAGGTGAGATCGACTGTGTACGAAGTGATGTGGATATATACCGAATAAGACGGTAAAAAATAATTAATCGGGTGGCATTCTCCTTTAAGGGTTGGTTTACTGATTACAGGGAATCTGTAAGCGCTGACATGTATGGTTTTGTAGTATGAAAAATTTTTAGTGGACAAGAAATTGTGATACCACGGTTCAACCAAAAATTGAATCGCACGTTTCTTCCTCGAGCTTAATGTAACGTTTTAGACTGCTTTCGCGTGAACAAATCTATAAAAATCGCGTAACAATTTAGTCAAAATTACGTAGTGAAAAGAAGAGAAAACCCGTTCCACGCTTAAGAATGGGAACTGACGAGGTAGATACCTTATTAAACCTTAAAAGTATTAGGGCTAATTTCATCCTAACTTGAATGCTATTAATAGAAAGGCTTGATGAATATATAAAATATAAAAGCGGTCTACACTATCACTGTTTTCATTTACAGAAATGGCCATTTTCTTGACACCGGCCATCGCAATCTTCTGTTTAATCGAAGGTGAGTCGTCAGTGCCAGGATGGTGTGCTGTAGGCCTAACCTCCAGTGGCAAACTCAAAACTTTTAGGTTCGTGTGACCTTATGCTTACGTATACGTGGGTGTTTGTCTCAGATGTCCATGCGCAACGATAAGGGATTTTGAAAAATATGGAGATGTCGCCATTTGCATTTTTAATCTACCGGTGAACTCATGAACTAAAACATTCACTTGGCTTCTTGGCTGGCATTCAGGTCACCAAAACTAAGACAAGAAGAAGATGGCCGACGATTTGATTCGTTGTTATTCGAAAAGGTGACAAGAGGCAAAATATAACTGGTAAGAACACTTGCGGTTTTCTGAACGTGCCAAGGGAATTTCATTTGGTTGGTACTAAAACACTGATAAAAATTTTTCCTCCCATTCTTTTGGTTTAAATCCTTTTCACCAAGTGGTAAAAAGTCCTCCGGTGGACCTTCAGCTCAGTTTAAGAGCTGATTATTGGCTAGGACGAAGGTGACGTTTATTAGTTTGTTTTTTACTTTAAAGGCTGTACCGGCAAATATCTTTTGACTCACAAATTTTGCATGAACCCCGCCATACGTTAGCTCCAAATATTGATACAAAGTTCACGACGCTTTGACCAGTAGAACTAAGCGGCAGTGTGAATTATCGAGGTCTATGTTAGCACACAGTTGTTCCTAGATGTATTTTGACATTAGTATTCATACATCTCGCTGACTTACTATTTGAAGACTAACATCAGCTAGGAACCACTTAGCCAATGCCTAGCTCTTAATCAGAGCTGAAGATGAAGTCCACCGGAGGGCTTTCCACCACTTGGTGTGTTAGCACCAGCTATATCAAATTCCCTTGACAGCTTTAGAAACCCTCAAACGGTCTTACCCATTATACTTCGCATCTCTTTATCTTTCTCTAACAACGACGAATCAAATCGTCTGCCATCTTGGGATCTCAGTTTTGACCTTGTATTTCCTAATAAATTGATAACTACTAACGTTCAAGATTATTTACTAAAGCCTAGTAGAATGATCTCACTTACAAATTACATAATCAATGGCCTGACCATGCTTGTCAATCAAGTGCTATTTGCTGGTAAACAATCAAATAAAACTCATGAAATTGAAACTAGTGTCATTCAATTCCTACTGGGACTCACTAATTTATAAGAGTCAAGGTCGGATCCAGGATTTTGAGTTGGGGGGGGGGTTAGGGGGCAGGGCAAAAGAATAACCAGAATTTCGCCACACGCGCGCGCCCAGCCGAAAATGTAGGAATTCTGGGGTCTCGAAATTTTGGTTATGTGGACCATGTTCCTAAAAAAACGGTAAACGAGGTTTGTTCAAGGCCTATGCATTGTGCATTTGCCCCCTGAGTCCCCTTGTGCGCACGCATACGCTAGTCAGCAATTCGCACCCCGAACTGCCAAATTGGTATCTGGGAGAATTTTAGGGGGGCCATGGCCCCCTTAGCCCCCAAAATCCGCCTCTGTGAGTGGTATTGTTTATGGAAAACGAATTGTTTTTTACGTGTCTGTGAAAACCAACTAAACCCTGTGTGTGGTTTGCTAAACTTACACGCAGGGCCATTTCCACTAAATACCGTTAGTTATAGCTACAGTATAATTCCCTCTATAGAGTGAATCTTGTCAAACAACTGAAACGTATGACATTCGGCACAAGGTGATATGAAGTACCATTTACCACGATGGAACTTTTGGCGAAAATAACGAAAGTGCCAAATGTAAGTTTGTTCTCATTCACGCTGTGTCCTTTCGCCCAGAGACCTATGCCATTCAGCTTTTAATCAAATTGCTGTTTTTAATGATTCAAACAATGTTAACTGTCGTCACCTAGCTCGCAGACAGTTTAAAGATACGGCTGGAAAAAGTTCTGGTTGGATCTGTTTCACAGAAAAAATCCTAAAATTTTTATTCATTTACTATTGTTTGACAACTGTACTATTATACGGGGTGCACAAATTTAAAACTTCATATTACATAATCACACGGTGACTTCATGTGTCAAACCAATTACGTCAGAAGATTCCCGCCCTGGCTGGGGTTTGAGCAGGGGCGACCTGCATTCTGTGTTGCCGCCATGCGCCACTGATCCATTTGAACCATCAGCCAGACACAGAAATACACCCATGAGTGTATGAGTCGATTTGAGTCCGGGATGGAACATACATCTTTTTGGACTTGTAAATATTTGGCCACCGGATGCAACCTTGCGACTCTGATGTGATATACACTTTATGCACATAAGTAGATCGAGAGGCGGTGATGAACTCTTGTATCAAACTGTTATACAACGCTTTTTAATGCTGTTTTTCGCCCTGATTATGACTGTCTTCAAGATATAATCGCATTAAACCCTTTACACGTATTTTCTTAAACTAGGTCTCTTTGATATCCCTGTAGGAATACGGTACCATTCCCATTACCACCTCAAGCCGCAAGCAGTGTACATACCGCATTGACAAATTTGCAACAATATGATTGGTCAACCTCAAAAAGCCGCGATGCGTTTTCTGGGGTTGCTGATGGTTTTGATGTTCTTTTTTAGTAACGGAACACAGCTGAACACAGCTGAACACAACGAAACGAAGTTTCAAGCCTGCTTTCTAATTTGCTTTTTAGTAAAAATGATTGATGGAAAAATATAAAACATTGTTTTACCATTATTTCATTAAAAACAGTAAATCGATCGAGCTCCCCGAGTTGATTATTCTTGGCAACATCACTTTAACAATTATAGTATAACAATAATGATATTTAGTGCTGTAAGTGAATGGTTAGTATACAAGAAGCCCATGTAGACTGTTACGTCATGTAATTAGTAAAATCTTGTTGTGGTGCATGTTTTGAACGATTGGTGGCAAACCTAATAAACGGCATCACTTTGAAGTGCTCACAAATTGTTGACTTGCATATTCCGTTCCCAAAGCATATGCTTAGTAAAACATCAATTTTCAAGATCAGGAATAGTCCGAATTCTTGCTATTTGACACCTGATCTCTCGAGACTTTCTTAGTGTCGCGTGGAGAAGCTCTGATACAGCGTGTGACAAGGATAAAGGTACCAAAATGTTGTTAGCGAGCAAAACGAAGGCCAGTATTTTTTTCGCTCCACTAACATAATCGCATAACTTTTTGCTGAGATTTTTATCTATGCTATTTCAGGCGTCTCGGGTACATGCACCATTGACGCTCCTCAGCCTGGCTTCCACTACACCCTCGACAAAGTGGGAGCTCAGCCAGATGACGTCACTGTCACTCTGACTTGTCACCTTGGGTACCACTTTTTCGAGGGAATGACTGACAAAGGGCAGGCAACGCAGTTCAATTGCGAGGTTAATATAGTTGGCGGGCAACAAACTTTTGCATTCCCAGCCAAAAAAGCTTGTGTACGTAAGTATGCAATACAAAAACATGAATCCACAGGTGATTGATTTCGATGTGATACGAGCTTAAACTCTTCAAACAGCTGTTTTTGCATTGTATAATGTAGGTCAACTTCTTCTTTCATTATAAAAATTTTGATTTGATTGGCAGGGTTTTGTCCTATTTAGTAATTTTCTGACGTAAGATTCCACTTTTCGCTATTTTTAGCAACTTCTCACCTGAGTTAAAATCATGGCTGAGAACAGCTTTATGGTGAAGAGTGATCGAAATCACAATGTAGTTTCTTTGACAGAACGTGCTGGGAGTATAGCTGCTTTATAGAAAACTTGTTCTTCAGAAATACACTGCAAGCTGGCTAATACAGATTCGAGGAACGCCAAGCTAGTGACTACGAAGCAAGGCGGAGGGCAATACACAAACGCCGATCAAATACCATTGCGTACCCGTCTCACGTGGGCTTGCCTGACCGGTTGGAAAGTGGCCAGAGACAGCAGCAAGGACTCATTCTCAGCCACGTGTCACGTGAGAGAAGCGGGAAAAGATTACGAGTGGAACCGCCAAGATAACGGTATTGGGTGTACTGAAAGTAAGTGACACATAATACATATCAGGAGATGTTACGAGATGTACCGAGATTATAAGAGAAATCATAACCATTTCCAATTTCTGTCCCGACTCAGTGAAAAGGAACGCACACATTTCCTTATTTTTTCTCAAACCATGCGTACGTTTCAGTATTGAAAATGTTGTTTATACAATTACAGCTGAATCTCACCCTGTTTACCTAGCTAGATATTAAAACACAAACGTTGCGTCGGAACAAAATCTTATTGGGGTTGGCTAAATCTGAAATACGAAGAATTATTGCATTTTTACCGCCAGAGCGCCAGAAAAGCGATATGCCGTAATATCAAAAGCCCTAGGCTCCAATCCCTCAGGTACTCTGGGCTGATCTACAGTGTATTGTTTGAGTTGGCAATGCTCTTGATTAAGCGAGATATTATCAACAACTAATTTGCAAAAGCTTTAAATATAAAATTTCGAAAACAGAACCTGCACGGTATTTTCAGCAAGAAAATATACATGACTTAACTACAATCTTTAACTCACTTACAGGGACACGGATTATAAGTACCAAGTTTATGTCCGCTAGTTATTAAGTAGGGAAAACTGGTTCTCAAAGTGCTCGACTATTTGCGGCTACCAAAATAACCGAGATACTCCTGACTGCCAATTAACTCACGATTCTCATTAAAGCCATTTTCCTATAACGTCATCTCTTTTATAATTACACAAAAAGATGCTTGGGAAACAGGTTGCCCGTCCTTCTTTTATTGAATACGTGGCGTCTTTAAATTTTGTTCCATCAGTGCTATTGCAGTATTGGGTATATAATTGCCATTGTTTCAATCCCACTGACATCGAATTAGAGACCTGCTTCCAAAACACTAGATTCGACCGCCCGTAGTATTACAAGTAGTGAAATTAAATTTAACGTAACAAATTCGTTCATTCACAGAAATACATTGCACACTGGCTTCTCTGACAAGTCTTGACAACTCGCTTATGATTACGAAAAAATCTGACGGTACGCCGTATGGAAGAAACGAGATGATCTTCAAGGGTACAGCGATTGAGTACACTTGCAAGCAAGGGTGGCAGGTTACGGACGGATTCGGCATGAAGCGAGACGGCTTTATGGCTACCTGTGGCGAACCGGATGTGAAACATCGAGCGTACGTGTGGAAGCGTACAGACGATTCACAGGGCTGCGCTCAGAGTGAGTTTCATGAAAACATAGTATGCTTTTCATCATCATGTACCAGCTGGTCTGCTAAAATTTGAAAACGTTTCGGGCCAATTACCGCATGCAAAATAACACCTTTAACATAATGTAAACCCTCACAGGAACAGAGTGGTAGAATTGTCCGCTCGTACGTGAAATGTTTCCGTTTTTATATTTGCAAGAACACCTTAAAGCCTCTTTTTGTATATATGTGCGGCCTCCGAACCTTGTAGAAACTTTAACATGTAGACTTAATAAATAGCAATCATTTCAATAATCTTAATAACTTCCGAGACTTTCAATATTTAACAACAGTGACCTCTCATTTTCAGCATTTTAAAACACGCAATATTGCAATATTACGTAATAGACATTGATCTCTTGATTTCAATATCTTCTCGAAGACAAAGGAAAAACCAGCCTTACGTCCCACATCAGCACCTCTGTGTCATTCAGCTGTGGTTACAGTTTTCGTGTTCAAGTAGGGACATTTGAGGATTAGTTTTGATCAAAGTGGCTTGCTTGAACTTGTGCTTTTCTTAAAAGATTTTAACTTAAGCTGAAAAGTATCTCGTATGATATGTTTTTGTGTTTGAACCACGCACTACTACAACGCCCGGACAAACTCTGTACTTGCAAAAGGATAACGTCCGCCCATCTGCTTCCTTCGTGATATTCTCTTATACGCTTTTTCTTTCAAAGGATTGTGCAAGCTAACCATACCGCCACTTTCATCACTGAAACACTGGAGAGCAATTCACCTGCACAAGAACCAAGAGAAGCTCTTGGTGCCCGCGCTGACGCACACAATTGTTTTCGGCGATACGGTGCGCTACTCGTGTGATGTTGGCTATCATTGGTTCCTGAGCGTGGATGACAGTGGTTCGAGGACCGAGATCAACGTACAATGCGACGTTGATCACAAGATACACATGCCGGATTCGTGCTCCAGTAAGCTTTCCGTTGTAAACACAGATCGTTTATTTTGTTCTGCATTTCTTCGTTTCTGAAGTGGCAGTCACTTTTGTTCTCAAAAGAGCTGGTATGGTGTAACTACACGAGAGCAAAAGTTGACACAACAATGTCACTCCGTTTCTAAAGTAGAGAAAGATACCCCCGATCATCTCGATTCATGTTATCTGTAAATGTAGCTCTTAGCACAAGACCAAGGCGATGTCGAGGCGGAAGGGGTCGTCTCAATACTGAGCCAGTGCGGTGCTTCACTCATAAGATTCCAACTTGAAAATTGAGTATCAGGCAACTCAAATTCGCATAAGAGAGTCTCAACCTAAGATCCAGGTGGACCAGTACGTTCAGTCGTAGCCTACAATTAAAATATTGTCAGTTTCTTGACAGGGTTTATTTCTTGTAAACCTACTGACTTGAACGACTGTAAAGAATACATAAACCCCGTTTGCTTATTCGTTTGTTCTTTTTTCTGGACAAATGTCAAGTGACAGGAGTAAATCAACTCTTACCCGCTCTAAATATCCTTTAGTAATAGAACACGACGACAGATATACATGCATGGTATGTGGGATACGGTTTGCGTCTGTGCTGCGCATTTACCACAAGCTAACCACAGCGTAGTGTACTGCTAACGTAGTAACGTATTAAAGGTAACGGGCAAATTAAGAGTGCTTGCATGTAACAATCGAGCAAATGGTTCAGGCAAAATCTTAGTTTTCCTCTTGCAGAGCATAGCAAGGCTCTCCAGAACACACCAAGTTATCAGACAGTTATTTTTCTCAAAATTTGCACAATATCACTTGGCCAAAAAGCCTAAAATGCCTTGGAATATACCTCGCAAAACAGAGGAGGAGGTGAACAGTTATATTATGGTAGTAAAATTCAGAAACTGAAAGATGTCTTAAATATTTGGAAAACCAGATATTTGACGACAGCAGGGCGCATTTACGGTAGTTAAAGCGCGTAGTTTGTCTAGGTTAATACACCCTTTGTCCAATATTGAAGTTACACTGTGCATAAATAGGGTTATAGAAATGAATAGAATAAAGATTTTATTTGTGCGGCAAATCACCAAGAATAAATGAATCTGCTTCTGTATGAGGAAGGAAGGTTAAAATATCCTAGTATGGAAATAATTGAAAAAATTACATGTTCAAATGGAGCAAACGTTTTTAAACGCTTTCTTTTGTCTTTAAAAATCCAAACAAAAACAGTAGTTGGAACTTTACAAAGCTGTGAAAAAACATAACATCGAGAAAATGCTCACATGTTCACGGTATTCATACAATTCTTGAATGGTTAAATAATGTGTTTCCTAAATACGAATGATGTTAGTAGTATCAAGTAATCAAAATGTGAACAAGGGTTTCAGTGAGCCTTTGCTTAAAATGTACGCATGTGAATAAAATCCATCAATCGATTGCTCGACGGCAGTGTTGAATAGCAATTGTGCACGCAAAGAATTTAATCTTCGATGTATACGCATGTGCGGTTTTAGGCTAGTGAAAGCAGCCCTAGTTCCTTAAAGTTCTGTTATAAAAGAGGACGGTCCTGTTTGGAGGGGAAATCTTTTCTCAAGCTTAAGTTACTTACATGCATTAGCATTATAACGTCATACAGAAAGTGACGAATTGTATCAAATGAGTGTGACTTAGCACCACAAATTTACGCTCTATGCTGTGATGACTTTGGTACAATTTGTGCAAAACAAAACCCTGTTATCTTTTTTAGAGAAATGCGCCTTGAGGGACTCATCAGTTGGACGCTTCACGTTCACCGTCAAACACAATGGCACTGAAAGGCTGCTCGTAAATGAAGAGACAGTGGTTATTTCTGAAGACATCATGGTGGTGTACAAATGTCAGCAGAATTTCATGTGGGAAGACCAGCAGGGAAACATAATTAAAGAGAAGACCCTAAAAGGATGCAACCCGCCTGATCCCTGCATAGGTATTGTGTTCTATATTAAATAACTTCGGATATAGCCTGTTTGAATCTAAAAAGAAAAAAATGCTACCATGATTATGAAAAAGTTGTTATAGGTATATGCAGTTTCTGAGAATGTTTTAGCAAGGGAGTGCCAATATTTCGGTCATTTTGAGGACATACATGTACATGTAGCAGACGTTGCTACGTAGGCAAAGTACTAGCCTCGGCAACCGCCACTTGGTGGCTTCATGGACAGTTGGTAAGTATGGAATTCTTGTGGAAATAACCATACGCAGTTGTAAAATATTTTATCGCGGTTATTTTGAGTCAGGTGTGCCTTCACTGGCACATTTCGTAGCAACGGTACGTACTAGGTAATCCTTTGCCATAACCATCGTCTATTCGCATCAAAATACTGCGCACAGTGGAACGCACTCACAGTAAATGATGAGTCAGATTTACTTGCATACTGAAAACATGGTAAATAACGTAGAAAATAAATCTGAAACTAAATAAGGCGATCCAGATCCTCCCAAGGATACTATTGTTTCACGAAATGTAGAATATAAATAGATAAATAAAACAACAAGAAAGGATCAACTGAAATTCTCGGATATAATAACGTCCTTCGTCAACAGGAACAGAAATAAAGTAAAATCAAACACTATTACAATTGGCATTTAAGATGTGGCGTAATGAATAAGATACAATATTATTTACTTTATAACTTGTAAAAAATGTTCTATCCAATACGTAGGACAAACTCAACATAATCTACAAACTCGGTTCGTAATCATAGATTTAACATAATACATAAAAACATTTCTGATACTACAGGTAATCATTTCAATTCCAAAAACCATAATGTTCAAGATCTTTCTGTACAAATAATAGAAAAACTCCAACACCCCAGTACCCCTCACAGACTCAAAAGAGAACTATATTGGATAGACAATCTCTATACACTAGAACCTCATGGATTAAACATTAAAAGTTCTTAAATTATATCATTGAAAATTTTTCCCGAAAACATGGAAACGTTTGATGCCTTTGTACTATGCTTGAACTATTAGCTGTAATACTGTCGCACCGTACAGAAAAGCCGTTGTTGCCATTGGAGTTGGGCCACATTATCTAATCCAGGGGCCTGTTCCAAGGAAACTGACTTAGCTAAGATTATAGGGGACAAATAAAACAACAAGAATAATATATATTTTAAGTTGTATTGGGATTTTCAGGGTCACAGTTCTACATTAAATTTCAGTCAATTTTAAGGTAAAACTTTAATTTGCATTCAGACCGTTTCAACAAAGAGATCTTATGTTTGACTTAAGTTTTGTCTTAATTTTGACCATCTTTCCAAATGTGGAAGTTTCAAAGTATAGAAGTCGAGACAAGTCTTGGACTTAAGCTAAAATGAACTCAAGTAAAGCCAGTTGCTTGGAGTGGGCCCCTGTTTGTTGAAACTTGAAAAAGTTTCTTTGCTTAAGCATCAGTAAGCGTTCATTTGAATTATGCTTCTTCATGTCAATTACTCATCGTTACTGGCGGTCTTATCAATGACCTTTTTCTCTAGTATAGTACGCATTTGAGATACGTGTCTAGCATTCAGTGCTAGACTCGAAAACTCTAGTCTGAACTCCAGTTTGAACCTCGAATATTGGAGTCATCTCACGCAAACGTGACGTGAAAACAAACCTGCTCAACCACAAGGTACTCGAGCAAACCACCGCTAGTACTTCGTTTGCTTCATTTCAATGTAGAATAGAATGCCAGATACAAGATGGAGTTTGAGTTCGAGTTCAGAGATTCGATTGCGTATCCAAGGTCCGCGGTTTAATCTTTGTACTCGAAAAAACAACAAAGTTTGGAAATTTGTGTTCACTCGTCCGTGTTTTCTTACATTTGGTTTATCTAAATTATGTTACATACCATTGAAAAGCCCAGCTATTCCTCTTTCTAGCTATACCACATTTTGTAAATACATTTTTGACATGCTCAGTAACTTTATTGCCAAATAGATCTTGGTCTCAAAGTGAATGTTGCAAATTTCCCTGTTTTTGGCAAGCAGTGTCCCGACTGTTGATGGTTACCTAAATGCAGTAAAGTAGGCCTACCGAGAAGACATCCTGCAGCCACTGGCAATCCCAGTCAGTGGCAATCCCTACTCTTTAACGTATGATACCTAATTTCGTGGCCCAAGATGACGACGCCCCCTCCCCCCTTACCGAGCCAGACAATCTGCGCCTCGCAGGAGTACAGCAAATGGAATGACCCGCATGCATCCCAGACTTGAACACAACCGAACGCCTGTGGGACCAAGTCGAGTGACCACTGTCGCTGACTGACTCAGGTGTGGAATGCCATCACACAGCAACACGTCGCCAGGCTAATAAACAGCTTGCGGGGAAGGTGTGTCGCAGTAGTGACTGCAAATGCTTCGTTAACCCGATACTGAGAATACTGTCACTACTATCACTATTGTCTATCAGTTGTTCAATAATAAACCGTTTAAGTTTTGACAAATTGTTATAAGTTTTTATTGCCATGGAACCAGCACTGTTGCTATTGAAAAAGCTGAATACTCAAGAGTGAATACACATTTAGCTCCAACATTCATTTCTAGACAAAACCCTCTTTGACAGCAAAGTTACTAAACACAATAAGCATTTATTGACGGAATGTGGTATCGTTGTAAAGGGGAGTGACTTAGCTTTTCATTGGCATGTAATGTGATTTAATTAGACCAAAAATGATAAAAAACACGGGCGAGTGAACACGAATTTTCAAACTTTTGTTGATATGTATATTTTTTGCTATTTTCATTCCTACCGTTGTGTGTACTCAAGACAGGTGTCTATAGTTCTATGCGTATGTACAATTTACCGTATACACGTGTGCTTGTAAACAATTTACCGTATACATGTGTGCTTGTAAACAATTTACCGTATACATGTGTGCTTGTAAAAAATTTACCGTATACATGTGTGCTTGTAAACAATTTACCGTATACATGTGTGCTTGTAAACAATTTACCGTATACATGTATGCACACACTGCGTTTTACTTATCGGTGAAAGTGGCTCTCTACCTCACATAATATCTACGTGTTCTGAAATGTCGATGAAAACTTAAGCCATTCGTCCAATTTTGAGTTAATAATCAATGTGAACGTGAATACACATCAGGGCATCATTTTGTAGCGATGCATCGTGTCTTTATAGTCTACACTTTTGGGTCTAGAAGTTTGTTCATGCGTGGACATTTATCTCGAGAGGAATAATTGGTGTCCTAACCACTTAGGTCTTTTTAATCAAAATCTGACAATGATTGTAGAAATTTACAATGCATTGCCATGGCAAATAGGTCACGAGCTACACGAAAACGACACCCCAAACATTTAGTATTGTAACAGTTCATTATTATTATCATTACCAATCTAATTATTATCATCGATATCATCGTCATTATTATTGTACTTGTTGCTGTTACTATTATTTTTGTTGTTGCCGTTATTATTTTTGTTGTTGTTGATATTATATTGATATTATAATCATTAAGTTTAGGCAATTATACATTTGTAAACGACGTTTGTATTCACTCCCAGATATTTTGAATAGCATGTTATCCGAGTTGTCATGTTTTCTGATTTCAACTCCCAGCTGAATCTTGCACCTTGCCGAATCCACTGCCTGCGTACACAGCGGAGATAAAAGGACAAAATCAAACACTCCAACCCGGAGCAACCTTTCAAAAAACTCAAAGCGTGGTGATAACGTGTCCTCCAAACAATGGGTTCCCAGACCATGACCTGGTAAACTCGGTGGATGTTACCTGTCCGGAGGACGGCAATGCACCCTTTCCTGTAACTGGCTGCGAAGGTATGCCTCGAGGACATGTTTGTTTCACAACTATTCATGGCAGAACTTACAGAGAAATCATATTTCATACCTTCTGTTTCACAGTAACCTTTGGAGTGTTTTGTCCTCAAATGTCATATTGGAGTTCGACACTGCCGCAAAGTAGTCATTGTTTTACCACATAGATTAATTTTGAATATTTGAATATTATTTCGGATTTCAAATAACAGATTGCTTAATTCGAAAATTGTTGTTTTTATGCTTAAATGTTTTTACCAATGCGTTGAATAATGGATTATCATGTGTGATCGCCCACACCGAACCTGAGGTCGACAGCACATTATGAGACAAGACAGTGAAGCAAGCAATTTTCCAAATAATTCCAAGTGCATTTAAGAATATATTTGAACACTACGATACCATTAAAACTAATTCCAAACAGTTAGCCCTTCCATCAATTACTTCTTAATCAGATTGGCTGCTGTTTAAGTCGCTATTATTTGTTTACATCAAAGGTTAGATTTTCCATAGTGTACTAGAAAAAGGCTCCGCATTTGTCTTCCCATACCAAATAATGAGACGTGCTTTGCCTTGTGGGAGAAAAATCGACGAAGTGACGTGCAGTTGACAGATCGTTTTCGAAATTTGAAACTAAAGGAAAAATGCTTTGACATCAACAGGCATTGAAAAATCTTTACTAACAAACCGCAAGTACCTAGTGAGCAGGATTTGAATTCTGACATTTACAGCTGAACAAGCACAATGTATCCTTTTACATGTAAGTGATCTACCCTGATTTATAGAAATGACTTTAGCGAATTTTATTTTCTCGAGGTGATACTGCAGCACAGATGCTTCAACGTATTAGGTGAGGCGTGAGGGGCAATTTCCCCCAGCCTCGGCTAAAAGTAAGGAGAATTCGGGCACAACAAGAAAAGGGCGGAAATCGGAAAATTCAATGGGGAAATAAAAAGTGAAACGGGTGGCGACTTCGGCTGAAAAAGCCACGCGGATTACCTTATCCTCCTGTCTGGTGTCTTTTTTAAATCACGCCAATATTCTTACCTTGTACAGAATTGCCAGACGCAAAATAGTAATTTCCCATTTCATTTGTTTGTCTACTTTATCCAAGGTTATACTCCGAACTTATTCCAAAATGGCACAAACCCATGCCATTTAACGGCCTCTCGACAACAATAGCCTACCGTTCGACCAATACTTGACATAAATTGAAATACAATCGAGTTACTTTCATAGCCTTTTTTCTGAGCCTGGTACTGGTTCTGTATTTAGTACGCTTCCAGTCGGTTTGTTGGTTTTCAGACCCCTAAATACGATAAGGAGCCTATGTCATTGTTTACTTTTTAGCTCAGATGAAGTCAATAATTGTATTGCAGTGTTGACAGCGTATTTATATCCATTCTGTTATTCACAGAAAGCTTTTCCCACATGCTTAGATTCAGATTGCTATGATTTCAGCCTTCTGCAAATTTACAATTGGGCGACAAGCAAATGTGCGATGGAGTGCTACGCGAGCGGATGGTTCAGCCTTCGCCTACAACAACCAATTTCGAGTGCCGATCGATGCAGAGGTGACATTTACGTGTCAGGCGGACTATCATTGGCCTGACTCAACCATTGACTACGTTTATTCGAAGAAGAAAGTCGGTCATACTTGTCAAGCAGGAAACACCACGACATTAACAGTCCCCACTTCGTGTGAAGGTAAACCAGTATACAACACACCAACATATATTGAGTTGCACTGATTAGCAAGACTTCAAAGCCACTTTGAACAAAAATGACATTGAACTTAGTCGCCTGAAACTAACCTGTGTAACTATTGCTGGACCCTACCCTTGATTACGTTGGGGTGAATCTTTGTAATGGATTCTTAATTGTATCTGTAACACTTTAATCTGTTAGTTTACCTTTGTGCCTTTAATTGAACATGTGAATAATTGCAGAATTTTGCACGATGATTGTATCGGATACTTCCAACTACGATGTGACGGTGTCCATAGGCAATGCGAACGTCAAACTTACTCCCGGTGTTCGAACGCCCATTTCCAAGATAGCAACATTGCGTACAGACTGTCATCCGGGCTTTCATTGGTTAGTTCAGCCAGCTGGACAGTCTCTAGTTACGAAGAATGGCCAGGGGTGTACGATGGAACAGCCATGTACAGGTATCTGCAACGGAAAGCATTGCATAGTCTAGTAGAAGCGTTTGTTGCTCCCTACCGACCATATGTCATGTATGTCCCGACGTCACGTACGCTCGAGCGTCACTCTGCAGAATACGGAACCTTTTAAGGGAGAATATTTGTATCTTGTCGACATTTTGTGCCAGTCTGTAGGTGAAATGTCTCCAACCATACACCAGTCGAACTTGGTGACCTCGACATCATAAGTAGAAAAATACTAATCTACAATAGCTTTATTATTTGAACTAAGTCACACGGAAGTTGTTTAGAACAGCGACAGCATTAAAAAAGGACTTTTTGGAAAATCAAAAAGGCTTTTTATTAAAAACAAATGACGCTAAAACGTTTTCCATATTTCTCAAGTTTTGAATCCTGTATAGCACGCCGTGAAATAAAATTCTACTCATTACAAAAAAGAAAAATAATCAGCGTTTCCACATCTTTTGAAACTGCCTAAAACATGATTTCGTTTTCAGTCAAACACTGTTTAGTCAATTTTCCACCAAACGCGCACTACTCCACAAAGGATAAAGATAACAAGGCGGTGGTCAATCAAGATAAGGTGTTAGAGGGTTCTGTACTGACGATCACATGCAAGACCAATTACAGATGGAATCGTGCGACAGGTGGCGCTCAGAGAACAGTCACTTGCCAATCAGATGGGACACTGGTGATGCCGGCTCCATGTACAGGTTAGAAGAGTTTCCAACGCAAGTAACTCGTTAAATGCGCACGTGACGCGTGAGCCAGGGGATAACTATGGAAGGAGTGCTGACTGTTGCTGTGTGCATAGGTATAGCCCTACACAAAGACCTGGATGAGTAGACTTTCTCTAACATAACCAACGACTGTTCGTGATTGTTTAAGAGTCTTCTTGAAACCGACCTTTTTGCACCATTGTATATTGCATAGTACTACTTTACCATTTTGCTAAAAATTCCTGGTATAAAAGTCTACCAACGTCGGTGTGTATCTATATTTCAATTTTAGCTTATTGTCAGCTCACACTGCCTCCAAGAGCTAGTCAACATTGGACGGCGAAGGCCGGTGCTCGAGCGCCATTCCTGCAGTTTGCCCGAACACACCACTTTGTCGGCGGCACGACGATTGTGTTCACGTGTGAGGCTTATTATCTGTGGGAGACCATGGCAAACGAGAGATTTATCACGGAGAAGACTAAAACGTGTACAGACAAGACTATTACACCGCCAACTGATTGCCAGAGTTAGTAAACACGAAGTCAAGTAGCCTGAAACTTGTTGGGGCTGGCGGTTTGTGTAGCCTGTAGAACAGATATATCCATAAGTCAAATCATGTAGGTTGAATATATGCTGCTTTGGTTCAAGATATATCGCGAACTCATGGGAATTATTTTACTGTTGAGGTTCATGTAAACTGGTTTCAGCTTTTTTACATAGTTGACATCACTTGACCTGACTTGAAATCCGTAAGGCATTGAGTGAGTTGCAAAACCACAGTAAAACTGTATGTACCTATCTGTAGTGTTACAATGCTTAATTGATTTATTACCTGGCAGGTTCTTGTCAACTGTCAATCCCTCGCAACTATAATTACGTCAGCAAGATAATTGTTTTGAGCACCAATAAGGAGATGTCACTAGCTGAAGGTTGGTCGGGATTAGTTCCAATGAACGCTGACATTGAGCAGAAATGTGACGACGGATATCATTGGCTGACAGAAGGAGTGTCCAAAAAGACAAAATCGGCCTCTAGTTGCGTCGTTCAGAGAAGATGTACAGGCTAGTGTTCCACACTGTTTTGCGTGCTCATAAACGTATTTCATTCAAATGACAGAATAAACGAATGTTGTACCTGCAACAACTTCATTGCCGGGCTGACAATGTCCCTTCACCAGTTGAAAGGTCACATATCAAATCTTGGCATATTTGATATATAACAATGGGGCTATTCGGAAAATCTGCCATAACTAGAGGGCGTGCGTGTACTAGTGGTGATAGATTAACAGCCTCGATTTCGCGAGCCCTTTAAATACATGGTGAAATGGTTTGCAGCCGTGCCAACTGAATCTGAGATTGCGTAAAAAGGGTGCTTCTATGAGAGGAAATAAGCACGACCTCATGCAAAGGTAAGGTTTGTGATTATTTTAACGATTATTCCATGACTATTCTACCGATGCCTGTTAACTGAGGCACTCGCCGGTGTCGACTTCGCGGCAGTCAGAGTCTGGTTAATCTTTGTATGCTGTGATATGTGATACGATACTTGACGTAGCAATCGGGATTTTTTCGTACATCAAAGCATTATTATTGTTTGGAATGATTTCTAAAAGTTTATCAGTGACAGTTAAATCAATCAATGCTGAATGTTTATGCTGTCAACTCGATACAGGTTAATGAGTTAAGATTACAATCCAATCCCAATGGCAAAGGGTACGTGAGTGATAAATATCCATTTCATTAGACTATTACGTCAGTTTTCACGTAACCTTTGGTTTTTAGGTTTGAAGGCTTGTACCGTGCAGAGGAGATATGCATCGCTTCTGCACCGTCCCTGAATGGACAAAAATTGGTTTTTAGCATTTGACTGCAGCTAACCAACAAGATTTTCCCATCCAGTGCAGATCTGTTGTCAAAGCCTACTTTCAATATTGGAGACAACGAACAAAGCTTTTGAAAAGGAGCAGCTATTTTTAAAGTCATTTTGTTAAATTACTTATTCAGGTCCCGAGGTGGGATTGGCATGGGGGGTTGTAATATTTGGTACAACTGAATGTGTGGAAATAACAGGTAATACATGTTTGGGGAAAAGAGCATGGTGAGGTAATTCTTAACCTTCACGAAGTCCCTTCAAGTTGATTTCATGAAACTGTTTTGCTACATGTATCA
>NMRA01000675.1:128610-148406 GCA_002633005.1 Phoronis australis
GAGAGAGAGAGGTCAGTAGCCTCAAAGATGGCTGAAGGCAGAAGTGGCGAGCTCTTAACATCCCTATCGTTTGGAGTTGGTCCACTTAAACAATGAATGCTTTCCACCAGCTGCGCAGATGATGTCGCTGTTCTGTGTACGTCAAGCAGGAATGTCAAAACTGACGCTAGTGAGACAGACCCAATGGGGCCGTTCCGGATTACACATGACGTTTTTTCAAGAAAATAATAAGAAACAACTAATTCAAAAGTGGAACATTTCAAAAGAATCCCTATAAGGAGGTTGGAGAAAAATGCATGAAGCAAACAGCAGCATCGGAACGTTTCTTATGAGTCCGATCACACATTTATGAGATATGATGTTTTGGAGTTGAACCAATTTGGTAGCGTAATCCTTCCTATTATCGTGCGTGTCCATTGTAACTGGACGGGTGAGTGAGTCATGTTAACACCAATATTTTGAACTTATATCATTTTCAACGTATTTGGCAGTGTCACAATTTCCCTTTTCTTTCCAAGAACCTCTATGCTCAATTCTGTAAGATTTCGATGTTGTCGGTAAAAATTCTGATGCTTCCAAGGTCGGGTACGTTTTCATTAAGTCCGCCCCAGGGTTAGTATATGTACTGTTCACTATTCCCCGTGCAAGGAAAACACATTTCTTTAAATTATTTCAATTGAAACCCTAATACTATCACAATGGCAAATGATTGCTATCACCGATGACCCCAGATTTGAGACACAGAAGTCAATTTCATAAATAGTCTGGAAGTTTCTGTGTGCCAGTAACCCCGCAATAGTCACTTACTGATAGCATGGCTTAATTATGAAGCACTGTTTTCACCAATTACTCGCTCTAAGAGAAATCTTTGTTTTACATGTATTGTGGAGTCTTCTCAGAACGCAATGTTAACATTTAAACGTTGGCTTGTTTACCTTCTCCAACAGTGAGCCATGTGCGGACAGAGAAATCTGTTTTTTTATAAGTGGCAAAAGTAGCTTCTTCCAGCTAGTGAAGATAAGACATGTGAGACCGATTTGGGCCACTTATGTACATGTAAGCTCTTTCTATCAAACTAGAACTGTATGGTGAGTAAAGATGCCAAAAAAAAAACACAAAAAAACAGACACATGGAGAATGTAATAACACTTGGTAAAAATCCAAGCGCGTTTTCCTCAAGAAATTGAGACGCCAGCTGACGGGCTGTCCTCTCAGACAAACGCAGCTTAGGTATCTCAAACTAATTTCCTAATCCCTACTTGCAGTACAATACTGTCGTCTTGACCTCTCACCGAGCATGAATTACGAAGCATTTAACGTGCAGACCAACTCACCTTATCCAGTTGGCACGAACATTTTGGAGGGAACGGAGGTGAAACTTAAGTGCATCCAGTGGTACGAATGGCCTGGATTCGTCGGCGACCGAATCGTGCAGTGCAAGCCAGACGGGAATTTGGCAACCGTAGAGGCGTGTTCTGGTAGGCATTCGTGTTAAAGGTTTAGCTCATCCAAAGTGGGGTAGAATTATAAAAGTAGTTTCCAATCATACGTTCCCTTTTTCCTTAACTGATGTGTAGTGGTTCGGAAGTCGCCTTAAAGTGCTTGTGTTTCAATTGTGAGAAAAATGTTAACCTGGGCGTAATACAGGTGATTTGTCGAGTCTCCCTATTGTTTATTTATGCTTCCATCACCCAAGTCTCTTCTTCTTACAGAATATTGCCAAGTCAATTCTCCTGTTCGTGAAGCAGTTCACTGGATGGCTCGCTCCAACATCCAACTGACCCCTGGTAACACCTACAAAGTACCGATCACTCAGCGAGTCACCTTCTCATGCGACGCGTCATACCTTTGGCCTGATAAATCCAATCCTCGCGGGTCCACGCAGTCGCAGACGATAGTCTGTCAGCCAAATAATCACCAACTAGCTTCTCCTCCGGCTTGCCAAGGTGAGCATTAGTCTAGTGGTTGCTTTCGTACGCTAATGAACTGCTTCTTGCTATTTTAGACCTACATCAGTGAAATCAGCGTTACTTTTTACTGCCCTAAAGGTAACAGTTTAAAGCATTTGGGAAAGGATGGAATGTGTTGCTGGGCTGCCTACTGGTGAAAACCGTCTCACGCTGAGCATTAATGACAAGGTCAAAACACAATCCTCTAAATGATTCAGTGAATGCTTGACCTAAGACGTAATATTTGTTCTATGGATCTTCAGAGTTCTGTTCGGTGTTCATTTCGAGCGAGAGCATGTACTCCGGCACATTTAAAGTCGATAACAAAGATTTCACGGTCAAGCCTGATGAATGGTGGAGAGTTGTCAAGACGTCTCAGCTCAGAATTGACTGTAACACCGGCTATCATTGGTTCACTAATGGG
This sequence comes from Phoronis australis, assembly GCA_002633005.1. Classification (NCBI taxonomy): domain Eukaryota; kingdom Metazoa; phylum Phoronida; family Phoronidae; genus Phoronis; species Phoronis australis. Next base: position 130,984 of record NMRA01000675.1, read on the forward strand.
ACGAGGTCGCTAACTAGCCAGGTTGTGAGGGAGTGCAAGCTTCCTGAAGAATGCACAGGTAACTCCCTTACGGATACAGTGCTTGTCTTATTAATGTGTTCAATGAATTTTATTGATATGTGGCGAGGCTATTCATGAACAATTCGGTCGCGTAATTTCAAGTTCCACAAAAACTGGTGTGTCGGCATTAATTTAAATATGTTGACATCCATGCTTTTCACACATGAATTGTCTCAAAGTGTTTTAAACAGTGCTAAAACACTGAAAAATAATAGTATAGACTTGCACAATTCTTGCTTCAGTGGACTCGTGCACCGTGAATATCCCCGACGACCGGTTCTACACCGCCAGCAACAAGGCGACAGGACAGGCAGTTACGGCAGGGCTCAAGGTCAAACAAGGCACTACCATAACTTTTAAGTGTGTCGCTAGGCACGAGTGGCCTAAGAAGGTCACTGAGAGGGAATCAGTTTGTAAGGGAGACGGAACCATTGAGTATCCCGAAGAGTGCCAAGGTAAGGGTGGGCGTTTGTCGGATAGTCCTCGCATGACGGCACGCCAACAGGATGAGGCGATCGATTGCTATTATCGGAATTTTGAGCTGCGCTTCTTGTAGGTTTATTTCATGTAACTGGCCTCCGGCCCACCTTACAAATATATAATACATAGTGAGTACAAGATTTTTCAAATCTAAATTAATTCATATCAAGGAACTCATTTTTATATTTCTCCGCATTAATTAAATATCTAGCAACTTTTCTCAGGACAGTTAAATCATGAGTCTGTAGAAAGATTCTACCTCGTCCACCTTATCGTAGCTTGGTAAGAACAGCACACGTAAATCAGAATATAAATTACATTCGAGACGAAAGTGTAATTCTGTTTCCACTTTCCCACTGTCATAACAAACAGGTACATATTCTCTCATCTCTAACAAGTCCACGGAACCTTTCCTGAACAATCAAGAATTCATCGAGCATCTGAATTTTGCGAGGGCTACTCTGTGAAAACTATTTTCTAGACAACTTATGTATTTTTGTACTACAAAATTACTTTTAACTATTTTATAAACATCTAACGATTGAGAAAATATTGTCTCTCCAATCCTGGATGTCAATGTCAAAGCATCGTTGTTGGAATTCACTAATAAAAGAGGCAGCATCGCCTACACCTTGTTGTATCCAAACAGTTCACTAATAAAAGAGGCAGCATCGCCTACACCTTCTTGTATCCAAACGATTCACTAATAAAAGAGGCAGCATCGCCTACACCTTCTTGTATCCAAACAGTTCACTAATAAAAGAGGCAGCATCGCCTACACCTTCTTGTATCCAAACAATTCCGAAACCATAAGCAACACTTATTTTGCTAAGCCATTTCATGTTGCCCATTATAACACACAAAGTTATGTAAGACGCTAGAAAAATTTCAAACGTTAGCTAAATTCCGATTACCATATCTCAGAAAAGTCTTATGGGATCCATATCATATTTTCAGACACTATGTTTTATGCACTGATCAAAACTCAAACAGAACTGTTTTAATTTTTTTTTTGCATGGGGGACTATAAAATTAGGGCTTTTATGATTCCTCCTAAAAATCTCTAAAGCTGCACGAAACGTGAAGTAAGTGATATGAGAATAACAGAGTTTTTGAGATCTCATCTTGAACATTTATTTCATATACAATTTGATCATGTCATTGAGATCGCTGTACCTTTATTTTATGCTAATTGTGTTAAGAGACCATGATCACATGACATCATTAAAGAGTTCCCATCATGCATTCTCTTAGTTTTTGAGGTTTCATATAGCTAATACGAAATGAGTACCATAAAATCCAACTAAATAAGCACCTTCCATGCCAAATAGTCGTGATTTTTCACTTTTGGAGAAAAATTAGTTGTTTCAAGTTTCCCGCCAAATGATGCATTGGGTGGAAGACGAGTGGTCACCTGACAATCAATTGCAGTGGCGGAACACAGCAGATCAGAAGATGAGAACGATTTTGAGCAAGAACTGAAAGGGGTGGTCGCTTAGAATGCAGGCAGTTTGTTTGTTATTTATAAAAATAGCAGATACTCTTACAAGGTGGCGATTCCTTCATCGTAACGCCACTTTTGAATTTGTGTTTGGTCGAAACACGATTCCTTGAAATGTGCCGAACAATGTGTGACTCCCCACTGAATCGCATGTTCCACACGACATTCCACATTCTCGTGCGACGCACAAATCGAGGTCATTTTTGTGCAGCTTTTACGTATTTAGGAAATTTGAACGCAGAGATGTTCTCAGTCAAGTTGCTGTTACTACAGCCTCTAGAAACGCACCTTTTCATGTCTGAAAAAGGCGGTTGTCAGCGGACTTTCTTCACAACTCGTCAGTATCGCACTAGTACAAACAACAACGGCGGAGACGGTCTTCCACCCATTACGCAGAACCCCGATAACAGAAAAAATTATGTTTTTAAAATTTTTGGCTTGTTTCTTAGCAACAGGTATACTAAAGGTTATTAAATGTCGGAAGATGTATTAATAATTTTTTGAGATACAGGGTCATGGGGGGAACTCTTTAAGGGCAGATTATTAAAAAGTAACGTTACAGGCTTTCTACTTTCAGAAATTATATACTTTTTACTGAGCTAAAATCTGTAGCTTTGTACGAACGTGGAAAATACCCTGCCTTGTCACTAGGATCCTACATGCCCTTTAAAAATGTTTTCTATGATTATATAAGCGCTGTAGACCTTTTCTTGCGTTTTGAAACTCAATGTTGACAACGGTAATGGAGTTGATGGTGCAGCGATGTCGTTTATATTTTTACCGTAATAATCTTAATTAAGGCGGTATTTTGCTTTGTTTTTCTGTTTAAAAAACGAAATCGTAATGTCCCTTAACGTAATAAAAGTCTGTGCAATTACCAACTCACGTCACAGGCAATGCGTTTGTGTTCCATCTTTAATTCGTAATTTTGGGGTTTGTCAAGCTTAGTGAACTCTGAAGCGTTTTTTTGAGTCGGTGATGATTCAATGTTCTAAATGGTGACAAATATCGAATTCCATTACAATGAGGAATACTGTGAGACCGATGAGAGCAAAAGGTTACCATTCGATTTTAGTTTTCACCCTGATTAACACGGCGAAGCGCTGTTTTAAAATAAAATGTTCCTCATTTTATTGTTTGATGATTACGTCGAAGACCATGGACGTTGCGATTACATGCTCAACACTAGAGCAGTGGTAGCGGAATATGAAATAGAAGCAAGCCACATCATGTCTGTTACAGCTGGATGTGAACTGGATCTCAGTGGTGACAAGTTGAACTACAAAGCTTACACCTTTAAGGGAGATAAACAGTTCGATTACAGTGCGTGCCAGTGTCACCGCGTGGCTGAGAACACGCTGGTAAAGTTCAGATGTACGCGCGAATTCCACTGGCCGGACCGTCATGCGCCCAGGGGGTCGAGGACGGAGAAGAATTATATGTGCATCCAGAACTCGCTGGTGATTCCTCCTGCATGTGAACGTGCGTGAATACGTCATAAGCTTATCTATTTACTCTGTACTGGTAATACTTTTTAAAATGCACCTTTCAGTGAGCTCCGTATGTGAACAGTGAATGGTTATAAACTTTCGAGAATAGACGTGAGGTGCTTGGTCGTACCCGGTGCTCTAGTTTGCCGAAACCGGTACGTGCACGTGCTATGAAAATTCAGATGTAGTCACTTAAGAATTACTTTTAGGGGCGGATAAGACAAAACATTTGATATTTTGTTTTGACAAAATAAAGATCCGTCTAGCGTTTAATGTTAACTGCGGTAAACACGGACGTGCTAAAGACTGAAAAGATGTTTTAATGTGTTTTGTGAATTTGCTACATTTCCATTAAGTGATTTTTTATTCATTTTAGCTTTCTGCACCATCGTACCGCCTGTCGGATCGTCTTATATAGTGACCGTAAGCATGTCCGGATACTCTCTGAAGTTGTGGCCGCCTGGTCTAACTTGGCAAGTTTCCGAGAAAAAGAAGCTCAAGTTCTACTGTCTTCCTGGATACAGCTGGAAAAATAATCCGCCTCACAACCGCACGAAAGAAGCGTGTAGCTTAGAACCACCTTGTGAAAGTATGGTCACGTTATCAACTCGTTAAAGAGAATTAATTTTAAAGCAACTAACCACTCTATAGACGGGTCGCGGTTTTCATAAAAAATTTTTAAAAATCGTACAAAAGTTTTCACTGGTATTTGCAACAAAATTCACCATATATAGCGATACAGAGCATTTTAAAGAATCGAATGGCATCCGGTCGAAAAAACCTACATGTACTTCGTATCTTTAAACTCGAACTCTCCTTTAATATTGTCTGTTGAAGGTTTCAGGAGTAATGCCATCTTTGAACGTGATGTCTATAAGGTGCCGCAACAAAACATTTGAACTGACATTCTTACAGGATGACACAACGTACGTGTTGATTCGAGGACTCTACACATGTATTTGTGCGGTGGTTGTAATGGCTGCAATAATTGGCATACCTGATTCTGCTCTGCCTACATAGCATTTCTCAACGTCGAGGGGCAGACTTTTAGCGTTGTACTGCCGATTTTACCCTCCAAGCTGGGTCTCAGTTTGGCCGCACCCCATGTCTGTCATGGCCATATTTCAGACCACCACGGTAACTAACTAATAGCCGCCGCAGCGGAAATATTCTTGGGCTGAGACTAGGACATCATTCTACACGAGGAAAGCTACGAGTTTTGCACATGTCCGAATCCGTTATCGTAAACGTTTAATGACAGTTTTTACTTGCAGTGGAGAGCTGCTTCCTGACGATACCGCCCAGCCCCCGGTACAAGGCTAAGGATCGCAAGACAGGCCGGGTTCTCAGCAGTTGCGATCGTGTGCCCGTGGGAGGCTACGTGGACGTCGAGTGCAACGAGGGCTTTGAATGGTCAGGGGGTTCAAAGCAAGCAGAATTGTTGTGTTCCTCAAACGGCTCACTCTCATTCCCCAAGCCATGCTCGCGTAAGTTTAGGACCGATTTATAACCGTAGCAATGTTGTGCGTTTTAAGCAGACCGCTTCGGAAATTCAAATAATTTTTGAGTCAGCGTGGCAAGTATTTGACCAGAGAAAAAATCGGCTGATCACAGAACGCCTGCCTGAGTCATGGGACAACCACTCGACCACCCAATCATTATAATCTAGCTATAGTATAGAGGCGTTGATGTTGATCAATAGAGAACCAAATAAACAAATAAACAAATAAACACCGAAAAATCAGGAACACCATCTGTGAATCGAAGCAGAGAGCCCCTAGATTGCGGCTCTAGTGCTCTTACCACTGAGCTATTGAGGACCCTATATCTACCGTTGTGAAGTGGGAGACTAAGACTAAATGGTTCAAACATACACCAAACCAAAGTACGCTTCAAAGCATTTTCGTTTTCGTACAAAAACTATGTGTAAGGGTATATGCGTAAAGTCAAAAAGAGCTCTCAGTATTCAAATTGGATTAGTCCTTTTCTTCAACTCATCGTTATAGCTATATTTCTTAAATTTCGTTTTTCAGTAAAGATTCGAGCGCATTATCAAAACGATTTGCCGTGTAGTAGCCACAAAATGCGACATAAAAAGGCGTGATCCAGAAACAATTCGCAATCAACCTACATTAATTTCAATTAGCGTCACACAAGAAGTTTTTCAAATGTGATTTGAGGCCAAACTAGTGGCCTTAAAGGAAAATCATGGGATACCTTTATTGGAGTTTTTGGATACGACGCAAGTTACATTCGTGGTGTAAGTCGTACGCTATCTGTCTGACTTCCTTGGTAATGCTGAATCATGGTAAGAGTACCCCCCTGGTTTTCGGCTGGTCTTTTCGTGTGTCAACAAATCATTGTCGCTGTTCGGTGTGTGTTGCGCATGTCTTGCCACTGGTGGCGTCGTAAACAGTGAGTGCCAGTCAAACACTCGTTTAAAGTGGAATAATTAAAGATGCCTAGAACGCTAAAACCAGACCAAATTAAAGTATCCAAAGAGATTCTTTGCCACTAAAACATATTTCTGTTGTTCCCAAAGCATTTTTCTATTAGTTTCAAATTTCAAGAAAACGACATGTTTTTTCTTTCCCAAGGCAAAACACGTCTCCTTATTTGATATGGCAAGACATAGACGTAGCACATTTCCCTGATATGGAAAATGCAACCCTTGACATTTGATCTAAACAAAACAATGGCGACTTCAAAGCCCGATTTAGAGGCAATTGATACTTAAATTAGTTACAGAATGTCGTACTATTCAAATATATTTTATTCTAAAATGCACTAGGAATTAAGGAAATCCCTTGCCTCATACTGTGCTGTCGACCTCAGATTCGGAGTGCACGACACCTGCCTGTCGTTAATATCCTCGTTAGCTGTTTGTCGAATGACTGTGTGCGCATGCGTGCATTAAACAAAAGTGGGAGGAAGATGAAAAACTCTGTGATGACTAGGTTTTTCCTTCGCGCGTATTTCAAAAATCGTGAGTTTTACGTTTTTTGTGGAATTTCCCTCACAAAGGGAAATTGAATAACTCTGTAGCAGATGTTGCGAGATGGTGCTTTGGTCAGAAATTGTTTAAAAGATATTTTTGACGAGGTTTCGCGTTCCATGCCTCTTTAAGGTAAATGGCCCTTGGAGTTTTCTAAATCGGTGATTTCTATGAAGCGGCACAGCCAAGAATTTAGTGTAACATTACAAAATAATAACCTGTGAAATCACTCCACTTATGGGTCTTTTAGCCCATAGCACAAATGCCAAACAAACAGTGACTGAGTGATTACGTAATTTTACAGCAGTAACACGGAGAACCGATTTACAAACAGTACAATGAGGGGAGAGATTAGCTCGTACCAACCACAGACCCAGGATTTCGTCTTGGTGCGGAGTCTAAAAAAGACAAGCGTACGAGTGCTTGGCCTGATTTATCCATTACAAGAGTGCAAAAATAAATGATCAGAGGGCTGGGGGTAGGCACCCCCTTTAGTTCCCTTCCTTCGTATACTGAAATCATAAGTCCATGAGTACCGTGGACGCAAAAATTTCGTGATGAGACGAGGGTTCCGCGAGTTATGCTCAGAACTTGCCTCTTTGCACAGATTTGTTGCCGCAAGTGCTTCGCAAGCGCTTCGCGTCCACGAAACGAAACCATAGCATTTATTTTTGCGCTACTTTTTCAGCTATCAGCTGCAATGTGCCTGCCATCCCGAACACTATTGTTGAGCCGGATGTGACTTCAATCGCTCTTGGAACGCATGTGCTCTATCAATGCAGACGCTGGCATCAATTCCCCGACGACACGTTCGAGAAAGCTGCCGAGTGCGGATCTGACGGCAATCTTCAACCGCAGTACTCGGACGGGTGCACAAGTGAGCTTCAATACCTGTTTATGATTTTTTTCGAATCCCCCGGCGGCGTTTACGGCAAGTAAACTCTCATCTTTAAAGTTCAAATTCCTTCCACGGCCGTGTCGTAGTTAAAGCGTATGTGTATCATAGGACACAGTTTACTGCGTAACATAATGAACTACCTTGTGGTGTCAGCATAAAGAGCAAGTTAACTACGGTGTGGACTTCGACCGTGAAGCTTTTTTCCACCCTGCTGACTACGCCGTGATAGCGTAGTTTTTACAGCTTGTAAATCAAAATATTTTTGACGGAAGGCACAGGTTTATTGAAACTTAAGTTGTAAGGCGTAGCCCATTTTATCATCTACACAGATTGTCATTCAGGAATGCTTTTCTTTTTTGGTGGTTGGATGGTGTCGATCGTTCATGTTCAAACCAGAAGATGTTCCTAGGTAATATGTTACTGTTTGAACTCAGTTGAATTTTAAGTGACAACATGTGACACATCGGCTCCAAAAGACAACTCAGCAACGTGCTCTTACTCGGCGGGAGCTACAGTTAACGCTGGCACGGTAAACCGGTGTTCATGCGCCGAAGGCTTTCGTTTCATCAGAAGTAAAACGAATACAGTAGAAACGACCTGCGTGGGAAAGAACAGCTGGGATATGAAGATAACCATCCAAAAATGTGAAAGTAAGTAAAAAGGTCAATATTTTCATATAATATCATATACACTAATTGTGTTATTCTGGTGTTTAATGGTTATTTAGATCGATGAAAATTACTGCTACGATATACATTTTGCAAGAATTTTCAAGAAACAAACTGCAGATCGAAGTCCTCGTACCTAGTCACTCGTATGTTATTGTTATAACTGACATCTGCAAGTCTTGCCCACTGGCCTGATATCAAAATACAAAACATCGTAAACGGCATGTTACTTAAATCAAATAAAACAAAACATATGGCACTCACATTATTTGAAACGAGAGACACAAAGGAAACAGTCGAATTACCTAAACGGTGTTCAACACAATTTTGATTTTCTCTTGAGTTACCTGACAGTAAACAAAAGAAACGAAAAATGCAGAACCATTTCGGACCCGTTGAATTACGACACAAACGGAAAGCAAAACTTTAAGTTAAGGATCACTGTAGCAAATATTACATGTCTCCCAAAATAACTTACATGTAAGGTTCCAGTGTGTTACAAAGCACTGAAATTTTAAACAAGGATTTGGCTTCATTAGGAACGCATTAGGCCACATTGCGTTGCACGGAATTGCATATTTTCGTAATTTGAAAGTAGCATCATTTGGTATTTGTTTCAGAGACCAACGACACCTGTCGAGTGCCTGATTTACCATTCGCGTCGAGCAGTTTAGACACTGATCACATAATTAAGATTGGCGGTAAGGTCACGTTCACGTGCTCGCCGCAATGGGAGTTCGATAACGAGACTTCCGAATTGTCCGTGATTTGCAACACTCAGAACGGTTGGCTGCCCAAGTTGATCGAGCGAGGTTGTCGAATGAAAGGCGACGATGACACTGTTGATGGTACGTTTTCTCAGTCGTCGTTTTAATTATATTTTACAGGACCACGTTTGTCCGTCCATTGACGCGCCTAAAACGCTAGTTTCCCGGCGTCATGCTACTCTGATATATCTGATAGTCTAGATCATTCTGTAATTAGCAGAAACAAAGAAAACGTCGTGAAGGAGTTCCTATATACCAGAGAAACTTCGAAATCAATTTAGATATTTCTGTTCACCATCTTGTTGACGTTACAACGCTCTTACTAATGACTTTTAACCATTACAGCAGAGGCATCATTGTGGTGGTTGTGGGTAATTCTTGGGGTCTGCATACCGCTCTTTCTGCTCTGTCTAGTTGCCACTAGCGTCCAAAAGTACAGGGCAAGGAACGCCCTAGCCAAACAGAATGCCCAAGGACAAGCATACAGAGCCATTGATTACGGCACTGAGCAGGCGTCCACAGGTACTGCGGAATATAGCATGGCAGAATGCGATGATACTGTGCCAGTTATGCGCGCGAGAGCGCATACCATAGCGATTACGAATCCAAGCGAGAAACTTGAAACCATTTCATCTCATTCATTTAATAAACTTTACGATGTGCCAATCCGGGAAAATGAGAAAGATTTGCTTCATACCCCACAACCGTTGCCGAGCAGACAAAGTGTACCATTGCCAGATCCCAATATGTCCTATGTAGGAGCAATAGTTGAGGAACAGCTTACGCCTGCTCCATCGGAAACACTACTGTGTTCCTGTTTGGGCATCAAGATGAAAAAAAAACCAACCAAGAAAGAAGCCAATGGCCCGAGTGACGTGAAGGCACCAGGAGAAGACAAGAACGAGAAACAACAGGGAGTCGCTGAAGAATCAGTGCTAAAAGATGTCAATAAGAATGACGAAGAACAGGTCCAGATTAGCAGAAAATCACCATTTGTAGACAACGTACTAGAGAATCTGGATGGATATACGGACAGTTTGGAGGCACGGAAGTTATCTTTACTGCGCCACGCACAAGAGCTGAAGCAGGCAAAGGACCCGTCATTTTTGCAAGGCGTCGAGGAAGAAAGAACAGCAGTGTGTGGTCAAACGCCCGGTGCTGTAGAAGAAATTCCTGACACGACGCCAATGGTAGAAAACGTTTCCGAAGACATACCCATTCAGCAAAAGGAAGAGACTATTGCTTTAGAGAAGTACAAATCACGAATTCGAGCGTCACTAGGCCGAAGGAAAACAAAAAGTGGAAGCAGTGGGGGTCACTCAATTTCTTCGTCCAGTAAGCGATTGTCCTCGCAGGGTACGGCAAAGGCGGAGCTTCCATCGAAAGACCTTCCAGCGGAAAATCAGAATCACGAAATAACATAACAAGATGTATCGTTCAAAGTTAGAGGCGTGCAGTTTCGGAATGTCTTACGGTACCTGAGCATCTCCGATATCAGAGGCAATTTTTAAACAAATAAAAACGCAGTAAAAGCATTGGGCGACATCTTAGTAGAATGACAAAAGCATAGTTGATGATGGTCTGTTCTCCTGACTCTTTTTACGACCTTCCATGTCGCTGTTGAGTTAAAATACAAAAGCACCCGACTGCATAAATTTCAACCAAAACAATTTTCATTTTCAGTCAATCAAACTTATTAAAAACCTTTCTATCAGCCTTATTCCCAAGCCTCAAATGGTGCTAATCGGTTAAGCCATTTGAGGCTTGGTTATGGGAAATGAAATGTGTCAGAATTCTGACAAATTTTCACGGAAATCGGAATATCACGAGTACAATAATCTGACAAATTTTCACGGAAATCGGAATATCACGAGTACAATAATTTTCAAATTTTCTGCAGTTTTACATAAAAATGACAACTAACTGTATATTCCAACAATTTAGGTCTAAATTATTGCAAAAGTGATGCATTGTGGTTAGAAAAGAGATTAATTTCTATGATACTAATAGTAAAACAGAATATTGAAATTAAGTATACGAAGAATCTTTGATTTCAAATAACGCCTTCCACTTCATGAATGGCAACGACAACTCCTGTGAAAATAATTAAAATCTTCCTTTGTTTAATGACGTCAAGGCAGCGGCCCAATCATTGCGCGGGAGGTAATTCCTATAACCAACCCTCAAATGGCTATAGCGATCAGTACCATCTTGAGGCTTGGGGACGAGGCTACCTTTCTATGTACTTAGTAATACTCAAAAGTTCTAATACGAGGTAATAATAGTCTTCAAAGCGTTGGGTATCAATGTCTACAACTTACCGCTTGATATGCATGTATGGTTCTACTGGATTCTGCTCTGAGTGAAGAATAGATGACAGGTTTTGTATAATAAAATAAATCTCACCATCTACATGTAGTATTTGAAGATGTGGAAGAAACAATCATATTTTTAGTGCGAAGTCAGTCATTTTGGATTGGTCACATGTGAAAGGTCTGCATCCATGAGTTATATTTAATCCATTTTGAAACATATCTCTTTTTACGCACTTCTCAAGACAACGGTTTGTATTACCTAACCAAAGTATATTTTATAAAGAGTTAATCAGCTATACAAAACTTATGTAGAACACGGCCTTCCATTCATTAACATATTACCGATTCTTTTATGTTAAACGTGTATTAAGTGACCCAAAAAGGCAATAACCAGTTTTCTACTCCCAGTTCATTGAAATATCAACCACTAAATTTCAGATCAGAGGAGGCTGTATTTTGATTTAAAAGTCGGATTACCCCAACGCTCTTACGTAAATGATTTAGTAAATCTGAAAATTAGTTTTCTTCATCTAGATATCACTTCACACACGTCGCAACCAGAGACCTGTAGAAAATATTCGCATCTAGGACAGATAGACCACTTTGATCATTAAACTTTATTTTTATTTACTCTTGACCTCAACTTGCTTTTCAAAAGACATGCCCAAGTTACACACGACATCTCATAAAAAGCATGAGGTATAACGACGAGAACAGACAATTTGATATTTTCAAACATCTAGTACCTTCTGCAGTTTTACGTTACAACCGCAATTTACAAACCGTGATAATATATTACTATATCCTGCTTGACCCCGATTCCCGACTGTCGGTCGGTTTTGCCGCCATTACCTGTCAGTGTAGCAGCCCTGTCTTTGTGCCATTCGGGACGGACACCCCAGCCACAACACTGCGTTTCTAACAATGCTATTGCCCAATAACTAAAAAAACTTTGATAGGCAATCATGTATCCAATGTCGAGACTCAAAAAAAGCTTCCGTAAGTGAATTTTGGCGAGTGAAATAATCGTGTTTCAACTTAATTTGCATAATTTGTATATTCCAGACACAATTTAAAGCATTGCGTACGATAAGTTGTAACAAACACAAACAACATGTACTTGCAAGAGTTCCCGAGACAGCTACATAGACGCAACGTCGACATGTCGTCGAAACAAGGAATTTGCACAACATGTCACGTATAAAAGCTTTGATCGCATTAATAAAGTTGTTTGACCGTGCAGTAAATATCATGCCTTTTCCTGACACACAACGTCATTTACGCTCTGCATAGTACAAATTTTACAACAAACTGCTTCCTAACAATGATAATTCTATTGCTTACTTATCCATTATTGAAGTTGCAATAGACGTAAAAACAACTCAATTTGTACGTCTATGGGAGTCACGTTATCCGACAATTTTTGGGAGCACCTACGGGTGGTTCTACATCGACCATCATAAATTTACCTGAACCTTTATGAGAGGTCTCTCTACCCCTAGATATGCACCAATAGATGATATACTTATCGAAGACATCTTTCACTTTCATCGGCACCCAAATTAAAACTTATCATCATCGATTCATTTTGCCACCCGCTGGATACAGAAAAATGTCCACTTGGACTCCTGTCTGTTTTTTGTCCTGGTTAGAAATTGCTCTGAACTACTAGACCACTCAACACAACTGTACATGTATGTGCCCAGAGTCAAATCAAACTCTTCAGGTGTGCTCCTGCCATGGCAAATTCTACTTGGAAATTTAACCTGAAGTCCCAATGCAGATCAGCTTATCACTTACAAAATTTGGTGACTCAACCCGCAGTTTTACGTAATATTATTTCACAGACTTTGCATTTCAGTTGCCACCATGTTCAGGACAGACGTGGTTTATTGAGACGACCTTGACATTACGGGTATGGCTACAAAATCTTACAGCACTCTACTATATACATGTATGAATGTCACTTAGGCTGGCAAACAAGTTGTTGCAGACTGTTAATACAACGCCTTATAAACATCTGAATATTACTAAATGGGAAGACACTAAAAACGACCTTATCAACTTTCGAATATCACTGAGTGTGACACAGGCCCTTAGGGACTGCTAAAACAAAGCGCTTTGTAAACATTTGAATATTTCTTGATGGGTAGCAGGGTGAGAGAAAATTATGTTGAAGTGTACTACTGGAATTGTCCGTCTTTTTTCAAATTCAATTGGTTAATGTCAACAAGTGATGATGCTAAATTAGCCTAAGTAATACGTATTTTACGCTTTTCGTATCTGAGAGCTTGCTGCACTCTTAAGTATGTTACATATTGTTCTTTTGCACAGTGGGCCAATGGCATTTATTATTACAGGAATACAAAAAATTATCATTAATTCAGCAGTGACACCCGGTGAACTGAGCTTTCTCATTCACAAAGACTCGGTGGTGAACAATGAAGAATACAAAACAAGAATTACAAGTTGTATCACAACTAAGTGACCATGTGACTAAGCAAAGTGTCAGATTCCAATTTTATGCGCCCAACATTTTCTTTACAAGATAGCCAGGCGATGCATAAATAAAGAGCACAATCAAAGCAATGAAGAGAGCAGCAATGAATGACTTGATGATCAACCACTTGAGCTTGGGCCAAATGACTTTCTTTAAGATTGTCCAGGGATTCAAGAACCAACTAAAGGACGTATCTGGTCGACTGAAACAGATAAAATACTGAATGTTAACTGAGTATTTATGTTACTGTTAACACAGTTGAAGTAGAAAACAGACTGGGTTTTAGAATTCATCCAGCTGAGAACTAAATGCCAGTATTTATCGAATTGAAATAGATAATAGAACGAATGTAAAAAAATTCTCCACTTAAAACAGAAGTGTTAAATTAATCATCGAATATTTGGTGTTGACGTTTGTGCCAATATCATTACACGATTTAAACCGACACAGAAATGCACTGTAACATCACATTTTTAAAAAAATGTAGGTTCTGGATTTTTCCGATTTAGGTAACCACCGGACATTTAAGCATTTGAAACTTTTGCAAAATTATTAGTTTGGTCTGATCCTACAACGGATTCACCCATTGTATGCTCTCTGGGATTTGAGGATTATTAAGATTGACCCATATCAAGGTAATAACTCTCAAAGTGCTTAGTAATTTATAGCACTACTTTAATCTGGCCTAGTGATTTTACTTGACTGGATCCAAAACGTCAAAATGACGTCACACTAAACAAGCGAATAAGGGGCTGAATTTAAGATTAAGTCAGATAGAGGGACAATAATATCGAGCATTCCATAAAAACAAATTGATTGATGTGATCTTCTAAGATCAATTTCACCTTGATCCATAATCACATCAGAAATGATTGCTGACTTGAAAAGAACTGACAGGTACGTCAAACCAAGCCCATTCAGGGTAGTCTGTCATGGCGGCTTAGCTTCAATCACCAATTAAGCAGTATAGCTGTCAGGAGAGGTCCAGGCAATTTGTTTTAAATGATTTTAGTTCAAACGATAACATGGTGACGTTGCTTTGAAACTAAAGATCATTACACCTGTGACGGAAGTTAATTTTTAAAACCAGGATACGGTTTACGGAGGTTTTTGCTGACTGTTAATGTCCCGATTAAACTATAGCTCCGGATTGGCTTAATTTCGGTCCATGTGCCCGTATGGGATCAAGGCACTACGTCCGCGTTTACACTAAAAAGGCTACTTATCCCGACCGCATCAACTCACTTTGTCTTCCCATTTACATGTACACTAAGACCGAGTCGGCTTAGACGATGCGCCGTCTCAGAATTGGAAGAATCGTGTGCATGCGTACTTCGTTTCTCTCTGTTCCATTACAAAATACCGGGTAATTGGATTGTTTTGAGGGCTTTCATTGATAACTTTCGTAAGATTTCATTCTTCTGGCAACCCCGCAATGAGAGTTGGCGGCTTCGTTTTGTTTTACCACACATGCGAGTTGTGTACATTGACGTATTGGCTCGAAACCACCTCCTAAAGCGGGTTCGGGTTGAACCGATTACGACTAATCATACATAGTTTACACACGCTCAGCAAAGCGACTTCAGTCAGAAATGCGGCTTAAGCGGGTTTTATAGTCTCACGTGTGAATCGGGTATACGATCTAGCAGAGGCTGCAAGGATTAGTCCAGTAAAAATAGACAGCAGATTGAATGTTAACATCAATTCATTTGCAGAAGATAAATGGCTGAATATTTGGATTCATCCTGTTAAAATACGTAGACGGTTGAACGTTACAGGTATGCATGTGAAGTGGATGATAGAGTGGATGTTAGGATATAGGCTTGTGTAGAAATAAACAGATGCTATATTTGACTATAGCATAGAACCAGATAACTCAGATAATAACCGTCCATGCCTCTATAAGCGCCCTCCACGCGTTTTCAGATTTTGCTAAAATAAGCGCCCAGCCCATGAACGTGTACGTGCAAAAAATGCCTTACCTACAGTCCTAAAATTCTACAGTAACGTCTCCAAGTTTTCAATTATATCCGACAGAACTGAAAAAAAATCATTGTGCGCAGAATTTGTAGACCACGAGCCTCGCCGTATTTAGCCGTGACTATACAGTTCCAACTTCTGCCGTGTCCCCAAAACGAACACAAATTTGCTGATCTCGCAAGGAATGTGTCCCACTATAGTCTGGCCTTTCAAAAGACATAGTGTACTTGTCAACGGGATTGTATTGTAGATATTTCTCGCTTTCAACAGAAATTTCTTTGTACACGTGAAAACCGCGAATCGAAGACTAATAAAAAAACTTGACCGGTGTTAAAAGCACGTGGCCACGAAGCGCGCGCTACATGCATGTACCTGTCATCAAAGACATTAGTCGGGAACTATCCATTCATGAAACGGGTAGCATAGCATCGCCATTTTCTAATACTATAAAAATGTTTGCGTTATTTTTATGAGGAATTGTTTGATTAATCATAATTGGTGTTTTTAAGCCCAGTATCCGACAAGATGACCACTGACATTGAATGCTTACACACCCTTACACCGAAAAATAACTGTCAGATAATCACGTAAGCATCCAGGCACACGGCGACTAATATGAGCGAACGTTTTTAGCCCGAGACCGGCAAGTGCTGAATGAAACACGTTCTGCTTTAGGCCTACGCACTGTTTGTGCCAATTTCTTTAGATACAATGCACATCTAGCTCGTTAGATTGCGTTTGCTCTGGCCACAGACGGTCTCTGCTCTGGCAAATGAACTCTGGTGATACGCACGCGCTCGCTTACTCACAAACGCAGACGAAGTTCAAAACAAACTAGACCGGCAGCCCAGAGCACTTAGCATAGATGAACGAGGTACCAACATCTGACCACGGGAGCATTTAAAGCCCACCTCAGTATGTACAGAAATGGGCGTCTGCCGTTGTCTGCACTCTGGGTGTGACCCCTGGGGGCCTTACAAAGACCCCAAAAAATGAGCTAGCCTAGATATTCGAGGTACCAACCAAAACTGATTTAAAACGAACAATAGTACCGCACTGAACACCGAATGACCCATGACAGACAAATTGCACTCTGGAATGGGTCCGGCAGAAACCAAAAAAGGACCCCCCAAAAATGAGCTAGCACATACATTCGAGGTACCACACAAAACCAATTCCATGTGATTCAATACATGTCACAGATCACTAAAACCCCTATGACAGACAAAATACACTCTGGGTTGTGCCCGGCAGAAACCCCCAAAAATCTCAACCATGGTATGCCATCAAAAATTTGAGCTAGACTAGATTTTCGAGGTAGCGGCCAAAACTGATTTTAAACGAACAATAGTACCGCACTGAACACCAAATGACCCATGACAGACAAACTGCACTCTGGAATGGGTCCGGCAGAAACCAAAAAGGACCCCCCAAAAATGAGCTAGCATATACATTCGAGGTACCACACAAAACCAATTCCATATGATTCAATACATGTCACAGATCACTAAATGCCCTATGACAGACAAATTACACTCTGTATTGTGCCCGGCAGAAACCCCCAAAAATCTCAACCACGGTATGCCATCAAAATTTGATCTAGACTAGATTTTCGAGGTACCGGCCAAAACTGATTTAAAACGAACAATAGTACCGCACTGAACATTGAATGGCCCATGACAGACAAACTGCACTCTGGAATGGGTCCGGCAGAAACCAAAAAGACCCCCCAAAAATGAGCTAGCACATACATTTGAGATACCACAAAA
>NMRA01000675.1:150097-182597 GCA_002633005.1 Phoronis australis
ACAACCCAGAGTGTATTTTGTCTGTCATAGGGGTTTTAGTGATCTGTGACATGTATTGAATCACATGGAATTGGTTTTGTGTGGTACCTCGAATGTATGTGCTAGCTCATTTTTGGGGGGTCCTTTTTTGGTTTCTGCCGGACCCATTCCAGAGTGCAATTTGTCTGTCATGGGTCATTCGGTGTTCAGTGCGGTACTATTGTTCTTTTAAATCAGTTTTGGTTGGTACCTCGAATATCTAGTCTAGCTCATTTTTTGGGGTCTTTGTAAGGCCCCCAGGGATCACACCCAGAGTGCAGACAACGGCAGACGTCCATTTCTGTACATACTGTGGTGGACTTTAAATGCTCCCGTGGTCAGATGTTGGTACCTCGTTCATCTATGCTAAGTGCTCTGGGCTGCCGGTCTAAACGTCACGCGACAACAACATGTATGTTCGTCCAGAGATTTTTCTCGTGTTGCCGATCATAGATGGCACGATGTAGCACAGATTTGTACTTAAACCTGCTGTTAATCTCTACAACACGGGAACTTTACAATCTTAAGCACGCTATTTGGAAAACTTAAGGAGGATTTCAGGTAATTTTCTTGAGTCGAAACTGTATTTTAATTCAAGCATTCAAGTTGCAATATCGACGATTGCGAGGCAGTCAGTCGGCGAGTTTTCGCCCTAGGATTTCAGCACAATTTTCTATAAAATGATCGTAATTTAGCAGCAAAGTTTGATAGCAATGCACCACGGTTTTGTAGAAAGGGTTTCATATATTACAGATACGTCACAGAGCGTAAACATGATGAATTTTAGCTTCCGAATTCACCCGTTTTGGAGACCGGGTTTCAAGCGCCTTGGGTACAAGAAGCGCCCTCCCTGAAACGAATTTTTGTAAGCGCCCTGGGCGGTTATTAGGGTGAATACGGTAGTAGACGGATTGTTAGGACTCATCCATTGATTGTCTTGACGGACTTATATTAAATAAAGAGCACATGAAACCAACACAAGCAACTTAAGAGTCATACTAGTGCAATAAACACTCGTCTTAACCCTAAAATTTAAAGTTTTTAGTTGTCAGTTACATTTAATTTAGATTGTAAATCAATGACGGAATTATATAATTTTGTAATTCTGTTATTATGATTTTTCAGAAATACTTAATAAAAATGTTTGTTGGGTCAAAACTGGAACCCAATGAATGATATACAGCACGATATTTTTATCAGATATGTAAAACATTTAGTGTTACATGATCTAAACTTTTAGACAGACCCTACGGCAGATTTCATGCATTGTTTGTACAGCATCCGGTGACCAGAAAAAACAAATGGGAAAAAACTGTTGATTAAGCAGTGGATATTTTAAATCCCACCTAAATGGTATTGTGGCTAAGGTTTTGTAGGACCCTATAAAATGGCCAAATTTGGCAAACTTCGGAACATCATCTCAGAATGGATTCACATGAAACTCTTGGATACAATGTTTTATGCACGATTCTTAAACAGCTGTTAGGAATTGTTTTAACAATGTACCACTTTTGGAAATTTTGCGACCTTTCTACTAATTCATAAAGTATATAATTTTACTGAGTTAAAAGATATACTTTTCTGGATATTATGTTAAATGCACAGACTCGTCAATAAGGTCCTACATAACCTTAAACGAAGTTTAAAGTGGCTGATCAAACTTGCTGCAAATAAATGTTGTGAGTTGGCGATTTTCACGGACATATTTTGCTTTAATTGCGCCGTTTAGGTTCAGTCACTAAGTAAATGCATTGGTCATTGAGAAAAATATATCTCCATGAACTACCAGTTGCCCTCACAAAAAGGAACACACAAAGACCATTATATCGCTCTATACTAGCCTACTGCTACATTCTTGCAAACTCCCTACCTCATTCGATGCTTTCCACTCATTGACTCTTTATACTGTTGAGCTCCAGCGACATGAGTTTTGACAACACAACGACATCTGAAAACCCTAATTCTAAGATACATGACCGATACGTTTACACAATTGTACAAAATAAATTAGATAGGCGAGCACTTGTTTTTCGTTCTGGCAGAAAGAGAAGAGACCAGTTGGCATCATAAACCCATACTCAGACTGACATCCTACCTATACCCATACACCAATTGTCAACCTAGACCCATACTCACTTTGGCTTTGGAAGTGGCTCAGGTTCTGCTCTGGCTTTACCCACAGGAGCTTTCTCAGCGTCCTCCACAGGTAACAGATGAAACTCCATCTCTACTTTGCCCTGATAACAAAATCCACAACAATTACATTATAGTGCTGGGCGTTTCAGCCTACATTTTAAATCTCTTGAGCGTCTTTACATTTCCTAAAAGCAATCAGCAATTTTTACATACACAGGTATGTTATCACAGGGGCTGGGGGTTATAGCCCTCCACTTTTTTCAGTGCTGCATCGATTGCCCATGTATCAGCATCACAGTCATGTTAAAGTTAAAGTAATGCAATAAACAGCTACTACACATCACACTTCACGGACACTAAAACATCAAGAGGCCCAGTTTTACACACCAGTGTATTGCTAGGTGAAAATGTCTAAAATATAGCCAAATGTAACATGCAACACCCGACAACATGTATACCTATTTTCCTAGAGTTACAGCCCATACGTATGACCTCCAGGGGCCCATACTTCACCTATGAACCCAAGGATCGTATCCTGTACCTATCCTATTACTACCTGAATATTAGGGATTGGTTCTGGTTCCATTTCAAATGCTTCCTCTTCTCCCTTCTTTTTCTTTTTCTTCTTCTTCTTCTTCTTTTTCTTTTTCTTTTTCTTCTTGTTTCCTTTTTGCTCTTCAATTTCGTCTGGTTTTAGCCTGGCTATTAACGGCCACCATCCTCTCATTTTCTTCAGTTTGAACAAGTTACACTTGGGTGCGTCGTCCTCCAGTAATTTCAAAGAACACATGCTTGCGGACTTGGCTCCACGTGGCATTTTGTTTAAAATTAACGTCAACATGCCTGCAAAGACATAGCACAATCAATATTGACATGCCAATCAAAACGTAACAAAATCAAAACCATTTTGCCTAGGAAGACAGAACATGCTCAGCATCACCATGCGTAGAAAGACAGAACATAATCAAAATCCCCATGTCTAGGAGGACTTATTATACTCAAAATCACGAAACCCAGAAAGACTTAACATGTTCAAAAACACTATGCGTACGGAGATGTAAATAATCAGAATCACTATGCATACGAATATCGAATATTCAACACGATCAAAATCACCTTGCCTAGGAAGATGCAACTTAATCAACATCACTATGTCAAGGAAGACATGGTAAAATTAACATCACCATGTCTACTAAGACGTACTGCAATCAAAATCACCATGCTGAGGCACACGTAACAACATCAATATCACCATGCCAAGAAAGGATTAACACTCTCAACATCACCATGCCAAGGAATATGCAACATAATCCTTTTTAGGAAGATGTAACATGACCAAAGTCGTAACATTATCAGCATCACCATTTCGAGGAAGATGTAATATAATCAACATCACCATGCTCGCGGAGAGTTGACATAATTAACATCAGCAGGAACATGAAGACGTAGCATACTCAACACCTCCAAGGCAAGCAGGAGGTAACCTAAACAACGCCACCATGCCTAGGAATATGTACATGTAGCATACCCAACATCACCATGCCTAGGAAGACGTAACATAATCAACATCACCACGCCAAGGAAGACGTAATATAATCAGCATCTCCATTTTTAGGAAAGGGTAACATTTGAAACATCACCATGCCTAGAAATATGTTACATAATCAACATCACCTTGCCAAGGAGGACGTAACACAAATCACATCACTATGGCCAAGAGAATCTAACGTAATGAACACCACCATGGCCAGGAAGATGTAACATAATCAACATCACCGTCCCTGGGAAGATGTAACACTGTCATCACCACCACCATTCCTATGAAGAGGTAACATGATCAACGTCACCATGCCTAGGAAGACCTATCACAATCAACACAACCATACCCAAGCGAGTCATTTTAGGACGACCTTACGTTACCTTTCTGATGATGACTCGCATTTCGCGCACACTTTTAGGTTCACTTTTTCCTAATCGAAAGTGATGATGGTCTGCACCTTGAATGTGTATTCATTTCCATTGAGGAAACATAATGGCCTACTCCACATTGAATTCAGTGGAAGTAAATAGAAAGCCAAGACCAAGGCCCTTTTCCGACACGTTTCTGTCACTTTCTATGGCTCGACAGATTGTACACGGAAAATATTTCTACAAGATAACCAGTGATCTGCATATTTTTTTCTTCAACAATATAAAAATGTTGATTTCCCTTTGAAGACAAGTTCCTTCGAAAACGACGTTACATTTATACAATGTAAAAGAACTTCGTAATTTTAATTGATAGTCTCTCCAATGGTCGGCCAATTGGACAAGACATCAACTAAGGCTCTTTAAATGTGAATTGAACTTCGTTTTAACGGAATTACACAAAAACATACCTGTGACATTTGGACGTTGCAATGAATCACTCCAAGAGTGGCAAAACAAAGCAAATTGCGCACAAAATTATATATCGGCCTATACGTACAGCGTCAGCCCGCCGTGAACTACCAAGACATGCTAATCCAGTGCTTTACCGTAAGCATCAGTCTTTAGACGTTTTAGGTATGTCACATTCGCGTACCCAGGGGGGGAGGCTCGACGGGCTCGAATGAGCCCCCCAATTGGTGAAGTGGGCAAAAAGGTCCGCCCCCGAGAGACAACAATCCGAGAAAATGGGACAAAAGTCCACTAAATAAGCGCAAAGTCGCAATTCACAGAGGTGCTTCCGTTTTTTTTAGTCCGCCCGCTCTTTTGTTATCAAATGGTCCACAACGTCGGGAACTCGAGCCCCCCATATCGAAGACTGGGTGCGCGCGTGTGTCACATTAAATTATTTCATCAAAGTTCATCACGCCTGCCAAAACACACAATAGAATACTCACCGAGGCAATCATCAGACAAAATCAAATCGGCATCATACACCTGCAGGGTAAGTTTGGCTGGAACTTTTACCACTTCAATGTCTCTCTCTAGTACCCCATCTTTCTTGAAAACGATCATTTTCTTCTCGGCAGCCAACCAAGAGAACCGATAGATAAACCTCCAATTGAAGAAACCATCACCAGTGAGAGACCTGTAAGGGAGAAGATAGGGAGACATTATCATTTTAGTGCATTGGTAGAGACCAGAGACCTTTGGTGAGCACTCACTTGATGTTCCATGTGGAATTTATTAGAGCATTATAAGAATATGTGCACAAAATGTGACAGTTCAAGAAGCTCTTTACGCTACTGTGTCACTTTAAGTTGCTATCGAAGAATTCAGCCTGTGCATCAGCAGTGCCATTGTGAGTTGCTACACAGATGATGTATCTCTACCACTATGTGAAGTTGGTAAACAGAGGACGTTTCTGCACCTAAAGTGTCACCTTAACTCGGTAAACAGAAAATGTCTTAGCATCAACAGGATCACTTTAAGGTGGCAAACAGAGGATGTCTCGACAGCAAATATGCCACTTTAAGTTGGTAAGCAAATGATGTCTCTGCATCAACTATGCAACCTTAAGTTGGTTAGCAGAAGATGCCTCGGCACCAAAAAGCCACCTTAAGTTGGTAAACAGAGGATGTCCCTATACCATCAATGTCACTTGATGTTAATGAACATAGGATGTGCCCGTAACAACAGTTCCACCACCAACGTGGTAAACAGAATGTATCTCTGAACTAACATGTCAACATGCCCTTTTTCAGCATGTCGATGTACACTTAAGGTGATTGATCTTATCACAGTTCCAAAGTTTCCAATTGACAGGTTGTAAATCATACAGGACAAAGTGTGAAAGCAAGGTTGCACATTTTGAAAATAGTGTGAAGTGGAATGTAACGGATTGTTCTACAACTCCCTCAACCTCACGACCACATGCCCCACGATCACCTCGACCCACTACCCCCTCGATCCTCGACCCACGATCCCCTCGACCCACGTCCCACAACGCCCTCGACTCAAGCTCCACACGATCTGAACATAGAGCTTGCAGGACCAACAATTCAGCCGTGAGCTCTACTGACTTTTCCCGTTTTTTGCAATAAAGAGAGTCGATTCGACAAGTTTGAAAGCCAAAAACAGAAACAAAAGAACGCGACCAAACAAGACCTACCAACTATAAAAATGTCGTTCCCGGAAAGTGTAATCGTCTCGTCAGCTCTTTAGTGAATGGTAGATTCAAGCTCTTTTGGGAGGGTGCGAGGAACCGACGAATATATAATTTCTTCAGTGAATACCGTTTTAAAACAAAATGTTAACTTAAAACTATCTTAGTGCTATATGAAGTATATTGTAAACGAGTATACAACAGGAAGCAAATAAAAATGTGAATTATATACGTCCATTCACGTTAATGTACTCTCTCCCTAAGTTTACAACAACACGGCCATTGGTAGCCGCTCGTGGAACTAT
This sequence comes from Phoronis australis, assembly GCA_002633005.1. Lineage (NCBI taxonomy): Eukaryota > Metazoa > Phoronida > Phoronidae > Phoronis > Phoronis australis. The sequence goes on from NMRA01000675.1 coordinate 156,629, forward strand.
TTCCGTGGCAACCATAGCAGGCGGCCAGTTTGGTATTTCAGATCATGTTTTTACGCCATTTTCTGTTATTAAGCACCAGAGGTGAGCAAGAGCAGGTAAGTCTTATATGGGAGTGTCATTCAGGGCCGTAATATGATTATGAAAGGAGTAAAACTCGCAAAGATACATCTCTTGGTACAGGTCGTGGGTCGAGGGAGTTGTGGGTCAAGGGGGTTGAGGAGGTTTTAGGACACTGCGTTCTTATCTGCAAAGCGGAATGTGTATCCCGATTGATTGATCGGCCAGTCGGGATACAGCCTTGTCGATATCAGCTTGACAATGGCAAAACATTGTTTACGTAGTCCAGCCCTCTTGTCTGCTTTCATCTGATAAGCTCACCTATTCCAACAATTATGTTGTAAACAGCGCGCCAGACGCTAACCGATATTTAAACATACTACTTAAAAACGACGTTCAACAAATGTCGTAAAGCATATGTGTGTGTGTGTGTTTTGTATGACATACTCTCACCAAAAAACTTTGAATGGAGAAAAACGCTCGACTTTCAGAGAAATTAGACTTAACTTTCACTTGTTGATTCCTTTATGCCACTGTAAGCTCTGACCAGCTTAGCCAAAATATTGTGTACCAACACAAAAGGCTTACTTCATAAGTTTAATCGAGCGTAATTCTAGATTAGATCGAGATAGTGGAAACTTTTTTACACTCCAGTACGTAAATGCGAAAGCAACTGGTCAATGGTGAATTGGCCAACTGCATGACTATTGCTCGATGATAAAGGCAGAAACTGTGTCTCTAGCTGGTCATTAATCTTGATTCACCTGCAATGCATATCTGTCCCTGGCTTGTCACTAGTCCTGACTCACCTCTAGAGAACACCTTTCTGTGTCTGATCACCGATCTTGACTCACCTGTAGTGCACATCTGTTTGCTGCATCTCTTCAGTCATTTGGTCCATCCAACCTTTCACGTAGATATCTGAAGACCTAACATCAGAGATAAAACTGACGTCGTTCAGGACAACATCAGCTGTGTTCCAAATGATGATGCGCAGTTCATAGCTACAAAGACAAACATTGGACGCTGTGACTCAATTGTTACTATTCGGGATTTACAAATACATATTAAGGTTTTGTAGAGCCTTATTGACAAATCTTTGTATTCAGCCAATAAAGGAACTGATTTCAAGCAAAGCAGAAAGAGTGTAGAATTTGATTTTTGTTGCTAACCATTGAGTCGCTGAGTGGGTCACAAGAGCAGGTGTTTAGAGTAAAATGTAGGAAAAAGAAAGGTGTAATCACAACAAAACAATGGCATCATTTATGTAAAAAAAATTACTTGCTATATTTTTACAGAAAATCTCAAAAACTCTGTTGCAGTTTTCTAAGTTATCAACTCATTTTCATTTCATATGAAATTTTGTTCATCAATAACTTACAAGTCTTAATTATTATAACCCCGCATGCAAAACGGTTAAATTTACTCCTGATGTATTGTGGAGACTATTTGCTAATAAGTACTGCTATCTGAAAGCTTCATGATAACCCTATAAGCTATTTCTGAGATTAATTGGCCCTCCTTTCTTTTGGGGTCCTACAAAAAATTTAGGCTATAATTTTTCATGGTAAGACTTTCTTTTTAAAGGTAAACCAGGTTAATATCAACAAGCATTTGCAACAGGGTGCCCCACTGACTTGGATGCACGCTCTTTCAGGGCCATAACATATGGTGCATGTAACAAATATTCAGGGCAAAGATAAGCCAAAAATATAGTTGTCAAACATGTCGCTAACACATTTGAAATTGAGCACCATATTTTCTTCAAAAACATCCACAAAAATTCAAATAAAGGGGTATAGGTAAATTTTTTCGTCTCCAAGATATTTTGCAAGTGTCTGGGTTGAAACTTAGGACTGTTCACAGACAAAGGGAGTTTGTCACACTATAACTTTTCCAACTGAAAATGATGTAAAACAACTGGCCAATATCTCTCCCTACAGGAGATGATGAAATAACCACCCAAATGACCCTTCTTACACAGGCATGTGTAACGACTACACAAATAGGTCTTCCTAAATGGTGCAATATTTACACAATTAACTCTTCCCACACTAGATGATGCACCAACTAACCAGGTAACTCTTCCTATACAAGTCAATGCGACAGCTACCCAATAACACCAATACAAGATCATGTAACATATCCCACACAAGTGACTCTTCCAACACAAGATAACACAACAACTAGCCATGCAACTCTTCCTACACAAGACTATGCAACAACTATCCCCGTAACTCTTCCTACACAACACGTTGAAACAACTACCCAAGTACCTCCTACTGTACAAGCTGATGGAACATTTAACCAATTAGATCTTCCTGTGCAATGTGATTAAAAAACAACCCAAGTAACTCTACCCATACAAGATGATCAACAATTATTTCTTAGAAGGCAAGGTACATGTAATACATCAATAACTCTTCTTGCATAAGACAATACAATACAATACAATACAATGCAATACAACACAATACAATACAATACAATACAATACAATACAATACAAGCTCATGGAACTCTAGATCACATTTCCCTTTAGCTGTCATTTTGCAGAGCTGATACTGAAGCAAAAAAACGGGCACATGAGTCTCTTCTACCATTACTTAACATATAGCAAAAAGAAGGTTACAAAACAACACCGGGACATGTAGTCTCTTGACTCCAACTTCTAATACAATTATGTGATAAACATACTCAACAGCCTCCCTTGGAGTGATCACGACGGGGGGTCCTGGTGCAGGCAAGTCCATACTGAAAACATCTACCCACATTTCAAGTTTGCCCTGCAAAACAAATAACTTTGCTGCATTGTCAATTTAACACGTACTTCAAAAAATCTGCATGGACTTCAACCAGTGTTTCACCATACTTTTTATTTGTTTTCAATCAAAGCCCTATATAAAAGTAAACTATTGTTGTTCAGTTACATTATTGCAAGCCAATTACATTACTATGTAACCAGTACTAAATTGGTTCAATACTATCTTCTTAGTCTACCTGTTCAACACCAGGGTGCTCAGGCGAGTATAAGGATCTCGTCTCAACATGTTCAGGAACCAAAGGGAAGCCAGGCATGATCTCGTCCCAGTGATGAAGGATCTCCAAGGCCAGATGCTCTTTAGTTGGCTTCACAACACCTGTAACAGAGCAATCATTTTAGTGCGTAAAATTCTTCGGCATTTACAGAGTTTGCTATACTTACTTTCGAGGCTACTCCAGCCAGCACGTCTCCACAATAACAGTTTGGCATGTCATTTTTTTGAAGTTCTGAATTCATATCTAATTTGACTGAGGAACAGTTTGGGATCAATTTCATAATTACTACAATAAGTGGCCCAACTCAAAAGTTGGCAGGTTGTCACAAAGCATGGATTAAATGCCAATTTAACTTTCCCCCGTCTTAGTCTAGGAAACGTAGCAATATATGTATCAAAGCGAGAAAATTCGACTATTTTTTGACATCGTGAGATTTATAATTGATTTGGAACAACATACAACGCCTTTTGGTCGGCGGGCCAAGTTTTGAAAAGTCTTTTTAATAAAATGTTGGTGACAAAGTCATGTTAGAAGCAAACAACAATTACCATAATTACAGAAAAACTATTACTGATCACTGTTTGGAAGATTGCCAAGCCCAAATTGCAATTTAACCAAGTTATTAGTGTTTTCAGTTAGGATTTCCTCTCCTTAAGCTTGTCTCATCACAATGACGTACATAAGTAGGCCATTTAAGAACATAAAGTAAGCATACTCTCATTGGTTAATGTCTGGTTAACGTAGTTTACACTAGCCAATGGAAAACTGGGCGACATACAGAGAACAAGTTCCTGTTATATCTCTGCTTCCAAGAAAGGTATTTGTGACTTTTGTGATCATGTGTTTAAATAGCTCATTATGTATTACCAACTGCAGTTGGGAGCTGGTCAGACTCAAATGCTTGGTATTAAGACTGGAAGTTGCCCAGCTCACCACCTCTTTTGTTCTTCTGCAGTCATGTCTGCTGTTTGATCCATGTTTCCATCGTATTAATGACCATTCATTATTTCCAAATGCAGGAAAGATAAATGACAAATAATGGTCCAGATCCTTAAAATTCAAGGTCTGGTATGCTCCAGAATACTGCCTTGTCTTCGGACCCTTGGACTGCCTCAACCATTATGAACTCATCAATCCGTTATTTATTCATCAAAGCTCCGTTGCTGCCCGCGGGTGCTACGAAGTGACTTATTAAGATGCACACTTACATGGTAGGTCTTATCAGTGTGTATCAATTTCATGTTTTAAGTTCTCACAGTACCCTGTGTTTTACTCAGAAGTTGCTAATATTTCATAAATGCAATTGTTGCCTTATTGGTCGCATAGCTTAAACGATATTCCCATATGAGCTTGTTTCATTGGATAAATCCTAACAGTTTAGTCTTCATAGAATCAATTAGTTTCTTCCCATTTAAGCATATGGGGCCACTATTAAATTTCTTCTTATGGCTAAACAGTACAGGTTTGGCTTTCCTGTAACTCAATGGTAGATTTTTGCGTGGTTGACTGCCTTTCAACATGACTGCCATCAAGCCCAAAACTGGTGACCTAGATCGTGAAAATACTTGGATTCAAGGAAGGTCCCCATAAATACTGCATATCATGCATTATTTGGGCAGTACCCATATTATGGATAATTTGCGTACTATTTGGGTGGTACTCACGAAAGATGCATTGCTTGGGCAATACTCTCCTCAAATATATCAGTTGGGCGGTATTTGCGTTTTGTGCATTGTTTGGGGAGTTATATCGCATGATGCATTATTTGGGTGGCATTGCTGTCATGCATTTTTTGAGCAGTACTCTCCTATTGTATATTATTTGGGCGGTTTTCTCCTATTACGCTTTTTTAGATAGTAATCTTTTATTATGCATATTATTTGGGTGGTACTCACCAGCCATGCATTATTTGGGCGTTACTCTCTTATGCACTTTTTCAGTGCTACTCTCATTGAGATTTGCGCATGCAAGTCCGACGTAAACGTCTCTCCTAAGACGTTCCCGCAAATATAGTTTGGGCCAAGGCCCTTTCCAAACCTTTTACCGGTATCTTCCGGAACCTGATTTTCAACCTCAAGGTCGTAAGCGTTAACCATGACGGCTAGCGTATTCAAAAGTATTCATCTTACCCATTTCGTCCACTGTCTCAGTCTCGGCATAGTACACATGACCAAATATAGTGACCATGTTATGAACGAGGTCGTAATCAGGCCGCGGCAGGTCATAATCTGTGCAGAACTTGTCCACGATCATTGACGGTAGCTCTACATCTTGCCATTGATTGCAGCCAAAACTGAAAGCATTGCACATAATTTGCCTTAGCTGAATGTGTTGAGCAAGGAGAGGGGGTCATTTTTAAGCATCTAGACGACTTGACAGAACTGTGTGAAAAGTCAAAGGCTATGGCCTGATTGAATAGTTGAAAGCAACAACTATAACAGGAAGGTGATGTTCAGGTATTTGAAATTCGAGTTCTGATCCAAGTTTGGTTAGTCGATCAGTTGCCTCATCACCATGGATACCAATATGTCCAAGGGTGCAGGCATTTTACTCAGCTCTGAGACAGTTTAAGGGTTGGTTTACCGACTTCAGCAACTATGATGCGAAAATATTTATCCAAAATTACTTTGCTATGCTATAAATCTTCTTCAAAAATGCCATCAAAATGCGAAGAGGGTTTTTGAGAAAAGTGACGAACGACTTGACAACGAAAGAACCAGATAAAAAGATCAAAGGGGATACCTAAATTTGCCCGAAAATCAGGTGATGCTGGTGGACTAAAGCCATATAATTCTGCGACAAGTTTCAGGGAAACACGTCGTTTGTCGATTAGTTTTCACTAGAAATCACTCCGAAGTGCTTTCCCTCAAAAGTTAATCAGTATTTTGTTGAGACCACAGAAGTCACTAAGGTAGCTGCAGTCCTCGAATTCGCCCGAAAGTCGACAGGTGGCGGCGTTTTGGTGCATTGCTGTCACAAACTTTGTCAAATTTCAGGGAAACATGTCTACTCGTTCGCTTCGTAACACCCAGAAACTTTATACTCCAATATTACTGAAAAGCCCGGATGGTGGAATAGGTTAAAAAGTCAAAAAATACATGGGCCGCCCTAATGATGCCTATAGAGCTAATCGGATGTGCCAAACTTCAGCAGAATTGATTTGGTGTTTTCGAGAAACGGAGCGATCAACCGGACAGCGACGCACAATAGGTGTGTGTGTGTGTGTGTGTGTGTGTGTGTGTGTGTGTGTGTGTGTGTGTGTGCGGGCATGTATATATTTGTGTATACACATATATATGTAAACTATATAATCATATTTATTTTTATGTGGGTGCACAAAAAGCCACAACGGTTACGTGTACAGTTGTATTCGCATTCATGGGCAGCCTGTCAGTTGTCCATTTTATCTGTAATTGCTTCCTTCATTTCAGAATGGGAAAAAGCATACATCCATAATGTTTGTGGGTTTAAAAATACACATACCGCATATGAACGTGTTTTCTGAAATCGCATCATTCTATACCTTTTTTTGTTTTGTCAGCAAAGGTCAACTTTTCACTGTTATATTAAAAGAGAGTTTTTCAAAAATGTTGGAGCGTTTATTCCAGCAGAACAATGCCAATACAAAATGTTTGTATGACGTCACAGGGTCATCTAAAGTGTCATGTCTACATGACGTGTTAACCCAGAACAATTTGTCCAACAAAAACATGTCGCTGTACAAGATAACTAACACACTACACATCTTAAACAATCTATAAAACATAGAAGAAACATACAAACCAGTATTTATGTATTTGACTGTGGACACAGCTGGTAATTAGTTCTGTCCTGTTTGCAGGCTTGCATCAACGCTACCACATGCGCTTGGTAGTTACCCCAGAACATGTTAGCATACATGTACCTCGACAGGTGGGGTAAAATGTCATAGGTTTGTCAAACAATGTACACACTATTGCTGAACTTAGCGACAACTCGACCCCGGAGTAACTTCTTCTCAGGTAAATTATAGTGTGGACAGCATTTTTAAACAAAGACTTAAAACTTTGAAGGTCTTAAAGTTTGAACATGTTGTTTATCGTAAGGGGAATTAATACCTACATGTCATACGTAGACTTGAGACCACACCCACCACGGTGTTTTGAGTAGAATCTGTTCTCTATGTCTATCTTTGTCTCTCCAATCAGATCGTTCGTCGAAAACTGGTCCCAATCCCAAACCTGTACTGTCAGCATATGATCATGAGGCAGTTTGGCATTGAACGTGAACACCCTGTAAAGGCATTGCAATGAATTCGTATTGCCGACAGTAGGAACAAGCCAGTTAATGAATTGGTAAACCTAACACCAAGGGGTAATCCTCACTTGTATACTTGGATTAGTATATCTGACAATAAAGTGTAGGTAGAATAAGCCTAGAACTTGAAATGATGAAGGATTATTGTATATGACGAAGAGGGGTAACCAGTACTTGAAAAGACGAAAGGCTGGTATAGCTGACAATAAGAGGCAGTCAGAACCTGACGCGATAACGGATTTGTACATGTGACAATTAGAGGTAACCAAAACTTGAAACGATGCCGAGCTTCTCAAAGATCCTGCAAGGTATGAAGACGACACAGATGAAGATGCAAAAACAACAAAATGGCAACTAGCGAGTGCCACAGACCTTTCCAAAAATGAACGTCGTCCGTCGTCCTCTCAGCACGAACATGTCTGCCAATTTTGTCAATTGATCCTCCAAACAGTTTGGTAGATAAAGAAGCAGCGCAAAAACAGACCCGTAAATAATAATAGTGGCCATAGGTTGGTGCAGAATACAACAAATTCACCCAAAACAGGAATATGTCATCGTCTCATTAAAAAGAAACATATGGATTTTGCAAAAAATCTTAAAAATCGTTCCAACAGCTCTAAAGACAAAGAGCCAAAAGTGAAAAAATTTTCCACAAGGCACAACAGCGGTACATGTAGTCGGGAACAACCGAAAGTGGTCGTGATCGGTTGTTATATTCATAGACACATGCTCGCCAAATTTCCTTTGAAATTGTGTAAGGACATACAGTAACGAACACAAAAATGAAAGGGCCACTGAGGGGTGCCACAGTGGTTGGTCACGTCCAAAAATGTCAACCCTCTTTTTATCACTAGGAACACATCAAGCAATTTATTGATACTTGGTAGATAGAGAAGCGGACACCAAAGACTCGTGAATTGACCTATCGCCATGATTTTGAGCGACGGCTTCACCGACCAATTAGAACGCAGCATTCTTGACACACTTTCGTTTCCAAGCCGCCATTTTATCCGACAAACAACACGTTACCAGGTAAAATTTAGTGATTGTTTGTCGACATTTCGCAGCGGGCGGAGCTTGCGATAGGTCAATAATGAAGATGTGCTCAACATGGCACAGAATGCCAGAATGAAATCATTCGAATTTGATCAGGCGACTTCATCCTCTTAATAGGAAATAATATGAAAAAATATATCAATTACCGGACTTTCGGATTGAGTTAGCTACGTTGCATCCTCACCTCGAGGACTTTGGCATGTGATTGATAGCCCAGTTGGCGCGGGATACTCTTTAGCTCCCTATCTCAAGCTCTTGGTAACAGAAATCTCAGGCCTGCTTGTCTGTTTAGACTTGGAGATTTCTGTTTCCAAGAACTTGGGATAGGGCGCTAAAGAGTATCTCGCACAAACTGTGTTATCGATCACATGATGAGTCACGTGACACCTCAGTGGCCTGCCGAAGTCCTCGAGGTGAGGACGCAACGTAGCTAACTCAATTCGAAAGTCCGGTAATTGATTTATTTTTCATATTATTTACGCAACTGGATGTCTCAAAATATTCATCGTATTTTAAAGTAGGAACTAGTTTACCAAATTTCATGAAAATCCATCAAGGAACGCTGAAAGTAAAAAACTGAAATTGCCACTAGAGGTACAGCTATAGTTGGATTAGTCCGAAACTCGTCGTCATCTGCTGTCAAATTCATTTCTGTCAACCTTCATTTAGAATAGACGCTTAGGAGACACAGCAAAGGACACCGGACGACTGGAAGCCCAGACAGAGCTGAAGACAATATGCGCCCAGATATGTATATATATATATATGTATATATATACATATATATATATATATATATATATATATATATATATATATATATATATATATATATATATATATATATATATATATATATATATATATATATATATATATATATATATATATATATATATATGTATATATACTTGGACACACCAACGGAATTTCTAAATTCAAAAATGGCAATCAAAATCTGAACTAATAAAACAGCCGTGAAAGGTCCACTTGTACGGCCTGGTCCGGAGTAACGACAAACTGTACTTTCAAAGTCCAGAAACCTCATCTAATATGATTAAGTATAATTTGATATTCTGATAAGTGGGCTACAAGTGCGTAGTCTAAATCTAAAACAAGATATTGTAGCAGAAGGGGGTTGGTACAAAACATACTTTCCAAATACAGGATTCAGATGATTAGCAATGTAGTTCTTTTCATCATTTTCTTCTTTGCTTCCACATTTGATTATCAGAAAAGGGTCTGCCCTATTGTCAATGTCAGCAGGATGTAGTCCAATGGCCTGTAGAGTAAATGGTATAAAAGTGATGACAATATCAAATAGATGGCCTGCGTGGTGTATTACCTAATACTGGCGACTATATTTAACCAATGGTCTACACTGTGAATGATATGACACTGATGAAAACATCAAATAAATGGCGTGCAATGTGAATGATATATAACACAGGTAACAACATCAAACCAATCGCATGCGTAGTGAATTATGTCATGCTGACGACAACAGTAGCTGGGTGTACAACGAGTAAAAATTAAATTGTTAAATTGTTCAAACGCAACAACAGGCACAGAAAATGATTTTTCTAAAACCCCCTCGACCACCGCACTCCACGACCCCCTCGACCCACGACGCTCTCGACCCAGGATCCACGACCCCCTCGACCCAAGGCCCACAAGCCCCTTGATCTAGTTTACACAAGCTCGACTCGATCTGAACATAGAACAAGCGCTGACTTGCAGGACCAACGAGTCTGGCCGTGAGCTCGGCTGGCTTTTCCCTGTTTTTTTTCAATGAATAGAGAAGATTCGGCAAATCTGAAAACCAAAAATAAAAAAAAAACAAGAAACAAAAAGGAAAAAAAACACAAAAAACAACGCGACCAATTCAAATCAAAGACCTACCAACATTACAAATTTCGTTCCCGACTGAGTGTAATCGTCTCGTCTGCTCTTCAGTGAATAGCAGATGCAAGCTTTTTTGGGAGAGTCCAAGGAACCAACAAATATGTAATTTCTACAGTAAACAAGGTTTGAAGAACAAACTGTTAACTACAAAGTACCTCAAAATTACATGGAGTATATTGAAAATGAGTAGACAACAGAAATCAAACAATAAAAATGTAAAATTCTCGTTAATGTACTCTCCTTATGTTCAGTAGGACAGGGCCATTGGTAGCTGCTCGTAGAACTATTTCTATGACGACCATAGCACGCTGACAATCGGTTTGTAACCACCAGATTTGAGCCAGAGCAGATTCGCGTGTAGGTAAGTCTTAAGGGAAAGTCAGTCATCTACGTAATTTGATTATAAAATGTGTAAAGAGCGCAAAGTTACATCTACCGCCACATGTTATGGGTCTTGGGGGTTGTGGGTCGTGGTGATTGTGGGTCTAGGGGTTCAAGGGTATTTTATAACAATCACAAAGAAAATACATACTTCTTGACTGTGATCTTTTCTACCTGACATAAATTTTAAAGTAAATGTCATGTGGCAACATATTTAAACTGAAATGAAATAACTTAGGAAAGAAGAGCTAAACAAGTTTACAGCCATAAAATACAAAATCCGACATGAACATATATCCAATAAAATTAGATAGTTTCAATATTGGAGACAAAACAATGTCTGTTATGCCACGACCACATAACCCTCATTCAAAGCTGGTGAACTTATGATGGGAAAATGCTCATATCAGCTGGTAGGCTGGTGATCACCAGTGGGCGTGGACTTCAAAGTCAGAGGTCACTACCTCTGATCTGACAAAAATACGAGATTATAACCGGAATATAGGGATAGATATCAATGGGTAGGAATGGCCAAACATCACCTATCATATGGTCAAGGCATTGTACTCATCAAAGCTCAAATATTTGGAGCTAGTTCGGCAACCACTTGAGGGCACTTGGTGCTTGTGGGAACACCTACCTTGAATCACAGGACCCACTTGACACAGAAAGGGTTTGTTTTAGTAGGTCAATGTTTTTGCATGGAAGTACTAAGTGAGATCAGCTCAAATGAAATCAACAAAACAGAGTATAGTATTGCTGAAGTATGACACCCGCTGCTGCTATTTCCTGCTTACCTTAATAACATAAACTCTGACAATCACTCCAACAGTTTCATTGGTTGGCAGGAACTTCTTCAGTTTCAGCTTATTTTCAACACCATCTGTATAACCCGCTGGTAGTTTGTAGATCTTTATCTGACCCTGTGCAGACACGAACATTTTGATAAATTACGCACACTGTACAACAGTTTCTTATTGAAAGTGCTTTTACCCCATCAGTTTTTCCTGTGAATTATCCACCTTTATTTTCCTCCACTGTCCCACCCGTATCCATTCTGATGGCTCTATTCCTTTTCTCCATCACCACATGTACGGACAGTTATATGCACCCACCAGTGAGCAGGTGTTTTACTTGTGGATATTTTAGTTTTCATAATACTTGAATGTATGCACATCGGTCTCATATGAATGAGTGTATCTAAACCCTTATCATGGTTTCCGATATTTTGTACAGTCTTAACTTTCATCAAAACAATGACATCATTATTATTGATTCATTATTTCACATATGAACTTTCAATGTTTATTATAAATTTACCACTCAATGAATGTGCTTCCCAAAGCTCTACAGAAAACAACACCTTTCTAGCAAGAAACTGCAATGTCTCAAGTAAATATTTCAGCCTTGAGATGTTTAGCATTTGTTTCCACATCATTTTTACCTTCATGTGACCTTTGACTCCAATTTACCTTCATGTAACCGACGACCCTGGCATGTTCATCATCTTCTTCATCCCCAACTTTACCACGGAGAATGGGAAAGTTATCCCAGCGATCCATAAATCCACCAAACTCGGGAACATTCTCCAATTCACAATCATAAATCTACAAAAAAGAGTGTGATGATAGCTCCTCAGTAGTCTTTTTGCTGTGGGAAAACGTGGCCTTTCATTTCACGACCACAACAGTGTAACATAGTATGGATGCAGATAAATTTAACATGAGCAAGCTTGCCAAACATTTTGAGATAACATGTTGCTCAATTCATCACTGAGGGTTTTGAAGCTATGAACAAAATTGCCGATTATTTGTTTCTATCAAGACACTCTCCCGTCTTCACCTTGCAGGTGTCCCATCCCTCTGATTTTATCACCCCCGTATTAAATCCCTTAATTACATCACACCAAGGCTCGTATATACCTTCTTTATTACTTCAAAATCATCATCTCGGTTTATAAAAGTAAGTGAGTGTTATCTTAACTCATGAGTACTTCATATCTTTCAGTTTGGTCGCTAGGAGGCGCAATCTGACGTGCCCTGTTGTAATGCATAAGCCGGGATGGCCATTTGACATCTCAAAATTCATGGCAAAGGAGTACTTTAGGTAAATTACCAATTACTTATTAACGGAACATTATCAGGTTTGCCTGCTGATAATCGGTGAAAATGTGATTACTGTTAGATAGGTCAGACTTCATGAAACCACCCATGGAATACACTAAGGTAACCAGATCCAGCTGAAAACAGTTGTCAACATACCCAATTCAAATTCATATTTTTGGCTAATCATTACGTAAGTTTTACGCGGGAACATGATTACAACTTTTTATTAGGAACTGCCAATTTCAGAAGCCAAGTAGCTCAAAAAATCACCCGTTTCAGTGCAGGATCTCTATCGAATTTTGTTTCAGCCATTATTTTAGTGGTATAAAGTCGTCGCTTATGTAGTAATTGCAATCCTTCATGCAAACGGAACTTAGATCAGTGTTGATTGTCTTCATGATATCAGGAGTTCACGACGCTTGATTTTGGTTCCCATTCACAAAAAACACGGTACCAGCAATCGCGCCACGTTTCTTATAAATTACACAGTGGATGCATAAGACATGAAAATGCAATGGTTATTGACAAATATATAGATAAACATTACAAAATACGTGAATGCTGAAGTCGTTATAAAAATCTTTGGAGATTGAGAGTTACAATACCATATCGATCACTGACCAGCTGCAAAAGAGCAGGACTCACCTTAAACTTATTGATCATTTCATACTCTTTCTCTTGACGTAAATCCTCAACCTCAGGATCCCCTTCATCACCACCCTTGTTATCAGTCCCTTCTACGTTCAAATTGACAACTGCACTATCGTTGGATACAGTTTTGGTGGAAACCTGCAGAGAACATGGAGGGCAAAGACTTTTTTGTTTACTTTAACTCCGAGCAGAGTTAGCCTTTTCGTGACAAAATATTGCAACTTGATGAAAGTCATATAAAATATAAGGAGACGAACATTGAGATAAAATGGCACAAATACATTTCGAACGTTGCAATTGCCCAAAGGGCGTCTCTGACTGCAGAACAGGGTACAGTAGAAGGACGTAAAGATTGCACAAGATTTTTTAAAGTGGTGTTAAAACGTACTTCAAATATTACATCTACGTACCCCTTTCTTTGATGAACCGCTGAACTTTGCAAACTTGCCGGCAGGAACTACAAAATACATTAGGAAGTAAACAGTCACAAGTTCATGTCTTTGTCGCGTGTTTCGCAAACTGTAATACTTGGGACGATCATTATTTTAAATGACCATTAGGGTTTGGAATAATGTAATGTTACCAACGAGCTAATAAAAACACACATCTGCTAAAATTCATGACAATTCCTCAGTTTGGCAAGCAGAGAGGCAGACGGCAAAAAACAGACACCACAATAGTGATCTTCTATGGGGGAACAGGACAACTGAAGTTGAAATACTTCAAAAGAGGACAGATCATACCATGCACAATACCGGTAAATTTCACACCCAGATTCACACATTATCCTTGGTGCATCACATGCTCAGCGTCAGAGACCCTTGAGCTATTAATAACATATGTTGCCACCTTGCAATATAATTGGTTTCTATTACGTATTGTCATGTGAACTTTACCATCTTTCAACCACAGTCAAAAGAGTCTAAGCTAAGCACAAGAGAGAGGTATGTTTCATCACTTATTTCTCCATGAATTCAAAACATGTTCAAAATGACCTTCGAATCCAAAACAAAAAGCTGTTTTGTTCTAATCAAAACAGCCGGGTTTTGCAATTAGTTTTATGGCAGACTTCCCAGTAGATTACACAACCCAACTACTGTTAAGCTCGGCATATTGCACTCGTGCGCTGCTCTTGATCCTCCGAGTTGTAAAGTACGGCACTTGTGCACCAGGATTGGTAGCGACATGAGTTTCCGTGTTTGAACCCCAGCTTAGATAGTAATGAACATTGCGGGTCTCTTCTCTGTGGTAGTAACACGCCTACGAAACTTTATAAACTTTCATCAAGGAGCTTGGTAAAGACTGAGGTAAAATTACAGGAAACTAAAACTGTCACTAGGGCGCCAGGTGAGTCGATAAATCAACGTTAGTCTCATTCTGAAGTACAAACTTAACAACCAAATTCCATCACGAGAGTCCTTTTAGCTTTTCGTAGGAGCTAGGACACCAAGACTGATATCGATATACCAGAATAATTTCGCGACTTCGAAATTTTGCCAGATTGACTTTTGGTGAGGCGATGTCGAGCCCTGTATTGACAGACCTATAGCTATGCATGGTGAACCTTCGACACATTTCCTCACCAACTTCCTTATGTTCACTGGTCCTCCTTTAAGTACCCTCACCTTGCTCCTAATGGTAGCCCTAATACAATTGTCCCTCCTTCATCTATCCTCACCCTCTTCATATGATAGCCCTTCTGGCAGTGGTCCACCGCCATCTACCATCACCCACCTCCCTTTGAAAGCCCTATTGCCAGCGGCTCTCCTTTACTTATCTTCAACAATCTCTTATTGGCAATCATATATCTAGTGGCCCTCTGTCACCTACCTTTACCCACATCCCATCGGGAACCCCACAGCAACTAGCCGTCCTCCACGTACCCTTATCCACCTCCTATAGGCAACCCTATGGCAAGTGACCCTTTTGTTATCTGCCTCCACCCACCTCCTGTCGGCAGCCATTAACCAGTGGTCGCCTACCATCTACCCTCACCCACCTGTTATTGGCAGCCCCATGGCAAGAGACCCGCCCTGCCTAGCCGTTTCTTCTTCCTTTGCTTTCTTGGCCTCCTCCTCTTCCTCTTTCTTTGTCTTCTCCCAGCAGGAGGCGTAATAACGCATCCACCAATCAATAATTTCCTCATCATCGTCTTGATTCGGGGGAGGTACATTTTTGCCCTTGGGTTTTTTGCTTTGGTCAGGTGGCTTTGTCGATTCATCACCTTTTCGTGACGCTGGCTGGCCTGCTCCTGCCTAAGAAAAAGAAGGAACTTTACTATTGAAACAAAAAAATCGGCACAGGGTGACCAAACAATCCTCCGTTATCCCGGGATGAAAACATTCTTAAGGCCATACATAATGTTACGGGGTAATGGTTTTGTGTATTAATAGGTCGTATAGATATTTGTGTAACATTTTATTTCCAACATCTCTGAAGGTGATCACTCCAAAATGTTCTGAAAATTTCAAATAAGAAAATTATATTCCAAAAATAAAGTTTTTTACTTTGCACCGGCGATGTAACGTAGCTTCAATACATCATGCTTTGACCTTCAAAACGACATAAAGGTCACCAAAATCGAGTGGCACATAGAGATTGAATTTTTTCCATCTACACCCCACTGGACTTAGATATGGTGCGCCAAAAACCTTTTCTCTTGCCAAAACCTGATTTTCTCGCTGAGGCCTTAACGCTGATGTCAGAGTTACTAAAAATGACTGGTGAATGGAGATGCTCTACCAACATCAGTGCATAGGCGACACACCATAGGGGCTGCGGAACTATAGCCCCCACTTATTTCAGTGCTGCGCCGCCCATGCAGTATACCAAATATGATTAAACTCTAAAACTTATTTCTTCAGATATGGCGCCAATAACACTTTATCGGCTTAAAATTGATTGTCTCACTGCAGATGCCCCACCGACACATTGGCGCAAAATATGAGCTCAATCGGACGCATCCTTCTTAAGATATGTATGCTAACGCTTTTGTGGGACTCATGGATAGTATTTTTCCTACAATTTTTAAGGTAAGGTGTTGTAATGTAGATTAATACCGGAGGGCGGTGGGTATAAAGAGACCACAAGAGCAACACAAGTCGTTGAAATCCACCCACAACTCTATCGTGAGTGATATACTTTTAGGGGTGGTTGCTGGTATCTTGTAATGAAAAGTCAGACCAACTTGGTCAAAATGGGAAATTTGCTGGTGCATATCCCAGCCATACACTTGTACGACAAGATCCAACAAAAAGTACCATGCTATGTTATCCTAGTCCTTGAAGTCTTTTGCTGCACACCCTGGAATATTAGGTGCTATTCCCAGCTAATAATTAGAGTGCAGCATTTAATTTAACATGTACGCCTCCTCATTAACAGTCTTCCAGTATCAAGTGTAGGCATACTCTTTGACCATTTCACTTATTGTGACTTTCTGAGTCACAAAACCACAGATGCTCATGAGACCGAAATCTAAAGAGAACAGTTAATCCATATTCTTGTAATTATGTTACATAATCCAAGTTCTTCTTGTACTGGGGCATTGCTATCATATAGCCCTGTGTTAAATTTCATAACAACCTGTCCATCAGCGCTTAAGATATTTGAAAATACTCTTCCTCAAAAAAAAAAGAAAAAACGCAACTCTCATCCCGGGACAGATTGAAAAGTGACGTGCACCCAACCACCATAGTGATTTCCTACACCAGTGTACTAAATTTCATCAAAGTATTACCAACGGATATTGAGATGTCGAGCAGACAACTGGACAAAAATGGACGAAAATGGCTACCATGGGGGGAAGCAGTGGAAAAATCGGCCAAAAAATCTACTAGTCCTAAAATATTGCTGTCACATGCCTCTGTGTCAAGTTTCATTGAAATCCACCAATCTGTTCACTAGAAAATCAACACTCTTCCCCAAAAATTAAAAAAGCCCTTGGTCGATACCAAAACGGCCACTCTACTAGAGCGTGCTTCACAAGTTGAAAATACACTAGTGCTGGCCCTCTGCTGTCTTATACCTTTGTGTCAAGATACAACTAAATACATCAATCAGTTCACTAAGTACCGTTCGGTTATGAAAAAGCCCCAAGTTTAGACCAACGTGCTGCAATGGTCAATTTTATTAAAATTGATCAGTTTCGGCGCACAGTTGTCATAAACCCCTGTGCCTCGATTCATCGAAATTTGCCTATCATATCTTAATATAAAGATCACTTGGAAACGGAACAATCTTCCCCCAAAATAAAGCCCCGAACCCTGGACTCAGGGGAAGGGGGCAAATTAAAACGTGTCATGCAGCTTTGGGCGCGCAAAAAGACATTTGGTTTTTGCTCAAGTGTTTCGCATAAAAGAACATGTGTCGAAGTCAGGATATAGCTGCAGCTCAACACTTGCCACACATGAGTAAAAGTGCACCAAAGTAGGACTATACGTTAAAAACTGCACTCAAGAGAAATACTGATAATGAAAGTACCGCAGCATCAAATGCTTTCTCGTCCCTCTTTCCATCTCCGTTCTCCATATTTGGTGATGGCGTGAGTTGAGATGGTCTGCGACTGCCAGCAACAGATGATTGTGGCCCTTGATAACCAGTACCGTCACCATTTGACTGGACAGGGACCGCAGCATTTGCAGCGCCACCATGTGGTTGATCCGAGGCACCACCACTTGTCTGGCAGGTAGTGTCACTATTTGGCTGGCCATCTAAATGAACTGTAGCGCTACCAGTAAGCTGGCCAGTGGTACTACCACTTGACTGGCCCTGTGGCGTTTCCTGGATAGGTTGCAGTGTAGAAGCACCGTTCAACCCCATGGCCTCGCGATTGTCATCAGGTTCGGCTATGCCATCTCCAAAAGCAAACATCGGGGGATCCTCAATGGCATCTGTGAAATGTAGATAACACCAAAGTGGCAGTAAGCTCTCACCTCCAGTCAAACAAACCGTTTACTTAGGCCACGTATCATTAGAAAATGTAGCCATATCTTGATTCTTTTCTACACTAAAATGATTTCTAATCTTGAGGGAAAAATGTCTGCAGCTTATTACACATGGAGCTTATTTCAGACCAGGCACATGCAATTTGTTAGTCGTGCCAGGTTAGTTTGTATTATGGCCATCAGAAAAAATCCTAGTGCTTTTTTGCAACGCGTTGCAACTCAAAGAAAGAATCAATAAAACATGATATTTGGAAGAGCAAATGCGCCTGCGAGTAAATATAAAATAATGTACATATAAATATATTATATTATTAAAAAGCGTTAGTTGGAAAGTTCAAAAGGTACAGTGTAGATCAATGTCGACGAGAAGTCGTTAGTCGGATCGATCATCAAAATTTCCGAATACAGTTTAAAGTAATACTGTTGAAGCAGTATAAATAACACTCGACATGCAATCAGGCTCTAAACATAACATCTGGTACAAAACTGTTAATTATATGACACTTTTGTCTCGGTTTTCAATTGTTAAATATTACCGTAGTCGTCCGCGTTTCCGCTCAGGGCACTTAAATTGGGAATCTAAAAACATAGGGGGTGGGCGGTACGCCGAGCATGGGAGGTTAAAATCGAAATTTTTGAAAAGTCGGGAGTTGTTACTTACTGCACGGAGGAACGGTTTTACCGTCACGGAGCTACACTGACCTCAGACTTCAAGCATATCAGTTAAAATATAGGTCGGGGGATTGTAATAACGGACTTCGACAGGCTGAAGTGGAATAGCGCACTCGATACAGTGGCGTCGTGATCCCGAGCGTGGCTGGGTTTTTACGTACCTCGGTCACTGCTCGTGTTTTTTTATAATGTTTATTACGAAATCTTCGATACAATGAATATACATAACCCAGAAAGCGCCAAGAGGAATTATATCTGGGTTAAAAAAGTACAAAGAAGTATATATAAAATTATTTTACACAAATACATAAATTAAATAAAAAACTATTGTTAAGATTACAATGAAATATGATTACGAATGTAAACAAATCATTTTCATACACATGTATACAATTCTATCAACTCACACAAAGAGATTTAGTATTATAAAGAAATTTTGATACTATTTCGAATAAAACCTTATTTTCATTTGGGTTGAGTTCTTGACACATCCATGTAGAAAAAATCAATTTTGTTGTACTTTTGCGGAATTTCAGAATATTTTTTATAAATATTGGGGTATTGTTCGAGTGTCTGGAAAAGCTGCACCCTCTGCTCCTTGCATACCTCACAAGCAAAAAAGACATGAACATTTGTCTGTGCGTCTCCACAGGAACACAGAGACGAGATATTATTAAAATTATGTCTAAGTTTCTCGTTGTTTAGGAATAGACCGCATCTTGATCTGCATAGGATTATTTCGTGGTTGCGAGGAAGTTGGAACGATGTCAATGAGACTGGCAACTCTTGAGTAGTAGTATGCAATTTAAAGTTATTTTTAGAGCAACGATTGAAGTGCTTTCTTTTATTTTGGATGGTAAGGAATTTCAGTTGTCAATACAAGTCAGTATGGAAGAATTCCTGAAGGCTTGGCTCAGGGAAGATGGAATAGCGTGCACATTACTTTGCCGCAGTCCTGGCGTGCGTTCAGTAGACTCTAGGACCTACGCTACTTCCTAGCTAAAATCTAGTCAAGGTCACGTGTTCTCATTTAAAATACACGGCAATATCTCACGCAGTCTCGCGAAGTCTTGCTTTTTAGCGAGGTCCTAGCGTTACTGAACGGGAGGCCGGTCTCGTGTTAGGTCTTTTGTAGGAGTCAAAGAGGATTTTGTTTGAGTAATTGTTTATGTTGGTTAAGACTTTGAATGTATACATGGACAAGTGGAGTTTACGACGGATTGCTAGTTTGCTCCAGTTGGGACTGTTTAGAACCTTGATTGTGTTGGATTCTTTGTATACTCCTATTATGACTAAAGCTGCTTGGTATTGTAGTCTTTCTAATTGAAGAAGTATGCCAGCGTTTGCCGATTGGTAGAATATGTCACAGTAGTCTAGATGTGGAAGAACAAAAGACTTGAACAGAGTTTCAAGATGCATGGAGTTGAGATGACGAGAGACAATTCTAATTGGATTGATTAATTTGTGTACTTTGTGAACGACTTCGCGACATTGAGGAGTAAATGTAAGCTTGTGGTCTAGTAGCAATCCAAGGTGTTTGTGTGTGAACTTATTGGGAATAATTTCCCCATTGAGTGATAATTCCAGCATTGGATTTGTTTGGAATTGAGTATTATTAGACTTAGAAAATATAAGATCAACACTTTTTTCAGGTTTAAATTCCATTTGCAAGACCAGTCATAGAGTTTGTTTAGGTCATGGGGATTCTCTTTTGAACAAGTTTTTGACCACGTGAATGTGGACAGCCCGTTGGACTTGCGGTTAATGACAAGTTGATTTTTGGGCTGATGCTTTTGGTTGTGCGCTTCCATTTTGGTGTCAGGAGTGAAAGCCATAAACATGCTTTTAACAAAGATGGGGAACGGCGACTCAAGTTGGCGTGTCGCAATGGACCATGTCTTTTCTTATTTCAATCAATACTCAGGGTCGTTATGTTTCGTGTACTGTCACGAGGAATCACAGAAAGGTTGGCCACGGACGTGAAATTCCCGTCAATTGCCGCTTAGCTAGTTCTTCCAAAGCAAATGAAATGCATTCGACAAGCGCTGTCTCGGTGATCAGTACATACCGACACGAGTTCCGCACGTGAGCCAAAGGAAACAATTGTGTCTTCTTCAGTAAAGGGCATGAGAATACGGGTATTTTACTGCCACAGTAAGGCAAGGTCCCGGTTCCGCTAAAATTGATTGATTGTCACAGAAAGGTAAGCGAGTTTCGCAAAGTTTGGAATCTTAATTTAATGCAACGAACGTTCACAGAAGCACAGAGACTTTTAAGAAAGCCTCGATTATGAAAAATTGGGGATGGGCGGTTATCCAAGCATGGGCGCTTAAAAATTGAAAAAATGAAATTTTTGGGGTTTGGCAGTAAGCCGGACGAGTACGGTCTATTGTCTACAACTCAGGCGCCGATTCCTCGGTAACTAAAATATCAAATTTGTTGTTATTTAACTATTTTCATGAGATGTTTCAAGTTCAATGCACAGTTGCCGATGTTTTCATCTTTGTTATCTCTTTTAAAGTAATAAATCTTTACATACAAAACTGTTTATTTTACTAGAGGAAACTTGCAACCTAACGCGCAAGTACATACATAGGCTGTCATCCGCCACGTGAACAGTCTGAGCGAAGTATTTAAAAAATCTGCCGAAAAAATGAAAGAAACTTAGAAATTCGAAACGTATGATATCAATACAAAACGTACCTCGATTGGTGTAAATGAAGTAATATCCCACTCGACATTTTTCCGCGTATCGCATGGGATATTACTTCATCTACGCCATTTTCGGTACGTTATGTGGATATATATTTACGACACCAGCACCTGGCTCATAACGGCATTAACTTGGGAAGGGCGGTAAGCGAATCCTACCTCTTTTGAATCTGATCGAGGAGCATCTGGGAGTCAAAATATTGGTTCGTGATATTAAAATAATTTGCAATAAGTAACTACACAGCTTGTGTAAATTTCATTAGACGCTTATAATTTCATTCTGCAGAAGCTTAACGGCAGAAATACGTGAACAATATTACTTGAGGCATAGCAACCGCGAAGCAATCAAAACATTTTACCATCTCTGTAGTCAAAGTGTTTTCTAATGTTTGGTAACGAACAGCTGCCAATCAACACTTTGCGACCAAATGCAATCGTCCCATTGCACAATATCGTTATAGGAGGGTGGTAAGACGGATCTCGTGGCAAGAGCTGAAATAATTGACAAAAATGTTTTTAGAAAAAGACTCACTTAACAAATCCCTTCAAAATGCACATGTATCAATGACATTTCAAGGTATTGTAATAGAGGACAGATTTGTCTATATCAACAAGTTACCATTCTGTTTTGACAAAATATGCCAGTGTCATGGCACAACTAACTCACCACGTCCATGAAGCGGACAGGCTCCTTAAAGTTGAGAGTCTTCTCGGTATTCTCAATCACCGAACTTTTCAGCGTTTTGCCAGCAAATTCAAACACAATGACCGGGTTCTGCACTTCCAGAAATAAGACGCGGGACAGATCTCGAACTCCCCAGAACATGACCTGCGGAGACACATGGTGAACAAAAACAGATGTTACTAATAATGACAACAGCATCACCACACATACAGCAAATAATGAGTAAGAAACTATCTAGTACATTCTTGTCTAGGTAGCATAGCGGCCCTAATCTGTGTTTAATACGTTGTCTATTAGCTAAGATTTTGGGTTAATATTGGTGTA
This sequence comes from Phoronis australis, assembly GCA_002633005.1. Taxonomy (NCBI): domain Eukaryota; kingdom Metazoa; phylum Phoronida; family Phoronidae; genus Phoronis; species Phoronis australis. Next base: position 179,455 of record NMRA01000675.1, read on the forward strand.
CAAGCAGGCTTTCATCTAGAGGGTGTCTTGGGTGTCTAAATTGACACCCTGACTCAAATTTAGACACCCCAGTTAGGTCGTCTTGTTTAGTATTTGAACAACAAAGTGGAGCAAGCAAATTAATTAGCACTCTTGTATCTTAACTTGCTTAGTTTAGAAGCAATGTAAGAAACAAAATACTTAAAAGGATACCAAACCCTGTCTTGGCATATTAACAGATATTTTGAAAAAGATTTCCCAACCAATTCCTTGGAGCAAAATAAATGATTCTGTTACCCTCAAAACAACCCTCAAACGTTTAGAGGAAAATTTGAAAACCCCTTTAGAAGTCTGCTAAGCGAGCAAGCGTGCCCCAACGCTTTAAGCGAATTACAAGAACCATAACATTCAAATCTGTGACATAGGGAACATGAGTTTTTAGTTGATTCTTTCTTTTATCTATCAAGATTTAAGCTAATGATGCATTAGCAGGCGACAGAACGAGGATTGACTAAAATTATCAAAACAGTCTTTTAAGTGCGGACCCATGTCTCCGTAGTAACATACCACAGAATAACAGTAGAAACTGTGGAACCTATTTTGGATGTTCTATTTTTGAAATCCTGAGGTACATGTACATTTCGTGAAAGTGATTTAAGACTTAAGACGGTAATTTGGTCTTATACGCTCCGGCATCACAATTAGAAAAGTGTTTAGCCATGTAATTAACAGCCCATCACAACCTAGAAATAAGTTATAGAAAAGTGTTTAGCCATGTAATTAACAGCCCATCACAACCTAGAAATAAGTTATAGAAAAGTGTTTAACCATGTAATTAACAACCCATCACAACCTAGAAATAAGTTATAGAAAAGTGTTTAGCCATGTAATGAACAGAACATCAGAACCTAGAAATAAGTTATAGAAAAGCGTTCAGCCATGTAACTAACAGCCCATCACAACCTAGAAATAAGTTATAGAAAAGTGTTTAACCATGTAATTAACAGCCCATCACAACCTAGAAATAAGTTGTAGAAAAGTGTTTAACCATGTAATTAACAGCCCATCACAACCTAGAAATAAGTTATAGAAAAGTGTTGAGCCATGTAATTAACAGCCCATCACAACCTAGAAAAAAGTTATAGAAATTATCTCATTAACTAGCAGTTACATGAATGCGTATATTTTCAGAGACTGTGGATTTTTTCTCATGTGGGATTTAATTATCTTGATAAATTGGCTTTGCGGAGCGTACGATGAAATTTCTGTCTCAAGACTTAAGTCGCATTCATGAAACGGACCACTGAACCCCAGCGGCATAGTATTTTAATCTTCAACAAATATCAATGCAAAGTCCAGTCAGGTCTGAACACTTAATGTTCACTCAATTCATCCAATTAAATATGGGATATATCATATTGTTGCCAATATGAGGCGAAAGAGGTGGCATGGATGAGCGTGGTGTCACTCAGTTACGCGCTCAAAAGAGATGTTTTAACTGTAATAGGGTGAAGTACTGTCAAATTGAAACAGGATAAAGTACCTTAATTACTGGTTCACCTGACTGGCCATAATTCGTTACAATAGTACATGTACTGTTGGAGGCGCTTGATTACTCAGTTAATTCCGCACACCCCTCAACTCTGAAGTCTGTGCATTCGGTTTATTTGTCATACCTTGACTATCATGTGTTTTTTATTTTGTGCGAAATAAATGAAAGATTGTGATACTCGGGCAACAATGACCATTCTCAAACGTTAAAAGTATACCAAACCCGGTTTTGTCCTATTAACAGATATTAAGAACGACATTCCATCAAATTCCTTAAAACAGAATAATGCTCCATAACCCTCGACAATCCAGAACAGTTTGGTGGAACAATTGAGAGCTGTTTTCGAAGTCTGCAAAACGGGCAGGCGTGAGCTACGCCTTTAGCGAATTGCAAGGCAACTGGTGAGAAAGACCACCCACCAAGAACCATAATACCCTATCTCTGGGGCATAAGGGGGTATACGTTTTTAGTTGGTCCCTGCTTTCATATTTCACGATTATAGACAATGATGCATCCGCCAGCAACTTATAAAAGTACAGAAAATAAATGTGCAACAAACACAAAATCCTTCGTGCATTATCGTTGATATTAGTTTGTAAATGTCTTGACTCACTTTTCCTATACCAAGAAGGTCTGGCGCTCATTGTAATTTCAGACGTTAAATTGACAACTTACTTCACATCGGTACATATTTTCCAGTTTTGGTGGTATTTCTCGGGGAACCCTGATTGCATGCTGCTTCCTGTCAATGGAGACTGGAGGGTCAAGGATGGGGATCCACGGGGGCACTGTCTCCTCATTGGTCAGCTTAATAAGTAATGGAAAACAACAAAATACCTTAATTACAATAAGAGATGAAAGGGGCATTAGTGGCCATAAAAGGAAACAAATATTGACCAATTCATCTTGCATATCAGGCCATATGGATTTATTAAGTAATGTTGACAGAGGCTCTGCGCCCGTTCATATGACATGATATCAGGGCCCGGTCTCCTATCTTTTTACTCGAAACGGAACTCGAAATTAGGTTTGGCATTTTCTACTCTACTTTTGGGCGAACTCAAGATAAGTGTCTATTATTCTATGCTGGAGTACACAATAACTGACGTAGAGAATTTATTGCCCTGAGTTCACAGTTTGTAAACCCAGTATTAAAGTAATAAGTTCGAGTTTGAACTCAAAATTTCGAGTTTTTACTCAAGTTTGTAGCACGAATATAAGGGTCTTCGAGGGCAAACTTGAACTAGAAACTCCTATGCATAAACTATAATGTATTCGAGCACAGTCTGATAACCAATTATCTTAAGTTAGCACAAAAGGAGCAGAGAAATTGCCAAAAATAGTTTCGAGTTCGTTTCGAGTACAAAGATTAGAGACTGGGCCCAGGTCATCAAAAATGGTGATGATTGAGAGCAATATCAACATTATTAGAACACCCGTACATGCGGTATAGCACACAACGACCCCTGTATCATTCAGGATACACCAAACTACACATGTATGACCCACAGTAGAATGAACTACTCCTATTGTTCCGGAATAGCACCAAATTACATGTAACACTCATAATGTAAGATACAAAACAGTTTTTACTCCTGAAGTGCCCAGAACG
>NMRA01000675.1:187597-213058 GCA_002633005.1 Phoronis australis
GCAATTCGGGGGTGCGAATGTCTGACGGACAAAATCCTGACTAATACGCTACCCTGCCTCCCAACTCAAAATCCTGGATCCGCCCCTGCCTTAATTAAACACACACACACACACGCCATTAATCCAGAATACCTGAAGAACAATTAACCTCTAATCCAGGAATTTGGCTGTGTAAACGGAGGAATCTATGGGACTCGGGGTTTTGGTTGTGTGTATGGAGCATTTTGGACACAAGTGAGGCGCTAAGGGGCGAGGCCCAGCATAGAGATTTGTACTATGGGTTTTCTACCTGCTGGTCTAGTACTGGGGCTTGGAGAATCGTACTTGTAATTTAGAGGTGCAGCTCCGCAAGCGTTTCTACCCCCTGCCACATTACTCGATCTATACTAAGTCTTGATAAAGGCACGATATTGAACATCTCAATATCAGGCTGGAAAGGTATTTCGCGTAAGGAACTGAAATCGTCGATAGTAAAAAATCATGTGCCTACTTGTTGAACATAATCTCCTCGAAGAGGAAAATGTGACAATCAAACTGGACGAAGTCATGAGGCACTAAATGTGACTAAAACTAAGACTAAGTCTCGGGTTTACACACGACACGGCCACGGATACGCCAACTTCGATTGATTCGGGATAGTGATATATTGGCAGAACTCAAATACAGAGCAAATCAATCAAGTTGTTAAGGAAGAAGAACGAAGCACTGTGGTTTCCAAATCTTAGTACTTCTGATTACTTGTGTTTTGCTCACAACAAGTGCCAAAACATCTCGAACTCACCTCGCTTGTGGCAGACATCTTTCTCTTCGTCAGTTGGTTCGTCTGCATTATGGGTAATCACTCCACTGGGAGCGCCGCATAAATAATAAGGTTTCGCTGAAAGTCCGCCCACTTTTTATAAATTTTAAAAAATTATTAGTGAAATAACGGCAGTTTGTACATGGCTGTAATTTTCGAAAACTGTTAATTTTAGCGATATTTCGACTGGCAAAACTCATTCTGTGTTCTAAGTAGATGAAAATAAAGAAAATTGTATCTTTAATTCTTGCTTGGTAGTAACGATGTTTCAGTTTTTTTCCTCATGCTGACTTTTTGAAAAGTTTTAGCTCTCCAAAGTCAATTTGGATGGCTTGCCAAGGTCGTACGCCACAAAACAAAATACTTGGACACGCGAAATTCATCCAAGATTGAATTTGTTTGGAATTAATTTTAAATTCGAAAATGATAAAAAAATTCCGTATTAGAAAAATTATCATACACAACAAAATGGTTAACAACAGAACTGGAACAAACGTGTGTATATTCTAGTATTAAACACTGTGCAGGTACTTGAAGTTAAGGTTATGTAAGACCTCAGAAAGATGTCCAAATTTGGCTAACTTCGAAACTTCTTATATCAGAAGAGGCTAATCGGATTTCTAGGAAACTTTTAGAATGCTATGCTATCTGTATTGGTCTTCAAAGGCTGTTACAGATTTTCGAAATATTCAAACTCAAAAGTTGCTCAAAACGAAAAGATTTTTTTCAAGTTTTTTTGCAAGGAAAATAATGACAAACTCAGAAATCACGAAGCATTGTAACTGGATTGTAGATAGAACATAAGTGAAAGTAGTATACATTGAACTATATACATGTAAGTAGTATACATTGAACTATATACATTTAAGTAGTATACATTGAACTATATACATGTAAGTAGTATACATTGAACTATATACATGTAAGTAGTATACATTGAACTATATACATGTAAGTAGTATACATTGAACTATATACATGTAAGTAGTATTAATATAAGTATTCAAATATATAGGCATGCTTTTGCGAACATATTAAGAACAAAAACATGTACAGATATGGAAATCAGATGCAACAAGACTTAAAAGCGATGCATAGACATTTACTTACATTGATCAAGAGGAATTCATTGAGAAAACCTCAAAGTTTGGACTACCATTTAATAATAATGTAACTTTAGTAGAGATATTACCACAGGAATTGAAACCATTTACAATTGATTGGTTTTCATTGATTACACGAAAGAGGGAGTTTCTTAGGTATTCGACGAAGGCACATTTGAAGAAAATATGAGGATAATATTGATGGTCACTACATTTACAGTTAGGAGAGAGATTACTAAAGTTGTGCCTAAATTTATCGGGGAAGCGAGAATTGTGTTTTGTAAAAGAATTGCTTTCCTTTACAGATACTGGATGAGAATTCCATTTTGTTGATGCAGACCTTAACTGTAGAACTTCTGAATGCCTGACTGAACGACGGAGGAATTGCTTATGGGGCGGAAGATCTCAAACCAGTACGATGGTCTTGTCTAGTATCTAGATCAAATATTTTTGGAAAAAACATTGTTGACATTGTTTATTACTTTGAAAATAAATGTGGTCATGTGAAGATTGTGTCGAGTAGACAGTTTGGGCCACTTGAGACTATTCAAAACCTTAATACTATTGGATCCTCTGTAAGCTCCATTTATGAGTAAGGCAGCTTGACACTGTACATTCTCCAAATGGTGGAGTGCACCAGTGTTGGCAGACTGATATATAATATCACAACAATCAATGCATGGAAGTATATTAAAGGATTTGAGGTCAAATTTTTTGCCCTATATCAAGATCGAAAAATCACCGGAAAATTGAGATGTGGACCGGAACTATCAATTGTAGAGAAAACTTGCACACCCGTCCGCTTGGCGTCTGGACTATAATGCAAAAGACCGGGACATTGAACCCGGGACACATAGAACCCGGGACACATAGAAGCGGAATCCACAAAATGGGACGCATAGAACCCGGGACACAAAGAACCCGGGACACAAAGAACCCGGGACGCATAGAACCCGGGACACAATGCTACACTCCCAACAAAAAGCATAATAAAACAAAAACGCTGCGCAAAGTACAACTTTGATAAGCGAGGGGTAATGTGGTGTTTGTGATTAAGGCTCTATAGGTCAGGTTTTTACTTACATAAAACGATTTGACATGTTCTTGTCCTTGAAAAGGCTGAAATAAAAGCGTCCAGGGAACATAAAAAATATTTGAAGGCCAACAGCAGCAAAGTAAGACAAGAAATAACTCATCATTTATTGAAATTATTACAGTCAAAGATTTATTGCCAGCGGTGTCCTCCAATAAAATTACACATAAATGTAAGTTGTCCAACGGTAACAAAAGTAGTGAATTGTTATTAACAAAACTATCATTTAAAGAACACGAAGTACCAAGTCTTCATAGGAAATCAGGGGAATTTGACAGAAATGTTTTTCAAAACAAAAAACAGAAAAACCAGATTCTGGAAACGCATTGATATTGAATTACTTTAGCAGAAAAGAGTTTCCATAAAATGTTCCAAAGAGTATCCAGGAATCATTTCTTGAAAACCTAACCGTCTAGAATTTGAATGCTGAGCCACAACTTACGGAACAAAATTGGTATTAAGACATACCACAGTGCATGAATCGGTCATACAGCCAATATCAGTCTAGCTCTTCTCAGTGGGAACACATACATCAATTTACATAATGATCTATTGAGCAGTTCGGTGGACAGAAAGAAAGAAGACAAAATCAAAATCTAAAGCAATAAAAATACCCGCTTAGCCGCACAGAAACTCGAATCCGTTAGCAAATGGGAAGGCGTCAAAGCAATTGATTTGCCAAGCATTACCAAATCCGTAAGGAACTCAGTGTAAAAGTATGCCTTAATTCTAGCCAGACAAACGATGTTTTACATGAAGTTAGTTCTTTTCCTTAACGTTTATCATGCCGACTTTCATTTTTGACAAAAATTACCTCACCAAATTCGGACAACAGTGAGCAGACAAATTTGGTGGCCCGCCACAATCAGACACCATAAAATCGGGACCCGTGAGATTAGTCCAAGCATGAATTTGTTCTACAGAAATTAATTTTGAATGTCTGAAAATAATGCGACTTTTCAGTATTAGAAAAAATATAGCATGGAACAAATCGGGTAACAACAAAAATGGAACAAGTGAGTGAAAGGTTAAACAATTGAACATTACACATATTTTTGGATTTAAGGCTATTTAGGACCTTAGAAAGATGTTCAAATTTGCCTAACTTTGGAAATCTTATATCAGAAATGGCAGATCGGATTAAAGTAAACTTCAGGTGATATGCTTTATACGCTCATGTTCTTAAAAACGCTGTCATGGATTATTTTTAAAACATTCCACTTTCGCATAACGGACCTATAATACATGAATGTGATACTTTTTTGAAACAACTCAAACACTGAATCAAAGGAAAACGAAACGATGAATTACAACTCTGTAAATGTTTTTTTGAGATTTCATCTGGATCACTTTCATCAACATTGATTCGCTCATGTTTTTGATACTGTTGCATTGATACCTTTCCTTTTTGGTTAAAGTACTCATTATTACCAGATTAACAAAATGGGAAAAATCAAATGCTTTTCACTTTTCACTTTCAGAAAACAAATATCTTTTGATAAAATCTATAGTTTTACAGATATTTTTTATTTAGTGTACGGATTTTTTCGAGAAAAGTCATTACCAACTAATCTTCGTTGTTTTTCAATAGTATCCCAATATTGTTGTGAGTGCTCATAGCTTTTCAAAAATCCCAGAGAACTTGAACACGCTGAAGCATTATTAGATAACTTACTGGAAACCATCAATGAGCACTAACAACATTGCTTCAGGACATCTTAGAACTGAGACATACTTTTGGTACGATACTTTCAAAAAGCGTCATAGTGGAAACAAAAAATCACGCAAAAGAAAAACAATAGAAAGCTTGAAAAGCGTGCTTAAAAATTACGCATACAATGGTTATCTTAATTTAAAGAGAAAGCAAATTGAAGCTAGTTTAACAGAGAAACACACACACAGACATTCATCTTGACATATAGAATATACAAGACATTAATTTTATGATTGGCATATGTCTCGTGAAGAACACACACCTCTCGTCAGTAAAGCCTCGTTTTCAGAAATAAAAAGAATGCGGTTGGTGAAAATGGTAATCGATAATGACACAGAAATGGAAATATTTTCAGATGTCGAGATCTAGGTTGGGTCTCATCTTTCTACTTGAATTGGAATTCGAAAGTTTTTTGACCATTATCTAGTGTTCTTTAGTGTAAACTCACGATAAATGACTATTACTGTTTAATCGAGTTCATAATCGCTACGTAGATTACTGCCTAAGCCCAGTTTGCACTTGGTGACCTCAGCATCGAGTCGCATCACGAAATTTCAGGTAAGTTGTTATCTTAAATGACACTACAGGCATGTGCACAGCAATGCAGCTCACACAACTACAAGCAGACGAAACTATGGAAATACCTAGCACGTGCACGACACTCATATGGTATGCGAGGGAAATATACATAGGTGACTACGGCTCTACAACACGACATTTTTACTCACTTCGAACGAATTTCCCTGTCCTTGAAAAGGCTGAAATGAATGCGTCAGTGGTACATGACATAAGAATGAAGGGTAAAACCAGTAATGTACGCAATGGTTTATTGATTTACTTCATTGACTGAATTGATTTCTAGAAGATTGCCTGCTCAGCCAATGGTTGCTTTCCATCTGGGACCTCCAACAAATTTCCACATTCCAAAATTACAAGTTGAACAATGGCAACAAATTAGAACATTGTCAATACAGATGAAATAAAAAAACATGAAGTACCAAGTACTTTCAGAAACTCACAAACTTCCCAGAAATTTAAAAATTTGAATGAAAGAAAATCGAAGATATAGAGGTAACGTACGTTTCCACCAGGAGACAGAGTGGTTATGGGGGAGGATTCAACTGAAAGCCATTCTCATCAGTTGTCTGGCTCATAGGAATCTAAATTTAGTTGTAAATTTATGTTGTTTTTCAATATCCCGAGAAATACATCGTTTATAGGCCATTGTTGTCGGTTTCAGAATCACGTTTAATGGCAAGCCAGGGATGATCAACCAAACCTAACCGGTCGCCGTGGACACCAGGCATTCTCGGCATGACACATCTCGAAATCGAAATTAGCGCGCACTGGCAGGTGTCATTTGCAGCACAGTCAGGTCCTCTGTGAAACGTACGGCGATCGCCACAACGCTACGTAGAGATGGTTCACAGCCAGTGGCCAGGTCCGCGGGCTCATCTTTGCAAACGGTGAGTGCCAGGTCGCGATTCAGTCCAGAATCAGGTGCTGCAGGTGAGTGTTCTGCAGAGATGTCCCGGGGCCCATCTCTACAGAGGGCGGCGATCACCGTGCCGCAATGCAGTGGCATCCCCAGGAAGTGTGCACCCGAAGTTCGCTAGATATTACAAGCGGGGGCTATAGGCCTACATGGTGCGTGGCCCCGACCTGTAGACACAGTAACTGCAGGTGACTAGCCATGGTCATGAGTGCATGTTCCCCACCCGGCTCAGTCCGCCCACCGCGAAACGTTTGTGCCAGAATGTGGCGATGTCTTCATACTAATGAATTTTCCGCAGGTTTTTTCCGGCCCCAGCAAAATTTATCCTCTAAACAATGCAATTTTTCGTATGTGCACCATACATAATTTCGTGTCATTGTTGATCACGCCTGCACACGAAATTCGTCTAAATACGGTTGTGATCAGACATTTTGACTGGTGCAGTGAAGTGTACTATGAAATTTCTCCAAATATGTTGCTTTGCCAGGATCTCTTTTGTAACTTTGTTGGCATGGCTGCTACAGGTCACATTTTCCGTTCGATCGACATAAAATACACGATATGTATCTCGATGAAGCTCAATACTGATTTGGGGGAAATGGGAAAAAGTGGAATTCAAGCCTCTTTGAAGCTCTATCTGCTTGGTCATTTAAGATATTTTGTTGAAGCTCGATACGCAAATAAATCTCGCCGAGTTTTATCTGGATTGATCCACCCGTTTCCCGCTATGGCGTTCTCTAGTTATTTGAGACTTTCTGATTACTGCTTTCATAGATTGATTTCTTGTTCCTATCTCCAGAGTTCCCCGACGGTTCTTACTGAAATGCGTTATGGGTTATGCCTGTGAGGCAATCGAACACTACCTGTACATTGTTGTGTTATGTGCTCTATTTGGCGCAATATTCAGAGACTTTTGTAAACAAAGGTCGACTCCGAACTCTTTTTAGACAAAATTTAATACATGTACTTTTTGGAAACCGCTTTCAAATGATTACCAAACAGTTTTATTGTAAAAATATTCCATTTAAGTTACAAAAAGTTTTAAAAAATCACTTAAATGTGAGTTGTTATTAATTACTTGGAAGTCTAATTTGCTTTGTAATTTATTCTTTCACTAATACACGTACACATTGAATAACCGGCCCTGGAGGCACCTGCACAGGGTGAATGGTGTACATTGCACTTACATTAAAGTATTGCAAACTTGTAATGGTATCTTCGAATAATACGTGGTTAAAATGAAAATAAGTTGTTTGTTGAGGCTCATTTTAGAAGACGGTAAAAACCCTTGAATTTATCGTATTTTATTTACAATTATGACTCTTGAGAATATGATATATTAGTTGTTTGTTGAGTTACACTTGATAAATATATTCATATCAAATATTCAAATAAACAGATCGCGTTTATTCGAATCATGAGATCTAGGGTTTGCTAATTCAGTTTTACTTTCAATCAAAAACAAATTTGCGAATTTCAACTTTTCTGTGTACGATGGCCCATTACCATCACCAATTGTCCACTAGTGATTTGGACTCCACATCCTGAAAAGCTTATAACATGGTTATCTACCCCCATTTAACATAGTTTAGACTTTTCATAACATCCATAATAATCGAACTGTGTTGTCCAAATGTTAAAGCTGCTGCCGGGGTAGACAGGCTACGCGGGGGTTCTCGTAATGCTTAACGTTTTGCTGATTACCGAAGATAAAGCATGTCACTGTCGTACTGTATGATTCCATCCACTGTAATGTTTCCGACTTCTTGTTTTAACCCGGCGTTTGACCATAGTTGTAACTTCAGTCTCCTGCCGGTGTACACACCACGACTGTCCACTGGAATGCCCCTTGCTGAAGATCGAGTTGATTAAATGTGTTTTCAGGATTCGTATAAAAGCTACGGAACATAAACTGTTGGTTTTAAGGACTTGTATCCGTTTGTCAGACATTAACCGACTCCAATTTCTTGCACAAGTAATCCTGCGCAAAATGGAGTATCATTTGTTCTACAGTAAAACAAATGAAGATAAAACTAGATGCCACAGGCATCCAGCAAATGTTATGTCGAATCCCAATCAGTAGCTGAAAATGAGACATTTGGCACATTCCAGGCGGTGCCTCACAGACATCTTGTGAAATGCCAAAGAGTTTAATTATTACGTCAATATAATTTGAGTACATGGGGATCTTATTCCTCTGCATGTCTGTTTAAGGATTTTACAACATATCATACATTAACAGAATTTATTTTCTAAATGTAGCTCTTGACTGTGTTCCATGACTTGCCCTTTCAGTCGATGGCAAATGTTGTTCTGCATGGTCAATTGCAAGGTGTCTCGCCTCATATTAAATTCGATTTATGGGGAGCAAAAATGACGTACAGTGTACATGTAAGATTCGATTACTCCAATCAGTGAGTGGATCCGTTGCTTTTACTACACACATAAGGCATGTGGAACTCATGTACAATCCTTGAACGGTAGGCCACTGCTGAGTCAGGGATTGACGCACATGGAGGGCATTACATACAGCGTAATAGAGAATTTGACTAAATTTTCAGTTCTTGTGTTTCTAAACAGTTCTGCAAGCTAATAGTCTTTAAAGCTAACTGAGCAATAGTTAGTAAGAAAGCAAAGAAATTGAAACTTGGAGAAAAGTATCAAATTAGCTGGCGCACCATTAACCTCAATACCTCAAGTAACCTCTCTTCAAATTCTTTAACATGTTCCCCAAACATGGACATACAACTCACCATGAAATCCTTGTCAAACACTTCTAACACCACAGGAGGTGTCTCCTTCACAATGTAATCCAGGCTAAAATGGTACACTATCTATAAAAAACGAAAATCAGATTTGCCAAATAATATACAAGAGCTAAACTGATTTTAACTGTGAGCAGTATAGTGAGCCCTATTTACAAAATGTCATGAAAATACGCCAACGAATTCCACAGATACAGAAGACATCGAGAAAAAATAAGATTGCCACCAAGAGTCAGAACCGTAGCCAGATCCGTCTGAAAGTTGCCATCATCCGTTGCTACCTTCCACAACTACACTTGCCAAATGTAACTACGATACTGCAGAGGGTTTCGGAGATAAAACCACAGACGTAAAACAAAATTGCCACACGAAGGTACCACAGTAATCACAGCCGTCATAAATCTTTGCCGCCATCAGTTCTCTTCCCAGTACGAATTTTCATAATCATCCAAAAACAAAATCCCAAAAATATGTGGTGTGCACATCGTCAAATCCATCTGAAAAGGAAAACATGACACTACCTTTTTAATAGAAACCTATTTACAAAATTTCATGAAGTACCTAAAGGAACTGCGAAGATAAAGAGGGAAATAAAATGGTGCCATAAGGGGTCAGAGCGGCAGACGGATCCGTCTGAAAATCGCCGCCGTTTGTTGTCAAATGCAGAAGGTTTAGGAGATACAGCCATGGACGCAAAAAACAAACTGCCACGGTACTCAGAGCCATCTGAAGGTCAGCCATCACATCTGAAGGTCAGCCGTGACGTCCTCCTAACAGAAGGAACATATATGCCAATTTCCAAAATCATCCATTGAGTAGTGTGATTTATGAGGCGAACGCCAAAACAAGATTTGAAAACAGTTAAAATGGCCTCTAGGTGGCGCAAAATGCGTCATACCAACAAAAAAAAAACCCGGGAAGGTGGCGTCATCTCACTAATTAATGTCTATTCGTCAATTTTTATGAAAATTCGCTAAGGAACTCAGAAGATACAGAATTAAACGTGAAGAACTAAAATTGCCACTAGGCAGCAGATCGGAAGTCAAATCGGTCCCAAACTCGTCGTCATCCGTCGACAACTTTATAGGAACACATCTGGCAAATCTCATTACTAACCAAATAAGGGCTCAGGAGATACAACGCCGGACGACGGACGTACGATGCTCAGAAATAAATGACGGTAAAATGCACCTATATATAAATGTAGATGCAGAAAAACCTATAGGATTATACAGCTGAAACACTTCTTCAACGTGGAGCCTGTGGTTGAGAGAGAGAGAGAGAGAGAGGGGGGGGGGGGTTGTTTTCTTCAGCCACACGTCGTGGAGGTCATGCACCCTCCTAAAATACTTTCCGAAATGGTAACTGAAATGGCTACCTAAGGTTGATATTAATCATTGACCAGTATTAAATCAATTGCAATGAAATATAACCATAAACTCCCCACCTCGAAGTCAAGAAACAAACTCATCTGCTGGTCACACCCCCTTTCTTCTCCCAATATATACAACTACCGTACGCATTAATATCCAAGCATCATTTCAATAAGTGTCTAACAAAAACATCGTGTTCTCAGAGCATTCACCAACCTTCTTCAGTACAACTGTCTCGTTCCAGGTGGGACATAGGGTGGCCCTCAGGTAGTGTGACCGTCCACTGGCCTTGCCGCAGAACACACGAACGTACGGGTCAGATAGACCGGTCATATCTGAACCCAAAAGGCCGCGCGCCTGGTAAAGGTGAACACGGAGCTGGAACTTGTTACACTCTACAACAAATGACAAACACACAATAAACGACATCATATTTTCCTTTTCGATCAACAGTTGACCAAGATTTGTTGCAAGCTTTTTTGTTTAGACCTACTACCAGCAAAAATAATATGAATTTAGGAAATACATTTCCTGAGTTCAATCAAAAACCATAAGTTCTTCCAACGCACAAAAATCACCTTTAATGAAAAGTAAAGAAAAAATGAGACCTGTTTGAAAAGGCAAGTCAAAGGTAACAGTACGTGCAGACTAAATACCGTAGTGGATTCCACTTGTAGTAGGCCGTCATGGGGAATTGAGCTTGTCCTCAGCAGTAATGACTGAGAACAACGGGTCATTTTGTCTGATCACTTGCAATCAACGGTTGATAAATCAAAAGCTCACTTTTCGGAAACTAGGTTTCTAGCAACTTTAATGATGTTATTCCTACCGGAGTACACTAGCTGCCTGGGTGGGTTGACCTTGAGGTCACTCGCTGATTTGGCTAAGGTCTTTGTCCGCACGTATCCATCTGGAAGTCCATTCGTGTAAACTGATCGATGCTTGTCCAGGCCCAACCACAGGTAGACAAATAGTTTGGCTTGAAGAACCCAACCTTTCTTCTGCGTGGCGTCTTTACCAGCCAACTGAAGATGAATGAGAGGTCCAGATTACAACATTGGTCTTGACATAAAGTGTCGTCATGATTCCATGATTCCATGGGAGGTAGTATAAAGTGGATATTTTCAACGCGTTACAAATCAATCAGCATGCAGCCATATGAAGTTGTTAAAAGAGAATGCCACCCAAAAACAACCTAGTTTGCATCAATTTAGATCGAGTAGTTCCACTCGATAACAGCAAGGATAGCTCCTTTATCTGACACCTGACTGCCGAAGGTTTTGAAATTAACCAATGACGTCAGAGGTCCGAAAGCAGTATATTCAGCAGTTCACAACACGCTAACTGGTGTCAGCCTATCGCTTGAATTCATCGTTTTAAACCAATAAATTTGATGTAAAACCCTTACAAATACATCGAGTTATTGAACAAACGTGTTGTTTTATTTCGCTGCTACGAATTTTTAGGTATAGGAACGTACCGTAGCCTACAAAGTTCGGTAAGCCAATTTACCAAGTTCGGTCGCGGGAGTTTGGGGTCTGTTCGGTGATAAATTCAAATTATTCGTCCGTGAAATACAGACAGGAGAACATAGCTGTGTGTTGAAATTTTAGACTTGCAATTTTTTCAGTTCTAAACACACAAAACGCTTGTTATCTCGGATAGTGGCTCGGAACCCGATTAGGCCCATCGCGGCCGGACTGAAGACACCACGAACATGAACCAGCCAAAGTTGGAGACTAAACTTCCAGTCACGAAAAGACTACTAGTGAGCCAAAGAAAAAATGTGCACGTGATTATTTTGGTGAATTAGCCGCGAAACTGCAAAATTTACTTACTAGCTTGTCGGGGCCGCGAAGTCTAGTTACTCTTCCACAGAACCCTCAGGGCAAAAGTTGTACAGTAACAATGATTCGAATAATGCATATGAATATCTAAATAAAGATTCCCCTTACATCTGACCATAGAATATGAAATCGAGTTATTGTAACAGTTTCACAACAGCTTTCTGTCAGCAAACACTGAATTAGCATGCGCTCACACACGACTTCGGTGTCCGGTCAATTAGTTTATTTCATCTAAAGCCGGTAACGCAGTGATTTAGTCATCGCTGGCTTCTTTTAAAAAACATTTGCACTCACGAACACTCCAAGGCATTACAGAGACGGACTTTGTTTCAATTTTATATAAACATTGGTTAGGGTGACAATAATTCATTTTGAAACCGTATTTATATATATATGGGATAATATAGGCTATGTGTATTTCTGCATTAAGGTGTACACGTTTACGCTACATCGTCTTACCTTGAGCAGCAACATTTGCACCTTGCCACAATTTTTTCCTTTTTCTTCATCCACGGGAGAGTGAAGTATGTCCTTAGATGGAACTCGTACTGACGCCACCCGCTTGCCAGCACATATCATCCAAATAAACACGTCTGGCAGTCCATGCTGGGGCTGTTAGAAGACAGATTTTAGATATAGAAGCAGAAGGTAGTGTAGCAGATTGGTGTCATTTATCCCAGCGGCAGAGCCGGAAATTAGGTCAACGTTCACTTGTTTTAGCCAAAACACCCAGGCAATAGTTAATTCCAAGATCCTGGTAACCAAAGGTATTTTTTCGTCGATAAAATGCTGGGAAGAAATTAGATTTGTTACAACCGACAAAATTTGAAGACTTCTAAATAGAAGTTTGATGTAAACGTCATGTGATAAGAGAACATCACATATCACTATCTTATAATTTATCAATTCCAAAACAAAGAACAAATTTGATAATCGACATTTGAAAATAAAGAAATTTGTATTTGGAAACAAAAGGAGGCACAATGAATATTTTTGTAAGTTTGAAAAGGATTTTACAATGCAAACCTCAGCAGCAATTTTTCGAAGTTTCTTCTGGACTTCTCTAGTTTCTTCCAGCATTTCTTGTATATTCATCGCCTTCACCTCCACTCTTGCCTTCCGCAGCATTTTGCTAATCTTAGTCTACAAGAAATTTTGTACAATAATAGTAATAATAATAATCATTACGGAAATGATTGAAATAGCACGAACATAGACCAACAAGAGCAACGTTGGTACATTGACATGCGTCCAAGGAGCATCGCAAACCATATGTTTCAAAGAATCACTAGTAGAAGCTGCAGTAGGAGAATCCAATAGAAAATCAAATGGTGCAGGGGCATAGTCATCATATACGTCAGTGTAAAGTTTCATTGATGTCCGCCCATTCTAGTGTATGTTGGATCAGCTATTGCATGTGCAAACACCTATTGCAGGTCTAAGCGCCTATTGAATGTGTAAGCATCTATTGCATCTGCATTCTGCTAAATGACTCTTGAACAAAACAAAGTGCCAACAGGGACTTTTACTGCTAGCTGGATCTGGTGGTGCAATTTGTTGAACACAAAGCGACTGACAGCTCACCACTTTACGAATGTACATGGACATGCGCTCTTTATCAAGCGGAGTGATACCCGCTTGCTGGTGACGTTGTTGTTCTGTTATAACGTCGACAAACGCCTTGCAGTCACTTGACACCTTCTTCATCAGGTCCTTCAATAGTAAGCTAGGGCTGTATTCTTCCATTTCTCGCTTCATGAGCTCTTCGATCTCGGCCATGCTGGTCTCCTGAAATGAGAAAAACACGAATATTATACGTGGTGACTTAACAGCAAGTACAAAACTAGAAAGTGTAACACCTCTCGCGTGTAGAACGTCTTTTAAGGCCACAGTAACATCCGTGTCTGCATGTCCATTGGCAAGCCAAACTCACGGCATAAAATCGTGATATACATTCAGTAAAACGCTCGTAACAGTTCCAAAACCTCACATCTGGACGTATTTACACTGAACATCCCAAGGAAATCCATAGGTGTTATCAAGAAAGGTATGTATCAAACAATGTACTGTAGCTGTCTCGTTTCTGCACACCTAATAAAACTGTATGTGAAATTCCCACAATAAATATCATGTACATGTAGGTCTGTTATTTCCACAGTTTCGTGTCTCTTGAAGTGTTTTGACTAGCTTGACTAAAATCAAACAATCGCAGCACATCCACGACAGGATCGCAAACCAAAGTCGCGATCATCTCTGACCTAAATGTACTACGTAATCTCGGTCCGTGTTTTGTCGTCGCAGACCAGT
The DNA here is from genome assembly GCA_002633005.1 of Phoronis australis. Classification (NCBI taxonomy): domain Eukaryota; kingdom Metazoa; phylum Phoronida; family Phoronidae; genus Phoronis; species Phoronis australis. Next base: position 202,094 of record NMRA01000675.1, read on the forward strand.
ATCCAGAGATATGTTCACTGGAATCTTTTCATAAACCTTAATACTAGGGTCATCAAGAGCAAGCTAGTATTAAACAGTAATCTTCCTAATACATTATGTTCTCGAGCATAGAATAATACTACTTCTCTTAAGTGCGCAGAAAGGTAGAAAGTGCCAAAAATAATTTCGAATTCAATTTTGAGTACAAAGATTTCACTCTGGGCCCATATTCGACACAAGATTCAGACACCATTCTCGTCACCTTATTTCAGGAGCAGTGTGTACCTTTGAGGCATCATTGGGGTCGCCATTCAGTTCCTGTGTTTTAGGTGGGTAAAGGGGTTGCGCATGCTAAAGGGGGTCGGGAGTGACATGGTCATGTGGGCCAAGGGGTTCGATGAGTTTTGGAAACAACAATTACTTGTGTAATAAATAAGCAGCAATTCTTACCATGTAATCAATAATGTGGCTTAGCATATTCGCAATATACATTCGTCGACGCTGGTCTTCAAATTTTGCTTTTAAAAAAGCACAGGGCTTCGAGTCATTGAACGGCATATGGTAATACATCCTACAAAACATGATAACAAGTACATTGAAATATACAATTCTCTGTAGTGCCATTTCAAAGCTAGAAACAATATACAGCACGACTGCAAAAGTAATTAAATGGCTCTGAGTGTTCGGATCCTACAAAATTACATCAGAAGAGTAAGTGACACTCTTGGCGTTGCCATGCAGCTCAGCTTTGGTAGGAAGTCTTGTCAAGCAAGACATGGAGTTCATCCTATTTCTTACAAATGCTTATGATTTGACCTAAACCAGTGACCGCGCGGGATTATACATTATATTGTTCATTTAATATAGTTGATGAAAGATAAGTTCAAACATATCACTTTGATTATTCTCCACACAACATCAGTGTGAAAGCATCAAACAAAAATGATTTCAGCACTTCACAAATCTTTTAAAGGGTAGTTTATATTGCTGCATAGTTATCCCATCTCAACCATAAAAGAAAAAGACGCCTAGCTGCATAGTTTGTAAACTAAATATGGGTTATTATCATATACTTGAAGTAGGAAAAAATATCGCAACATCGGTTACAAAAAACAGGCATCCTGAAACAAAGCTGTCTAGTATTAAAGGAAGTTAAAATGCTCCCATCTATTAGCGAAAAAATTCTCGCGTCTTATTGAGCAGGTTTAACCATCTTCGTAATTAATTTAATTTTGGTACCCAATTCAAGAGTCCTGAAGATCCTGACACAGGTTTAGGAGGAATACACGAAGGTAAGCACCCGTGTGTGGGCACACATAAATGTAAAATTGAGCAATCCTTCTGCAAACCAGACATCTAACATAAGTATATAAACATTAATGATGTGGCCTACTGGTCTTCTGTTTCTGGAATCATAGGCTGGGTGGCACTGTAGACATTCTTGGGCTCTTCCATCTTGCTTTTCCTTGACTTTTTGAACTCTTCTTCACTGTCGTCATCACTACTGTCACCAAATAGTGCAGGGACATCCAAGTGCACTACGCCGTCCAACTGGTTGCCATAGTTACCTGAATAATCAAAGCTCCAAGATTTAATCTCCCAACCCAAACCTTGACTCACTGAGACTCAGACACAACCAATCCTACCGCATGCTTTGAATATTTTGTAACTTTACTCGAAGCGTGTCGTATACTTTTCGAGTCGAGCTTTGATCAGTGAGATTGGAGCCCAGGTTCAGTTGTTAAACACTGGAAGCAGTGTGAATACAGACAGATACTTCTATTAGAACCCTCTTTTGAACAAGTTACAACTGTAACACTGGCATGACTCACGAGCCATGTTATCCAAGTGCTATATGCTAGTAAAAAACGTAAACAACCAAATGAAACCCGTAGAACTAAAACCTGTGTCATTCCGCTCCTTAAACATGCAAACTGTTGAGACTGCAGCCCGTTGAATCTTGGAATGTTTTGTTACACCCGATGTGTACTATAAAACACGAATATTAAACAAAATATCTTCTTCCCAGACCAATGCTTTGTGAACCTTGAAACAATCCTAGTAAAGCTGAATGGTAACAGTCGGCCTGTAGGAGTTATATTGACAGTTAGCAAGTACTTCAAATCTGACAAAAGTCTGCTATTGGAGAAATTTCTTTTGATATCATGGTTTGGATGCTTTAAATTGAATAAATCTAGTAAACTCAAGTTCCGTCCAAGAAACTGTCTTTTGATTTTGTCCACCTACCTCTATAAATTTTGGTCTCAGTTTGTTCCCTATTTAGATGTGAAATGACTCTGGGTTTTTAAAGGGCAATTTGTTATTCCTAAAAAACCATGCTCAGCGAATGAAATAACATGCCACCACTCACCAACTTGTAGAGTCTGTGGTCTTTAATGCAAAAGCGAACAACCAGGGCCCTGTGGCAATGGCGATCACCTGCAACCTACTCATAAAATGTGGAATTGCTTACCAATACTAATCTCAAACTGTATAGGCTTGCCAGCCAGTTTAGCATCAATCATTGTAGCCTGTAGAAATGAACAGTACAGCAAGAAGTCCGCTGGTGACCCAGGAGCCATCTAAGGAAAATATATAGCTCATGATAATACATCAGTTTTGAAATCACTTGATGCGTTAAGTGCCTTTCAATAACAATTCACGACTATGCATACCTGTGGAAAATGAGAATGTAGAATCTGCAGTTTTTCAATAATTGAGCCACCACACAGACATCAAATGTCAGTCAAGAGATGATATATCAGTGATTAACTCTTGCCTATGGCTGCCGTATCAAGATCAGCGAGAATTAACTGAACTCATCAAAGAGCACATTTGTAGATGGAGACAAGGAGGAATTTTGTGACAGCGACGAGTCGTCTGAGGGCAGCAACTCGTCGCCAGAGGAGTTTCATGATCGACCCATCGGGAATACGGTTACGTTGGATTCCAAGTCGTTGGATTGGAACAAACAGAACTTAAAGAAAGCAGTCTGGATTAGCTTAATCGCACAGCAATGTCTTGTATCTGCAAAGCCAGTGGATCGGGGTGCAAGCAGCTGAATATTACTGCAAGAGAGAACAATCTTCGATAGGGCTGAATCACTCGGTGAGAAGTCGAGGAATTCGTTGCTCTTCAGTCAGTGTCAGTGGACTTGGATAGGGACGAGTGATTGTCATTTTTTCAAAATTATTCACACTAGCGTAAAATTTTGAATTATTTTGAACAAAAGTCAGCCACGAACGTGTATTTTGTAATCTACAGGATTTCATTTTATTAAACTTTTCCCAAATACACTTTAACTACTTGTTGTACTTGCGGTAACACCTCCTGCCACAAGTGGAATGACCCTGTATACATTAGCTGGGAAATTTATTGACCCAGTTACAGCAACCCAACATGAATATCACTCCTTTTTGACTGACATTACATAATAAGGTCTATATTTTTTCTAATTTTTGATTTCTTTTATGTGTTTATGTTGTTGTGTATACTAATAAGTCTGAAATGTAGCATTCAACTGCAGGTTGCTATGGAAATTTTAAAGACACTATCGGCACTTTTTGTCGGCCATTTTCCTTGACTTTTGAAAGCTCTAAATTTTCGCTTTCCCCGACTAGAATTGGCAATAACTCGGTCATTTGTGAAGATGAGGACATGTTTCATACCTCAAAATGATCAGAAAACACTGTATTTTCAGAAAAAATAACAATAAAAAATGACAAATCCCGACTTAAGACTCATTTTGTGGTGGTGGGTCACAATACGCACCTCCATGAGTTCACATCTTCGGTACAAGATCGAGTCAATGATAAAGAAGCACGTCACAGTTTACACTAGTTTTTCGACGTATTACTCACTGCAGAAATCAGTTGAGTTGGATGACAAACACCTCCGAATGATCCTGCGGATGACATGAATGTAGACACAGAAACGCTCATTAAGACACTGCCTCTGTATGCGACACCCTCTCCAAACCCCTCATTCAGGTAGTTGTGCTTGTCATACACCGCGTAGGTCCTGTTGGAGCCATACATGTTGACCCAACATGGNACAAGGAGGAATTTCGTGACAGCGACGAGTCGTCTGAGGGCAGCAACTCGTCGCCAGATGAGTTTCATGATCGACCCATCGCTAATACGGTTACGTTGGATTCCAAGTCGTTGGATTGGAACAAACAGAACTTAAAGAAAACAGTCCGGATTAGCTTAATCGCACAACAATGTCTTGTATCTGCAAAGCCAGTAGATCGGGTGCAAGCAGCTGAACATTACTGCAAGAGAGAACAATCTTCGATAGGGCTGAATTACTCGGTGAGAAGTCGAGGAATTCGTTGCTCTTCAGTCAGTGTCAGTGGACTTGGATAGGGACGAGTGATTGTCATTTTTTTCAAAATTATTCACACTAGCGTAAAATTTTGAATTATTTTGAACAAAAGTCAGCCACGAACGTGTATTTTGTAATCTACAGGATTTCATTTCATTAAACTTCTCCAAAATACACTTTAACTGCTTGTTTTACTTGCGGTAACCCCTCCTGCCACAAGTGGAATGACCCTGTATACATTACCTGGGAAATTTATTGACCCAATTGCAGCAACCCAACATGAATATCACTCCTTTTTGGCTGAGATTACACAATAAGGTCTCTATTTTTTCTAATTTTTGATTTCTTTTATTTGTTTATGTTGTGGGTATACTAATAAGTCTGAAATGTAGCATTCAACTGCAGGTTGCTATGGAAATTTTAAAGACACTATCGGCACTTTTTGTCCGCCATTTTGCTTGACTTTTGAAAGCTCTAAATTTTCGCTTTCCCCGACTAGACTTGGCAATAACTCGGTCATTTGTGAAGATAAGGACATGTTTCATACCTAAAAATGATCAGAAAATACTGTATTTTCAGAAAAAATAACAATAAAAAATGACAAATCCCGACTTAAGACTCATTTTGTGGTGGTGGGTCACAATACGCACCTCCATGAGTTCACATCTTCGGTACAAGATCGAGTCAATGATAAAGAAGCACGTCACAGTTTATACTAGTTTTTCGACGTATTACTCACTGCAGAAATCAGTTGAGTTGGATGACAAACACCTCCGAATGATCCTGCGGATGACATGAATGTAGACACAGAAACGCTCATTAAGACACTGCCTCTGTATGCGACACCCTCTCCAAACCCCTCATTCAGGTAGTTGTGCTTGTCATACACCGCGTAGGTCCTGTTGGAGCCATACATGTTGACCCAACATGGTCCGAAGGTTGGCGAGAACCCTACAACCAGAAAGCAATGAGATTTCGAGTGCTAAAATATGAATCATTAACTCCAATTAATCACGGATTTAAATCCTTCTATTGTCAAGCTAGAGTTTTGAAAGCATCTGCTCCAGCCTCTAAATATAAAGTACCAACAGAAACCAACGATGTTCAAAACACTCAGCAAACTTAAATCATTGGACGTTTGCCCATTTTCTCATTTATTGGCTTGTACTGCCACGAATATTAACCAGTTGGTCACTTGACAAATACATAGTGTTTTGGTCATTTCACAGGAACATGGAGTTACAATGTACTGATATAATGACATAGACAAAGTATACTGATCACGCAAGAGAGACATATTGTGCTGGTCACTTCGCATAAACATGGTGTGTTGAACACTTAACATGAACACAATGTGCAGACCAATTCAACTAAACTTAGTGTCCTGGTCATGTGTCATAGCGCGCTGCTCTCTCGACACATACAGAGTGTAACTGTCATTTGACAGAGACATAGTGTACTGCCCACTGGCTATAGCATACTTGGCACCGTTATTTGATAACTTTACAGAACATAACGTGCTGACCACATGACTTCGACATAGCGTACTGATCACTTGACAAGGCATCGTGGACTGATAACAAAAACAGTGTACTGATCACTTAACAGAGGAAGCGTGGGCTGAAAACCAGTGGAGTATTTATGAGGGGGAGAGCAAGGGGGCTATGATCCCCCTAAAATTCTCCCAGATTCCATTTGACAGTTCGATGGTACGAATGTCTGACGGGCAAAATCCGGGCTAATACTCTGACTTCCCCCTAACTCAAGCTCCTGGACCCGCCCCTGATAACTTTTTGACACAGTGCGCTGTTCGCTTGACATTGGTATGTACTGATCCTTGATAATTTACTGGTCACTTGCCAGAGACATTGTGGACTGATAACTTTACAGCGACATAATGCACTGATAACTTGACATTGACAAATTAGTGTTTTAATCACATGACATGCACATATTCTATTGATCACTAGCTAAGTTATTAGATTTGATGTATATTTTTGCAGTCAGTGCCTCTTTGTGTGCTACAAGTCAAATATATTTATCAGAAATGTGCACGTTTCGCGTCTCATACACGAGTCCCGCTCTTACTGGACTTTCAAATACTAACCATGCTTTTTGCTCCTGCTGCAGATCTGAGCCAGAGGTATGAAGTGTGTTGCAATCACGTCATCCCGCAGAGGGTTGTGATCAACAAGCTGTACTTTAAATCTCTTGTACAGAGGGGGTGAAAGATCCGTGAAGGTGATCTCTTGGTTCCAGACAGGACTGTAAGTTGCACGCTTAACTGATGTCCGTTCCTGGGAGTGACAATTATGCGGGACTATCATCTGTATCATTTCATAACAAACAAGAATTTCATTTCAAGAGGTATTTCGATGGCTTGAGTTCGAAGATCTATACTCGGGTTCAAATCCTGGCTATTCCAACAGACAATCGAGTAATGCACTTTTCCTGCTTCTATTACTTAGTTCTTGGAGGAGTATGGATGAACAGAAACGAAAGAGAGCCTAGATGTAGTGCAAAAATCAATTTCTCGTCTTGCTACGTGCATGTATATTGAAACATGTCATCTAAAAATATTTACAATTAAGATTAATGGATTTTCAATTCACGAGCTGAAAATGTCAATTTCCTCAATCACTCTCTGTCCTCCTAAGGCATAAAGTCCGTGATTTTGAACCAGTGGCAAAGTTAGGCCACTGAAAATTGAAGTCAAATGTATTTTATATGACAAGTTACTTACAGACTCCGTTCCAAATGTGACACGAACACAAGGGTCTGCAAGCGCCATGTCTTCATTGGTCAATGCCTTCTTGATGCTAGCTAGTACACCAATGTCCATTCTTGGTATGTCACGGGCCTTATAGATTTTGATGATGAAACGAATTGGTGGTCGAGGAAACATTATCTCTTTAGGCATCATAAGATCCCTATGCAGATAAATATGCATATATTAATATTTTGAAGGAGTCAAAATTACAATAGAACCGTTTCATGAAAGATTAAAATAGGACTGTATGAAACAGGAGAGGGGATAATCATTAACTATTTTAACCACCTCACTAGCTTAGCCTAGATCAGAGAACTCTAGCCTTGGAATGTCCACTCTCGCACGTAGCCTATGTATTCTATTATTAGAACTTGCGACCCCGAAACTAGTCGCGAGAGTTTGTAAAGACAATTTTCGGCTGCCTGTTCGACTGAATTTTGATCGAGAGTTGTAGATATCAAACCAAGCCTTATTTCATTGCTTCATCTTCTTTTTAATATCACTGTTAGTCAAGCCAGACTCTTGAGCTACGCTTCCATACAGTCTGCGATTTCTCGGCAAAATTAGTCAACAAATCCGCCAGTTACACTGGTCATTCTTCAAAAGCATGCACCGACCTGTAGGCCTGGAAGCCGGTAGTAGTTTGGTCTCTGATATCCTTCAAGCTCCATGCTTGGAGCGTCTTTCGACAACCAATCATAATACATACCAGGAGTTTTTCAACAAGACATTTTGGGTGTTAAAATCATGTTACAGTATTCTACAGAAAAAGCTACATTTTTGTTCGTTTCTGAGAAGTAGACCTATTGCTATCTGAACTATTTACCTATACTCGTGAAATGAAATTTTATTTCCCGCTCGAATAAAAAGAAGAAACTGGCCGTTTCATGGGTTTTTACGGCATCCGCAATTTCCCATTCAACTATAAAATAACAACAACAAAAACTCTGTCGGTATGTATTTGTGTGTCAAAGCGAACATTTCACCCTTAAGTTTTGGCTTAGACCCAGATGAACTGCATTATATCCTGAAGTCCCGCTTTTCGATCCAGATACTCTACTTGTTCATTCTTGAATGTTAACCTGACTACTATGCAACGCATGTTCAAAATAACATTGTCTCTTTTTATGAATTATGTTTTTCTCCAGAGATCACTTTGTTGAGTAAAATAATAGTCGTAAAAATGTGTTCCAATGTTTCTTGTTTACGGTAATATGCATTGCATGTGTCAGGATCACTAAATTTTGCTTTTTGAAGAAAACTTATTTCTAAACTTTTACCGAAAGTCACACACTGCAACAAATGTGATGGACTATCCACAGTACATTTGAAAGTTACTTGATACATGAAGATGTTTGCCCATTTTCATATATCAGAAAACTTCAGTCTGCAAATTTCGGATACTGAGATACTTGGAGTAGCTTATCGAATTTTCCGTAAATGTCACTGCATTCTAAATTCTTACTGAAGGATGTAATTGTACAAAACGCCACCAAAGGTCCCATTGATTGTAACATAAAAAGACATATAATTTGAGATGAATGCCTGATTAAATTGTCCAGAGCAAGTGTGAGGGACCCGCATTCTAAAATCTCTGTCTCTATAGGGCAGAAGTCTTTTGAATCATTGAAATTAGTGTCCTACTGGTTTAACGTGTCATTTATACAAACTCTCTGGTTCATTTCCTTTTTTATGTTAGTATTACGAGCTGTAAGTTTTTGCATTTTGGCAACACTTTTGGTTTTTGAAATTACAAACTATTTTAAATCAGTCAGATATGCGAAACAATAATTACTTATGAGTTGCATTATTTATCTTTTACTTCTGCGATATTCATCGAGAACTGGCAAAGAGCTTTCTATGACTCTTCTGCAATTCGGTAGAGAACGGTGGACTTGCGAAAAGTTTTAATGACAGTAAATTCCATAGCAAGTACACACACCGGAGCAAACCGTTGCAAACAACTCTCACGCATGCGCGGCGCAACCTGAGGAGCCGCGAGATCGGAGTTGGCATTCCAGGACTATTGTTCTATGCCTAGATGCATATTCTTAAGAAAAATCCTACACTGGGTGTAACTTCCATGACGGAATGCAAATGAACTTATTAAATGAATAATTTAGTTTACAAAAGAGTGTTTTCTTAACCTAGACTTTAAACAACAGCAAACTCTTCTAGCTGTTCTTGCAAAAGTGTACCTCCTTAACTAATACACTAAGGAGGTATTTTCCCTCCAGAAGTGTTGCCTCATAGTCATTATATCGAGGAGGAATTCTTAAGACTGTTCTACCATGAATATATCACCTTAACAAATACACCAAGGAGGCTTTCTTAGAACTGTTCTACCAGGAATATATCATCTTAACTAATACACCAAGGAGGCTTTCTTAAGATTGTTCTACCAAGAATTTATTCACCTCAACTAATGAAACAAAGACACGTTCTGAGGAATGTTCTACCAGAAGTAAAACACATCAAATAATACAGCAACGAGGCTTTCTTAAGATTATTCTACCAGGAGTATATCACCAAGAAGACTTTCTGAGGAATGTTCTACCAGAAGTGTAGCAATTAATACAGCAACGAGGCTTCCTTAAGAATGTTCTAGAAGAAGCGTACCACCTTAATTAATACATCATTGAGGCTTTCTGTAGAATGTATCGCCTTAACTAATACACCAAGGAGACTTTCTTAAAGTCCTTCTCTCACGCGTTGTTAACCCTTATTACATGGTTAGAAGATGTTATAAAAGTACCTACCCCATAACTGATACACGATCCGTACTCGAAAAGAGTTTAAATGAACGCGCCACTCACGATTCGCACCCGAGAAACACGGCCATTTTGAACTTGCCGCGAACCCGGAAGTACAATTCATTCAGAAACCCAGGCCGAGAAAACGCCGTCAGTGCGACTGGAGCAGTGCCTGTACTGTTACCAGCCAGCAAACGGGGATAAAAAAATCGACAGCGCGCCTTAATTTTAATAAAATCAAACTACGGTCAATTTTATCGAATTTGCTGAAGAAATGTGGCGAATAAATTTTGACAGAAATTATTTTGCCAGACTCGGGACCGCAGCCTATCGGACCAGGTGCGGATCGAGACCAGACACTGGCGAACGGTAAATGCATGCGGTTGCAAGCTGTTTTGTCGAAGTAAAATCATGGTCAAATGATAAATGCTGCATATATTCATTAAGGGTAGTTTCAGACACTTGCATGAAATTACGGGCTGGTTAGTCCTGTGTCACACTGCCGCGGCAGACCTTAGTTAGCCTCAGTCACCAGCTACCAGTGAAGACTATAGTCAAATTACAGCTTGTTAGTAGGCCTATACAGCTTTGCGCAAAGACTACCCTTAGGCCTAACTGGTCGCTGGCCACAAACACAAAACACACGAAAATTGAACAAAGTTTCGTTTTTGTAGCAACGTTTGTCAAAATGTATCAACGTTAAATCTTCACAAATTACAAAGTAGCCGATTGAACATGCCTTTCAGTTCAGCAAAAGTCGACATTGTAGGTGCCGCCAGAAATGAGACGAAGTCCAACGGGAATTGTGAGCACATTTATCACTTAATGAGTAACAACTGCGAGGCTGAAATTTGGTGAACACTGCTAAATCGTGCAGAATAGTAAGTAAAGATATGTCTAACTAAATTTCACCGTAATTTGTTGGCGAAAACAATTTACACAAAGTTTTATGCTCGTAACTCATCCCGCTGTCCTCCAATATGGCCGACGCGATCCAAACAAAGTGACCCAAATTTCGCCACAAAACTTGCAATAACTTTACAGTGCTTGCCCCGATTTTGATACTTTTCCGATCTTTACTGAGTAGAATGTACTACCTTTCCGATGATAGCAAAGTACTTTTTCAAAACGACGAAT
>NMRA01000676.1:0-82213 GCA_002633005.1 Phoronis australis
AATTGTATTAGTCATAATAAATGACCTTATATCGCCTACCCAGGTCTTGGTTTCATCTCTGGTAACGAGCTTGCGACGCACGAACTACCATATATCATTCGGGACATATGACGATCATAAAATTAGTTTGTCCATGTTTGACATTTTAAAAATTAATTCGCCTAACCAAGAATGTAACCAATGTGAAAAACAACAAAGAAGTAGTAATAATGAAACTCTTCATGTACGAATTGGTGGATTAACTCCAACTACCTATGCGAAATTTGCTGAAGGGTTTTCTGATAGATAAAAAGAGGGCAAAGATCTATTGTGTGCCTTTGGAACTCAGCGGATAGCTCGATACATTGTCTGCAGTTTAAGACTTTACAAAGAAACTAAGCAACAAACCTCATTTCTCCACAGAGTAAAAACTAGAGTTTTATGGTAAAAATTTGTGATACTAATAAATGTAGTGTATGCAGCGTGAAATAGAGGCATTGGAACACTACTATTGTTTTGCTATAAAGAAAGTATACTGTGGAAAATAATTTCATAACAGGGAGACATGATATATTTATACACATATCTTGGATAGTAGACAAAATTAGAGAATGAAAAAACGGAACGACTGGCCTAAAATTGGGACTTCCGGATAAAATGTGGGACATCTGGATATATGCCAAGAGACAAGGGTGAAATGTTCGCTGCAACACACAAAAACGTCCGGGTACCGTAACACTCAAAAGCGCAATACGGCGTTTTATTGTTTTTTAGTTGGACGGGAAGTTGCGGGTGCTGCAGAAACTCATAAAATTTCCGGGGTTTTTTTCTGTTTGGTCGAACACAAAAACAAGACTGTGTTGTCGTGTGGAATTTGGCCATGTGTCAAAAGGTGGGCCTTTAAAATGGTGTAGTGGGATGGGGAGAAAACATTGAAAAGTAGGACACTAAAATCCCCAAGAATGAGACAGTTGGCAAGTACGCTTGCGTAACACTGGGTTGGATTCTTTTACAATGTAAATTTTTCATTTTTTAAATTTATTTAGGTATATAGGTAAACACTATAGCTAACATTACTTCTCATTACGTTTGCGCTACAGATAAACGGGTTGCGAAATGAATTATAGCAGACAAACACGCACTTGCCTCTATTCAAATAAAACACGAGTAGATTTTTACGCAAACATCTGAAACTATTCATTTGTAATTGCATAACACTCACTAACCAAATGCAACTTATTTAGGTAAAATACTGTAATATCAATTGTAATGCCCAGTAATGTCTTGTTGAGAGACTCATAACATGAAGTTGATCAAGTTGTCGAATTTGGTTCTAAGACCGGAAACTGAGGACGTGAAATTACACTTGTAGTTTCGTTTACACTGTACTTAAGAAACCAATATTAAATTCCGTGATGACGTGGATTCTAAGGTTTCTTAAATTCGGAAATCCCCTCCTCTGTGAAAGACTGGACTACAAGCTTACTATACTTGTTATTATACTTGTGAAATAGTGACAGGCTGACGCTCCTCGGGCGATAATTCTCCAAAATCCACTCGGGCTCTAGATAACGGTGGTTAACGACTTCGCCATGCAATAATCTATATATATTAACAGCTGTGAATACTGGTATAACTGATGGAACCATGTCTCGTATTTCCGGATATCATAGTTTATTCATATGAAAACATGACTGACTTATGTTTCGTTACTGGATATCATTCTGGATATTTCTTCTTCAATTTGTGTACTTTTAATCAAGAAATAAACACAAAAAATAAACAATTAACATTTTTGTGTGACGTCATCAGTGAATCGGTCTCCGTCGTGTTGCTCTACACCAACCACGAGCCGTAGTAGTCTCAAAAACTGAGTTCGACTGAGTATAAGGAAAAGTTGCATATGGGGAGGATGCAGTAATAGCAATCGGACATACAATATTTCAGTTTTTGCGTTTCCAAAAAACCGTAAGATCGCCCAGAAAAGGCACAGCAGATTTGTGCGTCGTACATATAGGTGTGGCAGAACACGGTGGAGTAAGCGATCTGTTCAGCTAGGCAACGCTGTCGGTGCTCAGCCCATTTTGAAGAATCGCGCTCCGATCCGTCGCAGAAACGGAGATTTGATGAAGGTTTCTCCAACTTGTAAGTGTATTTGATGGAGAAAAAATGTATTGTTAGTGTTGTACCGTTGCTTTGAACAGGTAGTTGTCAGACATACATTGTTTGAGCCACAGCAACAAACTATGATATAATGAATGTGATTACAGTAAGCTTACACCAGTCCATCTTGTTCAAGATTTTATGGGAATGTATATATGCTATCGCAATGCACAATAGTAGAAAATGGGACAGATACCACGACGACCGCAGCCAGTACAGAGGCTGGAGTCGGAAACTGGACCAAAATAATTGACGAAGTACAATGGTACAAAGCTATAATGATTTTGGAATATACACTAAGACAGGAACGAGTATCATGTACTTGAAAGCATCGCTATAATTAGATATGATCGTTCCCGACAATCGCACTCGGCACTCGAAGAACTGAAATCACTGTTCTCTACTGGGCTTTGACACATGGTCAGGGTAAAAACCTCGGTTACAGTTCGAGACACATATTACTCGATATTAAAATTGTTAGAAAATTAAATCGTGATTCAATAAAAACCTTTAATTACGGTGAAATCTGGACTGTCCGCAGACTGGGTAGGCTCCGACTCGGCTTAACTCGCCAAAGGCGCCATTGCGGGAGGCCGAGTTCAATCGTAGGGCATCACTTACGCAAAGTGTACCGATATGGGGATCCATTACGTTTCACCTATGGTTTCAGTGTCGTTCTCGTCTCCATATCCTTACATCTGTCCTCGTCATGCTTGCTCTCTTCGTAACATACAAAATCACTACTGTCAGTTTAAAACATCAAAAATGGGAAAAATCCATTGTAGGGACTGTGAGACGACGATACCGAAACCGTTGGTAGCCGGATTGTGAAAGCTAACTGAATGACATTAAATAATGGCTTTTGGCGTTTCAGTTTCCATCATCACCCTGCTGATACGAATGCCCATCTTCCATGTTCCCCCGATTTCCCGTCAAAAATCTGCGAGCATGCCTGTGGAAATTGCTTATTACATTCCGTTTTGATAAATGAATTCGTTGGTTTCTAATTTATGTGTTTATGTACCTTCGTAAATCGACATTTAGAAGCTTATCTTGTTTCAGTGAATTTATTTGCAGCCTGAAGTTGGAAAAACTCCGATCCCCAAATAGAAAATTACACGTAGACGATTTTTGCCTATCAAAAATAACTCTCAAGGACATTGATGAAATTCGTCCTTAAATAAATAAAATAGCTCATTAAATTGGAAAGGTTGTCTTTTCCCTTTCTCCATGATTTTAGTTTCCTGTAGTGTTGCGTAATGAATTTTGTTCTTCACAACTGAATCGTTTGCTTGCCTTTCCCGTACACAGACGGTCCACGTCATGACTTACCATCAACGTTAAAAATAAGATATAACTTACTATGTACAGTGTAGTAGGCCAGCGCAGAATCTCAATGATCCACAGGAACTGAATTTGAACTCCAGACGTTGAAGTGTGTACATTTTGTAAATGCACTCTGTATCATTTTCCCCAGCCACCAGAAATTGGACTACCGGCCGTGTTTCAACATGGATTATTGAAACAGCCCCAGAAGCACTATGCCATGGACCTTTTCAAAAAATCCTTCAACTAATGACTATAATATCATGAACTGTTCCGAAACTGAACCATAATAAAACGAATCTTGACCTTGGAGCCAGCGCAGGCGGATATGTACAAGCTAAGCTGCTTGTCTCAAGTGAATCATGGCTGAGCTGACAAGCGACTAGCTTTAGTTCCTCGTATTTCGTATTTTCAAACTGTTACCAGGGTTTTCCGTAGAAGTGTTACAACTTCTGATGTCAAGTGTCCAGATAGAGGGGAGTTTATTCGGAAAATTTCCTCTTAAAAGCCCACTACGAGTCAACTTTTAGTCACAAATTCAGTTTTGTGGAGCATTTAACATTTTTAAAAACGAACAAAGTGCAGGCGAACTATGGATTTATTAACATAATTTTTAAAAACAAATTTTTAAGTAAAACATGTCAAAGTCAGGAAAGCTATGACTTTCCATTTACACGCACTCCTCTTTTCCGAATGTACGCCCGGGCGTTTATTTGGTGTTAGTAAAGCGTCTGAAATTTTTCATTTTACTAAGTGTTATGTATGTGCAAGGTGGTGTCGCAAGTGGGGGGTATAAAATCTCGTAGTCAGAGGCTAAAAATACACGCCCATGGGCTTACCTACGGAAACGGTGGTCACTTGAATGTCATCAATGGCCCCCTTCAAGGGCTGGTCCCCTAAGCATAAAATGATCTATATTTTCAAAAAATCCGGAAATGCACAGCAATTGATGTTATCTGTCAGGTCATCAATTTTTCTCAAGTGATTTTCAATGTCGAGAAAAAAATAGAGAGACAGTTGTCTCCGTTATCCCTAGCCTTGGTACAAAGCTGTATACTAAATATACAGCTTTGCGCCGATGCGGGTAAAAAATTGACCATATAAAATATTACACAAATTAAGTGTCATTAATAACTACACAATAAAAATAAAATTATTTTTTGTTTTGGAAAAATTGGTGTTCTACCGTTATTCTGCTTCTTAACTTGAGCGATCTTCTGCATCGGCTTTCGGCGCCATGAAATATTCCGTCGATTCTTCAATCAACTGTTGTTCTTTCACGAGGTTGCGTACATGTCACAACAAATTATTGGAGCTTGTTTCGTTTCATTTTATTATAGCTTTTAGAATTTTGATACCAGCAAATCGAATTTCAGAAGAAAGTTTGCTGCTGCCAAACTATCATTATCTCCGGAGAGATGTCGCAAAAACTTAGGAAATGGCGCGTGCACGGGTCACGAGCGTATTGTTTTCGAAACGACGACATAACTTTTTTTGTTAGAAAAGGCGGAGAATAACGCAAGAAAATGACGTTTATTAGATTGTTTTTCACTTAAACGGCTGTAATGGAAAAGGCGAGTGTCGATTGATTCCCAGATTTTGCATGCACCCTGTCCGGTCTTTAGCTTTACATGATGATACAAGTTTCAGGGCGAGGTGTTGAGCTGAACTACCCTCGCCATGTGCAATTTCGGGGTGTATGGAAGATTAACACACAGTGGTGCCTAGCTGTATTTTGACGATAGTCTTCATACAGCTAGCTGGGTGGCTACTTTATCCCTTGCCAGAGAGGGGTTCTGTAAACATATAGTTTTGCATCCGCAGAATTGTCCGATTGAATTTAAAAATCCAATGTACACGAAAGCTTCGCTACACAAATTTTCTTGATTTTTCGAAATAAATGATTGTATGAATGATGAAGTGTGCGTTTAGACGACCTGTGCTGCAAAAACGGAGACCCTAACAACAATGGCCTGGCCAGGGCCCTGAAAGGGTAAAAACCATGCACTGATACTGAGTTGTTCCAATAGCGCATTTGCGTCAATATCTTATAACCTGTCTTTTAAAATACTATAAACCACGTGATTGTTCTAATTTAAAAGTAGGCCATGCTACGAGAGCAAATTTAGCAGAGTTATTGAGCTTAAACAGTAAAAAAATTATAAAATATTTTATTATGTACATATAACTGAGTAAATACTGCAGGCTAGTCGTACACTATTTGCCATTGTGACTTGTGAATACAGTCTAACTCATGCTCAGGGCACAGTTGAAGATACGTTGTCGACGTTAAAAATCCCATTATTTCGCGTTCTTCTTGAATTCTGTAACTGAACGTTGAGCGAAAGGAGCCCATGAAGACGCGCGCGTGAGCGCAGATCCACTGATCGATAATGGCAATACCGCCATCCATGACCTCCTGAAGAAGGGTTTCGTTGTATTCGAAACGTAAAACTTTCAGGTGTTTAAGATATTTCTTGAACAATTTGTATTGTTCGTCTTTTGCGTCAGTAGCAACAAACAACGTCTTCAATTTATAAAGCTTCATCACCCTTTCAATTTGCTGAGCTGAACTTTTCAAACTTGGAATAACGTCTTTATATTCAATTTCGTAATCTCCTCTACGTAAATGCAACGCTGCATATGGGCCACCACGCGCCTCGCCGTGGTCGCGTCTCACGTTTTTCCAACTCTGTTCCCAAACCGTCCCGTCATTGACGTCCGTGGAGTCGAGATATTTGGCACGAAACTCGTTGCCTATGCCACGCAGGCGCTTAGCATAGCGCAGACTGCGCCTCGACGACCACCACTGCGGCGTCCACT
Organism: Phoronis australis; assembly: GCA_002633005.1. Classification (NCBI taxonomy): domain Eukaryota; kingdom Metazoa; phylum Phoronida; family Phoronidae; genus Phoronis; species Phoronis australis. The sequence goes on from NMRA01000676.1 coordinate 6,292, forward strand.
CTCCGTAGACGCCATGCAAGAGTTGCTCTGCGTGGAAGAAAGCCACAGATCTACCTTTGGTTCGTTTGATAAGGAAGTGGCGCATGTTGGCTGCCTCGGATTGAACGGACAAGCAGTTGAAGTTTCTGGCCGCTGTTTTTGTGAAACCCCAGAACCAGAACTTCCACAGTCCTTCCTCGTTCTTTCGAAATCCAGTGTTTTGATGACACTTTTCTACGTCCATTTTAACTTCGTAGTTTGGGTTTTTCCAGAAATCCCAACCCCCAACGTAATCCTGAAGGTAATATACCTGGTCGATGATCTGTCCCCCAGTTTGTTCAATAAACTCGGCGTGTTCGATAGCAGGAATATACTCGCGAATACCGTCAATGTCAAAAAACTTGGCCCACGGAATGCTTCGTTGAGCAATATGTCTATTCATCCAATGGCGCATTTCGGACCATGGAGGCAAAACTAATGTCCAGTTTTGTCCGGGCTCAAGGTTGAGCACGCGTAAAAGGTTCGCCATGCGCATGTAGGCATTCACCCGCAGATTGAATCCTTCGTAAAACGTGGTGTCGTACAGTAAATAACGCATGCCACGTTCGCAAGCAACGTCGCCACCGACTGCACACGATTCCAAATCATACCTAGTAGTTGAAACTTTGGAAATCGTGTCGCCAACCCCAGCTGAAGGCATCGCGGCGACAAAAATTGCGAGAAAGAAAGTTACATGAAACCATAGTCTAAGCTGAAACAACAGTAAAGTTTCCATCGTGTAAGCAATGACCATTTGCACGCATGACGCCTCCAAGCACGCGAATGAGGACGCCCGCGTGGTGGACTACTACTATGGAGGGCGCTGTCATGCATGCACAGGTGAATTTGCACCTGTTAAATATTCATCTAGTACACCGCTGTACCCACCCGGTGGCAAAATCTAAGATAAAAATACTTCCAGCCGGTAGCATTCAGTCTGTGACGATTAGCGCCGTTGGACCGGTAACAGTCAGTCTGTGACGACTCGCACCCGGCGTTGTGAACTTCGGATCCACTGAGTTTCTGGACCGGCGATGAATAAATGAAGTCGATGTCGACTGAAGGCAGGGGCAGCAGTTGGATTCACAATCTGGGCGTGTTGTCACGAATTCATATTCCAGTAAGCAACAGCAACAGTGGTGATCACGTCGCGGCTCTTCGCTGTCACTGTCAGTTACCACTGAGGCACTGAGTTATTAGGTCCTTCACACTAAAGGCAACATATACGCCGCGAGGTTGGGCTTGGTCTTCCTCGATCCTTCTGTTTTAACAATAATCGTCACTACCTCGTGTGTTTCGTAATTAATTGTCGCTAAGCTCCATTTTCTTGTTATACCTGTTTGCGACAGCCGCTAGTTGAAAAATTCAATTCCTAAATCCGTTCCGCAACTGCAACGACCTCATGAATGGCACTCAATGACTAACAGATTTGACCTATTTAATCGCAGCTATAACGGACGCCAATAGGTAGCGCTTGCTGACTCCCCCTCGGCAATAGCTGGTTCTCTGCGTGTTCGCTAGGGGGACGAAGACACGCAGGGACGGAACCAGCGAGAAGTGAGGTTGGCGAGATGCAGCGGAGTTGCAACCGAATCGATTTAACGATTGCGCATGTCCGGAAATTAGGGTGCGCAAAGGCTACTGGGATNGTGACTGAGGAGTTGGCGAGCGTCGGACATTACGGCGTTTTCCCGTTGTTCGATTTCATAGAAGATCACCCCTGTAGCTAATATCTTACACAACTGATTAACTCCATGGACTGTAGCACACCCTTGAAAAAGAGTGCATCAGTCGCTCGGGGATAATTTAATATATTTTAGAATCAACGCTCGTCAGTTTTACTAGTTTTACTGACTATTTTTTATTTGATTCCATTCTGGCATTTAGGATTGGAGGGCCTGCTCTCTTTGTTCGGCTCTAATCAGATCGTATCTCAAGCCTGTAGTGACTGCATGGGCTGTTCTGCTAAAAATGAAAGTTAGGGTTTCTGAATTCCTTGTCAATTGTGCTGATCGGGTGTGTAGTTTTCATTGAATCACCAAAATCGCCCAACTACAACAGAAGTTAAGACAATCCATTCTGCCAGGTTTCAGGCAACCCCGGCTTTCGAAGCCTGGGAGATAATTGGCCTGCTTGTTGTCATACGGGACAAAAGAATGTGCTGGGCAGTTAACAAAGGCGGGACTGAGCCAGGCGGATGTTATCGCACGTTCAGAACCCTTCACGTCTGGAAAAGTTGCTAATTTCGAACGACAGAACGTCGTCATGAGAACGATCGCCAATAAAACCAAAGCATAGGTGTGCCCGCTTGTTGAACGAAGCTGTCCCAAATAGGTACTCTCAGTCCCACGGCAAAATTTTCTGCGCATTTGTGCCCTCACAATTCATGTTTTTTTTGTAAAACTCACGTTTAGGAGCTCCTCAAAAATTTGCAAAAAATTCAGTGAACCCGGCCTTATTTCAAAGTAAATAGATACCTAGCTTGAAATTGTGAACGCTGCTTGAAACAGTCCCTGTTTATTTCCAATAATTTTGAGAATTCAACGTACAACTTGAAGTTTGTTCTCTGCACGTATATAGTAGTCAAAGCTGTGGACTAATTAGAAATGAAGACAACTTTTAGTGAATGATCAGTACTGAGCATATCTCTTTAATTAACTTTTGCACAAACCCACTCACGGTGAAAACTTAAGGACAATAGTTTTATGTTAAAAATCCCTTTTTGGGTTTGTTTCATGCTACCAGGCACAGGCCTCTTAAGTGATAATGACCCACCTCGGTTTCAGCAGAAAAACTAACCGTTATGACAGAATTGGTCTCAAACTTTTTGCTTATAAGGAGGTCATTTCTGGACTGCAAAAGAATTGCAATTTGTTATTACTGAGACCATGCTAATTAAGTTGTTTGTCACGGCGTGTCATTTTATGCGCTAGCATGGTCTCCAACGACCTGTCTGTTCTTTGCAAACTAGAACCCAGTAACTTCTCGTCGCAGGAAGGAAACGGTTGGGAACAATTATGTAGCGGTAAGTGTATTTTTGGAGAATGAATTTTTGTGTAGACACGATTGCTTTTGTTACTCCGACATAATCGCACAATTTATGTTTCCTTACACTTTACTTGGTATCTTCTTATCGGTGGCAAAATGAAAAATTTTTGACCTTCACTGAAAAGTTTAGGAATACTTTTAACGGACGCCAACGGCGTGGAATATGGTTTAGTGTGTCTGTCACCGGACATCGTGACGGTGGGTAAGAGAACAGAAACCTCCGAACTTTCAGATGATTGAGTGTTTCCCATTTTGCTGGTTCTATTTTCCTTTAAGACGCGCTCTATTGCGGATTCAATGTTACATGGGTAATTCGCTTTTTCTTCGCCGCTCACTTGCGGAAACTTTTGAAGGTTCTCTCGAATTCTTTCCTGTGTCAAACGGCGGCATTTCTCAATAAAACCGTGAGCCCGATTTTTGCGTTTTTCCACGGGCTCCATTTTTACTAGAGCTTGGTTGATATGCGGTCTCAGTGCGCCATAACTGTAGTTAACATCCAGCGCCGATGATTTATCGAGTGCATTAGAAAAGCTTCGTTTCGTCACTGCGTGTTGGTAAGCTCGGTGGAATTTCAACGATCCTCTTAAGTTTCTTTTCACAGCCTCTAGCCTGCTTTGTTTGTGTTTGCTATCCCTCCATAAACTTTTGATAAAGATTTCGCTAGTGAAGTTTTCTCGCCTGTTCAAAACCTCCTGTCGGTGAGAAATCTGCTCTGAAATTTTTATCACTGACATGTAGCGAGATCCTTTACCACACAGGTTTACGTCGCAACTGTCAAAATGTTGTCTTGGCATACTTTAATGTTATTTCCACTTACATTGTCATGATTTTGTTCGAGCATCGATTTGCCTTTCTCACAATATATCGGAATGTTTTACACACCTGAAAAAGAGAACTTAATTCTGTTACGTGAATTATATTTTTCTGGTAGAAATTCTGAAAACATTGTCGTGTTTAGAACTGGTTTAAAAATGTGAATAAGCGAACACTTTTTGGGATTTGAACTTCATTTACAAGCCAAATAATTCAAGAAGAAATCATTTTTGTATTCTGCGCATTTCAACAATAGAATATGGGTTCAAACGCGCAGGCGCTTTGAATATGTGAAACTCGTAGATTTCGTGTGCAAAATCTGCCTGATAATATAGTATAACTATTCATTCACATCTACATGTTTAAGGTCTCGTTAATCAAGCGAGTTTTCCAGATTAATTCGAAAAATGTGCTGTTGGTAATTTTTGCTCATATGTTTACGTCATGTTTTTATCGCTGCAAAGAAATCAAATGTATGAACTTACTTCCGGATATCCAAAGTGTAGTCGCTCCAGCAAAATTTCACCTCAGTCGAAATACTGCGTAATTTGATTAAGCATTTATATCACTGACCGTTTTTCCGAAATACAGACAGATCTGCGGAAAACACTCGGGTATGACGTCAGTTGAAGGCTTCGAATAACCAAAGCGGGATAACTGCCTTAGTGTACCTCTACTGGATTCGCTATCGAGATTTTTAATAACATGAGAGATAATTAAGATAAACGTGTCATTTTACAACAGCGGTTAATTCGTAAAATATACTCTGGGCGTTGCATTATAGATAACCGAAGAACCTAGCGGAAACCGAATCCCGGTGCCAAGTTTCGAGTTTCAACTTTATACCGTGGTTACCGTATTGCTTGTTCATATACTCAATTTTCAATTGTTTCACCGTTTGTACCGTCAATGGCTCGCCAGTCCCGGTGGAAGAAATGTGTGAAAAATGTGCTGTTTATTCATATTATACTCTTGTATTATCAATGGCGTAATATGTGTTCCAAAAAGTGCGCTGCCTGGGTAGAACGTCTGGGAGAGCGGATGGCTTGACTGTACCACTGAGTTTGTATTAGCTTATTTACTATTACCTTTTTACCCCATGCTGGGCCACGGCAGCTTGACATTGAGTGAGCTTCTGACGCGTCCTAGATACTATTTACTATTACAAACCGTTCCCGAGGTTTAGGGTTAAATTTCACGAACTACCCGTGAAAAGATAATGAAACAATCTCAGATAAAACAATTAATCAGAACTATAATGTATACAAAAGAACTTTAAAATTATATATCAAGCTCAACTCCTCTAAGCAGATTGGATTACATTAGATTACCGGATTAACTATTGATCGGACGTGCAGCTTTAGTTGCAACATTGCTTCTGTAAGCTCAATGCCTGGAACTATTTTAAATTTGTTGCAAAATAAATTAAATTTGAATAAACTACTAATAAAATTTTCAATGAAAAATTAATTTGTTACATTGAAATTACAGATTTATAATCTATATTCGTTCATAAGATACGACAAGTTAATATGGTATTAGCCAGTAGATGTACTGGAGGACTCTACCGTAATTATCTACTAAACGGCACTCCTGAATAAAAAACGTAGGAGCAATAGCGTTTTCTGGGAAAGGAACGTTGCCTCTTACTGTCTTGACTTGGTAACAGAAACGGAATCTTGTCATGCTAAGGAATATTGTGAAACCGGATTTATGAGAGTAAAATTCCAATTCGATTTCAGTTTCCAAGTCACCGCTAAACAGAGTAAATATCTATAATGAACGTTTGCCTGCCATCTAGCGTTTTCAGTTGCAACCGATTGGAGGAAAGGGGGGGGGGGTAACATGCTTGTTGCAATATGATGAATAATTATTTCCGAAAAAGAAGCCATGGGTGTTTCCCCCGAAGTACCGTAGGAGAAAAGTGTTAGAGGGTGCACAAGGCGCTTTACAGTGCTGTAGTGGGGCGTAGGCGCAGCCAACCACCTTTTGGCATTTCAACGTAGCGCCTACGCACCGTAGGTTACGTTCAGTGCTCAAGGTGATACGGTGGGCTTTGAGCGCCTACTTACCACTAATTTTACCACTACAGCACTGGCGCTTTATCGAAATTAGACGGTATGGTGACAAGAATTTGTCAAGCAACCAGCACCTTTCCATAGTATTCATGATGATACGGTATAATCAATATACAAGTCCTATCGAAGGTCACGTCACTCATATGCACTTTACACTGGAGTGTAATTGAGGCTGTGTTATATGCGTGTACGATGACCAACTATGAGAAGATCCACCGCCAGTGTTTGTCACAACTTTGTCGAAGGATTGGATGAAAACCGCAAAGTTCAAACTAAATGAAGTAATAATTAGCTGTTGGGAAGCTTTCCGTTGGTTGAAGTAATTCATCAAGTCCGTTCTTTCTATAATTTTGTCAACCGTAATTAGCAGCACCAACAACAAATAAAATTATTACGCCCCAAAGTGTGTATCGAAACAAGGTTTCAATGGTGGTACTTAATCAATTTGTATTTTGTCAAATGTCCCGTATGTCTGTGAAACGTTGTTCATGGTGAGTTTATTTCTAGTCGGAGCCGGACTCTCACAGAGTGGGATAGCTACTTTAGTTTTTATAATATGTTACCATTATTGATCTAAATATTAAATTAAATTCAAAAATTGAATAAGATCATAGATGGAGTCATGTCGTGTTTGCACGGCTCATTTTGCTTGTAGCATCGTTCCGGCCTCCAGTGTACTCCTAACAGTCGCGCGAACTGTCCTGATAGGTGTCGCTACTTTGACATTAAAAATGCTCAGTGGAACACATAAGCAACATTTGTTTGTTACTTTGTTATTATCCTGCACACTATGATGAATTAACGTATGCATCCTGTAAGCAGTTATTGTAACCAAAATATTGTTCGTAAACCAGTAATGGCTGTTTACGTCCTGAATGACTGCGAACGTTGCTGACCGATTGATTATCGATTTGGTAACAATTATGTTGCAACACATAGGCCTATGAATCGTCGAGTCATTTTGTGTTGTAAACCACTATTATTGAGGAAATCATTTGTTACCTTAAGACTGTGTGTGTTTGCTTAAGAAAAGTCGTTTCCAACTGAGAGCACCACTGCATTCGAATATTGATAATTCGCCATCGATTAGGTAAGTTGTATCAGGAAGAGATCTCTTCCAGGTTGCATCTATATATAACCTATTGGTTGCGGACTGCCCGAAGATGAGGTCGATGTATATGAGTACTTATAATATTCCTTCACTCCTTGGAATTAGAAAAACGATTTTCTCTTTGTTTTTTCTGTCTTCTCTTATTGTGACGTCTCAAGAATGGAGTAATGAAGGGGCATATTTCCGAAAACAATTACATACCAGAGCAACGGGTGACATAGCCGGAGTTTCAACGTGTGGTTTAAAACAATGTTTGAAACATTGCTTGCGGGAGCGCCAGGTAAACCAAGTGAACTGCGGAGGGGTTAATTATTACCCTAATAACAGCACTTGCCAGATAACCCAGCAGCTTGGTTCGACACAGGAAAATGCCCCGGAATGGCAATACTGGACCGTGACACAACCGCTAGGTAATTGATAACTAAGTGCCTAAATTGCGGCGTAAATTGAAACTTTTTTGTGTGTCTCAAACTGAAAATGCGTAGATTGATGCGCGCAATAAACGTAACGCTACTTTCTTTAGTCAGACGACTGAATAGGTCGTTGCGTCACGTACTACGTGTAGAGTAAATCACTAGGGCGATCTTGTGTAACAAGCAACAAACTGAATAAACTGCCTTGGACATAATCAAACAAAGTTACACCATAAATATTACTTTCTTTCAATGTGGGAATTTTACGGCGTACGCCCTCACTAATTTACTGTCGACCGTATCTCAGTTTTTTTTACTAAGATTAGAGTTAAAATTCTCAATTCGTTAGCGTTTTGTTTATTCCTTCCTCCATTGGAAGAAATGTAGAATTTGTTTTTCCGCTTGTGAAATGTTTATTATTTTTCACACTTGCCACCGACCTGATTTAATGCATTACCAATTGTTATTTGAACATAATTTGAACATAAGGTGAACAACAAAGTACTATCAGCTTAACATCCTGAAATATCAGAGTAAACCTTACAATATTGTTGTTTTTCTACAGAGGAGTATGCGGTTGTGACGGTTGATAATATCAGATGGCGTAAATTTTGGTGGTTCAACGCTGGAACACCTTGGCCACAAGGTGTCAGTGATGTTCTTAAAGGTAAGCTATTGTTAAACAGTAAGTTTTTCTTCCCTTAAAGATTGTGGCAAAAATAGGTTTGCATGAAAACAGTTATAAATCGATTGTTGATGGAAGGCTAAAGACTGAAAAACACAGTTCGTCAAAATCGAACCCAATGTCAGTGCCAAGAGTTCGCTCAAAATGTATAAGCCATAAACCAAAACTGTACGTGCTCATAAAACGGCAGCACAAACAACAAAACACGCAATCTGAGCACACTTCCTGGTTTAACGACAGGTAAACAGGAAAAGAAAGCAATAAGCGAGGCAACTCGTACCTCCTGGCAGGCGTGGCTGAAATGAAATGTTCAAAGAAATGAATTCGAAAGAACGCGATTAAAGTTCATGAGAAACTGTTGCAGTTCACTAGAAAAGAACTGAGTTAATGCTAAAGGTGTGCTCCAAATCGAATGATGTCATAACGGTACAGAAGGAAGACGATTTTCTATGTAGTGTAGTAGTTTATCTTTTACAGACGAATATCTGTCGTGTGATTCTAAGGCTGACCACTGCTTTGGGCGTCTGCCCTCCGATCTATTGGAAGACGACAGCCAACTGCTCGCTGAAGACTCTGATGGAAATATCTACAAGTAGGCTCAAGTGTTTAAAAAGAAGCACAAAAAATAAGAGGCAAGCGAATATCGAGGTGCCTTTCAGTTCGAAGGAAGCTAAATGTCATGTTTAGACGCACCGACGAATTTGAATTTTATGCCTATGCCGCTTCTTCATCATTTTTGTTTTTGTTGGCTAAATTTTGACAGTTAAAACCATTTGTTTCAGAAATGTCGACATCAATTGAAAGCTCTCATAAATCATGACATTAGTGCTTTTGATTTCAAACTCGCTTGTTTTGTAATTTTGATGCTTTGTCGTTCACCACGACGGGAGAAACTGTATCGAATTCACCTCTACAGTGACCTAGTTGGAGTGGTATGCTCATGGTGCACGCTGGCAACCACGCTGGCAACAGTGGATGTCGCGGGAATGCCCGCATTGTATTCAACATTGTATGTGCGAGCATGAGACATTAAGTACAAAAATGCATTTTTCTGACGTGAAATTCATTTTGGGTCTGTTGTACCTAGGTGGTCATTCAGTTCCTCTAACAGCGTGGCGCATGCTGCCTGGTTAGCCTTACACGACCATCAGACGGTCAACGTTATGCATGGAAACCAATGGGCGCCCGTGGTTGTCCAGGGTAAGTAAAATGCAAGGGAAGAATTGATAAAATTCTTTTAATTAATATACGTACCTGAAGTGTCATTTTATTGAAGCTACAATTTTTAAACCACGGTTATTTTTGGGAATAAACGGTGATGGGGGATGATGTTTACGGTAGGTGGCTTCAGACTGTCTGGCATTGTAAGCACGCACAGTTCTGTGATCATCAAAAACCTACTGCTGACGAAAAACACGTGAAGACGTTTATCTCCAAGTTGCAGAGGTATATTCAGTGAACGCGAGCTGACTCGGCTGAGTGTCTCGACACCCTGACTTCGTTGTTCATACCATACCTCTTGAAAATTGATTATTGGCCCGAGAATGTCATGTTTGCTTGGCGTTCTTTGGCCTCGTTAACTTTTCACGCGTTGCCGTGAATGCCTCTTTGAATAGGACCATCGATCTCAAATATCATCGATTTTTCTCTCGGTGTTCCCAGGTGTTTACACATGGATTGTAATACAGAGGTGAGTTTCTCTCAAACTGTGAGAAATGAGGCAATTAAGAAATAAATGTCGCACCCAATTCGGCTGAATATTATCTGTTTTAAAACAAGTTTAATTTCCTAAATTTATTTTGTAAAATAGGTAAACAAACACCCTGATTTTTATTGTGTTTGGTTTATACACATTTTCTTGGTTCTTCTTCGTTCAAGTTACCACACTCTCTCCAGAGTATTCTAATCTGAATGTTTGTTTCGTTAAAAAACATTGCTTTAGCTAAAAGAGCACACATTATATGCCTCGTGGCACGTGCACTAACTAGTCTATAATCTCCAGTAAAGGTGTTCAAAGACAACTGCTTCTTGACCTAGCAACAACAGAAATCTTTCCACCTTAGTGGTGCATGAACGCCTATATATTTCGATCTTCCAGGTACCGGTCCAGCGAGGACCCAAGATAGCATTCAATACAGAGTCGAGCACGGTGTCCTCTCCTTTATGTTGGATGATGACGGATGTGACTGTTACAGCACGCTAAGTATGGGTCACGGCATGTGTGGCAGTACGTTTGACACCAGCTACGGACCGGAATATGTGTTCGGTGTAGATCTATTGGACGACGCTGGGTGCCAGACACCCGGACCTAGTAACGGCCTTACGCTCTACTTCAGAGGTATTCGCCTTGTCGTCAATATCGTTGTAATCTCGTCACAAGAGTTAATAACCATCGCCCATACATCATCACCCCTGTTACAGGCTGAATTTGCCAAATAGTTCGTACTTGAAGAGATTATACATAGCCGAGTTCCGTCGAAGAAGTTTTCAGTTAAGATCGTTTACGGCAATGAAACTGCTCTTAACTTGGCTCCTCTTGAGGTAAGAAGTGATTTCAGAGCTCGAAAAGAACCGACAGTTTTTATTCCTTTATTTCAACCCGATGCTCGGCAAATGCCGACACACTCTGACAAGCAAACTAGTAAAACCTGCTCTCAAAGAATAACGAACTGTCAACCCCTTCGAAGTCCTGAAATCACCTTTAATTTGAGCAAGAAACAATTTGAGACCTATTCCATAACGGTAAGTGGGATAAACGTTGCTTAGAGATGGAAGGCAGGTCTGTGACCACATTACTTTGTTTTTGTACTGTTTGTAATAAAGTTTTGTGTTGCTCAAGCATTGCTACAACTATGCATCGGTTGACGTTTCTTGAAATTTATTCCTTTCAGATGACGACGACTGCAGTAACGTTTCTTGCCCAGAAGGACTGAAATGCTATGACGGAATCAATGCTTACACGTGCAAATAACGACTCCTAATCCCACACCTGCAAGAGCCAGGATACTGAGATAGCTGACACTCGACTTAGACGAAAGGGCAATTTTTCGAAGATATCAAACTCTTTACTCACTCCTGACAAAAAACGGCATATTTTAAAAATACAGTCATCAAGCTATTATTCATTGCTGATGCAAAAATTATAAACCAAAGCACTTCTAAAAACTCGCACAGTGTTTTTATTGATAATATATGTAACCTTTTGACAAGTTTGTTTTTGTTGTTCTAGTAGGCAATATACCGGAGAAGGGCCTAAACTGTGAACTCTAGCGTAAACTATGAAAATAGTCAATTTGTTTGTATCTTAAGGTTGCACTGGACCTTCTATGAAATAATCAATTTGTTTGTGTCATAAAGTTGCACTACGAGACCTGCAAACAAATAGTCAATTTGTTTGTGTCATAAGGTTGAACTGGACCTTCTAACAAATAGTCAATTTGTCATTAAGTTGCACTGGACCTGCTAAAAAATAAATCGTGTTTCCAGTTAACAATAACTTTATTTTTCGTTGAGACAGAAAATTTGAGCACATTTAACTTTTTGTGTGGAGTATTTCCCTAGGATAAACCAGTTGTGACAACTCGAACTATCAGAGTTTTGAACCAGAGAACCAGCATGATAAAATCACACAACATTTTACAATTACAAACAAATTAACAAACAATGCACAACACAGATGTGAAGTAAAGCTAATCATAGCAAAATGACCAAAACTTGATGATAAACTTGCATGAAAAACGGCCAATGATGGTGACTTAGGGAAACTCGAAATAACCTGTAGTTTTCTAGTATCTACTTAGCTTTTATGCAAATAGTGGCTAAACCCATGATATCACAGCCAGAAAAATGAAAATAAAACATAACATTTTTGAGCAAATCATTACAGATAAAGACAGTGCCAAAAGCCCTCCACAAGCCCATTATAACAAAAAACACGAGTTATTGGGAGCAAAAGAGTATTGTGGACCCTTATATCACACTTTGAAAATAAAAATGTCTTGCATAGAGTAGATAATTAAATAATGTAGACCTACGAAACTTGATATTTTGAAGCGAACTTTTAAACAAGTACATTACGTAACATGAGGACGATACTCAAGATTAGCCTCGTTCATTCAAGCTAACTTTTTAACATGTAGATTGCGGATCATGTGGTTGATACTCCAGATTAACATCAGAGAAGTGCACGTTTGGATGCAATGACTTAGAATGCACTGAGCTCGGCACATTGCCGTCATTGACGCCATCATGGGACATCACTCTGAGTTGCTCCTCATCAATGACACGTGACTGCAGTCTCTTAGGCGGCAATGGTTTTTCGACAGTTGGATAGCGGCCAGGGACGTGATACCACGCTGCTTTGTGATGAGCTGGCTTGCTAATGTTTTGCGGAGACCGTTTCACGCCAAGCAGGCTCTTTATATTCATGTTGGGGCCAAAGGTCACACGAGAACTACCCACACAGACGTCAAAGGGCCCAGGTGAGTGACACGCTGCCTTGTGATGAGTACCTGGAATGAACTTGAACACTTGTTTCTCTGCCAACGAGGGGCGTCGCGTAGCTTGAATGGAGGCAAACAGATTGGCCTTGTAGAACTTCTCAATGTTCGTGTGCCGAGGTAATACGTGATCTAGCAGCTGAAAATGATGACTGCTCAGTCCATGGGCCTGGGATGAGACTGGAGGAGGCAACAGGACAGACTGCCTGTTGGTCTTATCCTCTGAGTCATTCACTTCACTCTGCAGGTATTCATCCTGCGCAGACACCATGTGGTATTTCTCTCGTCCGAGGCTTCTTTGCACACCCGTCTTTGGCAGCATTGATGTGCGATTGATTGCCTGCCGATATTTGGCCTGCGACATGCACGCTGACCGCGTTACAGACCGCCGTTCAAAGCAAATGGATGACGGCACTGACTTGCGTGTACTCACCACTGAGAACCGTGAAGCATACGCACACGCAGCGAGATTGTGAGCGGTCTGCTTAGGAGAAAGGAGAGTCATGGAGCTCCCAGCCATCTGTGCCAATTCACGGTCATGATAAGTCATTGCACTAACCGGTCGTTCTGTAGTGCGTGTGTCCTTAGGCTTGGCTGGTCCATACACATACTCTCCTAACTGGATGTTCTTCCTCAGCCAATAGAAGTACAAGCTGGCATCTTTTGTTGCCTGGTGGTTGGGTCCTGCAGGCAAAACATAAGAGAAATTGCTAGTTAGTCAAGTTGACTTGTCAATCACTTCAAAGACACACCCACCAATTAAGCAGACACAGTATGAGAGGGTGTGACATATAGCGACACTTTAGGAATAGGCTGAGAGAAACATTATGATAATCTTAATTTACTTTTAGTAATTCCATGAAAACCAAGATTGAATGACGCTCGGGCCTTGGCGGAAACAGTACGGACCAGCATGACAAGCGGCAGTCTTGACAAGATATATGTCACCTTCCATATTATCATACACAAGATATGTCACCTTCCATATTATCATTCACAAGATATGTCACCTTCCATATTATCATACACAAGATATGTCACCTTCCATATTACCATTCACAAGATATGTCACCTTCCATATTATCCTACACAAGATATGTCACCTTCCATATTATCATTCACAAGATATGTCACCTTCCATATTATCATTCACAAGATATGTCACCTTCCATATTATCATACACAAGATATGTCACCTTCCATATTATCATTCACAAGATATGTCACCTTCCATATTATCATTCACAAGATATGTCACCTTCCATATTATCATTCACAAGATATGTCACCTTCCATATTATCATACACAAGATATGTCACCTTCCATATTATCATTCACAAGATATGTCACCTTCCATATTATCATTCACAAGATATGTCACCTTCCATATTATCATTCACAAGATATGTCACCTTCCATATTATCATTCACAAGATATGTCACCTTCCATATTATCATACACAAGATATGTCACCTTCCATATTATCATTCACAAGATATGTCACCTTCCATATTATCATTCACAAGATATGTCACCTTCCATATTATCATTCACAAGATATGTCACCTTCCATATTATCATTCACAAGATATGTCACCTTCCATATTATCATACACAAGATATGTCACCTTCCATATTATCATACACAAGATATGTCACCTTCCATATTATCATTCACAAGATATGCCACCTTCAATACTATCGTACAAAAGATACATCACCTCCTACACTATCGTACACAAGATCTGTCACCTTCTATCATTGCACACAAAATATTACACTTGGGCTGAGCTGATACCAGAAAGGTGAGAGCAGAATATTCAACAAGAACCATCCTTCTCCCACGATCGTAACCACCTCTTACAAAAACCAATCAGACGCTTGAAAGCAATGCATGTTTTTGTGAACAATAAATTAAAAATCTGAAATGAGGGCAACCCCTTCTAAGAGAGCACAACATTCTAGGATGGCCCTGCATAGACTTAAAATTATTTTTGAAGACTTTGGTATTCAAGCAGTAAATTAAACACATTGATGTAGAGATTTTTAAGCTCAGTGTTCAAACAAATCAGTAGAAATGACATAAAATTTCAACAGAGAAATTTATCTACAGTTTATTTAGTAACTAATCCTATGACAAAGACATGGTTTAATTTCCAATTTAGATTAAATGTCAAAATATTAATTTAAACAAGAACATTAACTTAATTAGTGGGGCAAATTCACCGGTCAGACAATGAAGGTAAAATTTGTCCCTCATGTGCCTAGAATAAACTACTCATACAACGCAGATCTAAACAAAAGTCCATCAAGCCCAAGTCCAAATCAATACAGTCTGAGGTATTATATATTATTAAATAACACTCGAGGGTAAATTTGTTGACTGTTCTCTATTTTATCAGGATCATCTTGCATAGAATATAAAAGCAAATTATCTAAAGACTGACATTGTTCTCAATATGGTTACCACAAGTCAAAACACTATTAACATTTTATGTTCATTGGGAATATGGATGTGATGATAGAAACATTCTTAAACAGCAGTGCAATTTCTCCGATTTCGGACAAAAATTATTGCCAAAATTGAACTTTTTAATTTTTAAAGGCTTCTAACATTGTTGCAAATGCACAGTATTTCAGATTGCTATGTCTGTTAGTACAAATTATCCTTTATGAAAAAATGTCATTTTAGTTGTCCACCATATTCTGTGATAGGCTAGATTTTCCTATGCAAGGTAAATGCATTTGTTTATTAAACAAGAATCAAAATGTCTTATTTTTTTAAAGTTCATGCCATTCTGATAAAATTGCGACATTTATTTCCAAACCCATTTCCAACACTATTAAATGAATGATGTTAATTTCCAGAATTTCCTCACTTTTTGATGTCGTATGTAACTTCAATGCATAGCATTTTACACTAGAGTCTCGCATATTAAGGACACAATATAGAGGACAAGTGAAATTTACTATTTTCTATTTTTCATAAAAGGACAAGCAATACAAAATGAAGACAGTATTAGACCTTTAATTTATAAATCAGAGCTGCCATTAGACAATGTTTTGATGGCTATTCACCAAAATGTTAGAAGCCATTTAAAAATGGAAACCAACCAATATTGGCCATTATTTTTGTCGAGATTTTATAGCTAATATCAAAGCTTTATGGACAAGACTCCATTAAACCAACTATCTGCACAACTGTAGGTTTAAACACAGAGAAAAAGTTATGTTCTGAAAGTAGAAAGCTTGAACAATTTGATTTGTAACTTTTTACCAATCTGCCATTGAATGCGTTACGTGATCGTGTCTTTCAGTAAAATTCAGGAAAAAAGAAACATTTTGGTAGAAAAATAACACAATCAATAACATGATCAAATTTTATTTGTTATAAATGTTCGAGGTGAGTCTCAGAAATGCTCTAAAATATCACTTTGTTTCGGTTTTATGAAATTTTAGATCTCTTTCACGAAAACTATACAAGTCCTATTTTGATAGCCTCTCATGAAAAAGTGAAACATTTTGGAAACAATTCCAAAGAGTTTGGAGAAGACAGTGCACAAAACATAGTCCCTGAAAGCTTCATATGAATATTGTCAGCCCTTTCTGACATATGATGTTCCAAAGTCAACCACATTTGGACATTTTTCCATGGATCCATTTAACCTCAATCGCTCTCATATAGTATTGGTTTCTATCATTTATTGTACAACTGCAACACTACATAGACGACTCACCAAGCTGAACTCTGAATATATCTGTTGCCCGCTTAAAACACTCAACTCCTTCACGTTTAACTGTCTTGGTGTCTTCGTCCTTTAAAAGCCTCCCTAAAAACAAATTGGAAAACACTAATATCATCAAAGTAAAAAAAGGCAAATGTGTACACTTGCAACACTGGGGGGGGGGGGNTATCAGCAAAATTACACCAGTATACGCATCAGGACAAATCAATACTTTTTGCCTCTTTTAGTTTTAGTCTGGAAGACAATTTAAGGTATTGATTTCGATTTCTGGTTCCAAATGTGATGTAACTAGTATTCAAACATTGTCCATCTCAAATGGAAAGCAAAAGGTCATGATAATCATGTAGATTACACAGGTCAGATTTATCATGTCAATTACACAGGTCAGATTTATCATGTCAATTACACATTAAGTCAATTCAGCACACAACTGCTTTCTTTGTTCTGCAACAGAACAAGAGCGGTCCAGCAAGATTTACACATTAACTAATTGTTCTTTGAAATTACAAATATCTAACTCTGATAGAATCAGCAGAGGCCTGGTATCACAAGTACAATGATAGGACCACGGCTCCTGGTGTTTCAGTTGGTGCCTCCCAGCTGATTTTACAGCTGTTGCTATAGCACAATACTACAACTGCCATGCCCTCAAGTGTTATACCAGGTGAGACAAGATATAGCACAGGTGGTGCAATTTAAGCAAATGCGAGGACAAAATGAAGGGAACAAAAATAAAATAAAGAATTACAACTGCAGTATTATCCACAAAGTCAAATGAAATGATTTCGTTTCAGATTGTTTCACAAACTTTAAAAAAATGGTGCAGTTGGTAGTGACGTTTGCCTAATAATGGCATCCCTGAGACTGATGGGTTTTCAGAACCGTAGCCTTCAAAAATCAAGAGTACAGTAGTATTTGCACAAAACGCCCCAAAAAGTCGACAATTAAAGAACTGACTTTAAAAATCTGAGACACGGTTCCCTAGAAAATGCCGTTATTAACATATTGATGAAAGACTAAGTATGATTGGAAGAACAATATTTTTGAAATCTCAGTCCAAAGTCAAAAAAAATTTGACAAGTAAGTAAGAATAATATACTTTGTCAGGAAAACTATTCACCTTTCAGAAAATATACACTTTGTAGGGGCAAGATCTAACAGAATTTAAGATATTTGCACAACGTACAACCTGGTAAACAAGGTTCACAGTTATCGGAATTTCATCTTCATGCCTAATTATTTTTTGTTTTTGTCAATATTAGTCACCTGTACACTATGGCTCACTCAGTAATTACTTATTACACCTGTTAAGACCTGGTACAACAACTTACCCAATGCAAGCAGTGTCAGTCCCACCTTCAAGTGCTCTTTTCCTAACATCTTCTCACGGATATTCAGTGTCTTTCTGTAAAGTTTCTCAGCGAGCTGTTTGTTAAAGCTGAAAAGACAAATGCTTTCATATATAAGTTATTTGTTGAGACTAAATTCATTGTCGTCAACGTTATTTATATTCTATTGATTCGTGTGGCTAAAAACCTAAATTGTATATTAGTCGTTGTTTAAACCAAAACTTCTGGACATTTTTAATTAATTTGTTAAAGAGAAATTTCTCCATTACCCGTTACCTAAACACAATTTATTAACAAAGTGCAATGAGACAAAATATGTTCCAAACTTTTCCATATTCACAGACCTCCCAGAGCATCAGCAAGCAGAGCAGAGCATTCAAAGACATCTAGTTTGACAAGATTGGCCAACACGTCCAAAATCTGCCTCCTTCATGTCAACAGTTAGTGATCACCCAGTTCTTTTTCATAGTAAAAACAACAGACTTGAGTTGCATGCAAAATGCTCCTCTTTTTACAAATAGACTCACCCCTTGGTGTTGCTGGGATTGTTAAGAACGTTGGCTAGTTCCATCGTAGTCTCTGCTACAATAGGGTGTTCCTTGCCATACCACTGTTGACGCACATTGATTGATTGACGAAAGCATGTTTCAGCCTTGCTGTAGTCTTCCTCTTTCACCCTGAAAGTTATAATTTACTGAATAAAACAACAAGTTGATTACCAAGTCCAAAAACAGTTTTCAGAATAAAATACCACTGGTCTCCATTTATAACCAAGTCCAAAACAATTCTCTAAAAAAACAACAGAGCAGAATGTTGAAGATATTTGGTTGAATTCCCACTTGCATCTGTTGACAGATGGAGAAATGCAGGGAAGAGATTCATCCGCTGTACATTAGACACTTGTATGCGAATGGTTATGATTTCAGTATTGACAATGTTGAAATTTAGCGACAGGAACTGGTTTGAAAGAAGCCTCATCAAGGCCAGCTTCATAGAATCCAGTACTCAACAGACACAAGGTGGCAAGTTTGCTCTGTCTACTGCTTGGAGCGCTATCATTGATCATTTCATTCAACAGCACAGCACTCTAAGCTCCACCTGCTACATAATTCCACCCATCCCTAAAAAGGGAGTTGGACGCTCACGTGCTCTTAGTACCATAGTCTAGTTGGACAGATTTAATTTCTCTTTGATTATTAACTTTACTAGCCAAAGACTTGCATTTATTTTCAGAAACAAAATCTATACAACAATGATCAAGATGTAATTGTCAACCATTGTTATCAGCGCAGATTTACATGCACTGCAAAAAAATGAACACGACACCATCTTCCCAAGTACCCAAACAAAAGAATGTAGCAGTTCTTTTTGTGTTAAAGTGTAATTCACATGCAAATATGACTCATGTCACAGGCACCTTTGACCCTAAACCTTCACAAAGGAGATTAATACCAAATTACTTCCTAATTTCTACACACAGTATCTGTATAGTTATACAACCAGGGCTCGTTAGTAAGTTAGAATACATGGGTACACAGTAGCAAATACACACACAAGTTATGCATAGGCGGATTTAGGGTAGGCCATTGGGTCCAGGCCTTCCAATGGACATGACCAAAAGCAACCAATGATATGCCATTTTAAAAAGGTGACATGGACATTTTTTCTTCAAAAATTGTGGTTGCCACCCTGTCTCCCCCTTATCACATCCTAGATCCGCCTGTGTTATGACCAACAGGGGGCATGACTGATGTGTCTTTAAAACAGCATTACAACCACCTGACCAGTTAAGTGGCATGTTAAAGGACACCATCTTGGTTTTGGTGGACGTTTAAATTCCTTGTAACCGGTTAATATCACTTACTTAATAACAACGTTTAACTAGTCAGCTTCTGTAAAACAACCAGATGTACGCAGAGAACATTGCATTTTTGTTAAAGTCAGGCAAAGTATGATTTTTGAAACCTTCTGCCATCTTCTAGAATGCACTCTTAAATGTACATGACTATAATGAGGACAGCGTGGAGTTCATAATGGTAGCTTAACTGATAGGTTTGACGCTCCAAATCTGATTCATTCAGAGATGCTTTATGCCGTTTAGTTGGCTAAAAGCTTAAAAAACTAAATAAATTTTGCTTAGAGTAATCTGAAAATGTTCTTTAGGGTTCTATCTCCGTAACTACAGGTAACTCAAGTCACAGACAATTGCATACATGCGCCATTTTGAAATTTACATCTTTAGGGTAGCAAAACCCTTATTCTAGTTAAAGGATTTTCTTGAGTCACTAATGATTTGATGGTTGGTAACAGAAATAGAATCCTACCAAGGAATAAAAAACTTTTTGATTTTTATTTTTAGCCAGCTTCACAAAGTGAAATTCAGCATTCTGTGACATCCAGAGACATCTTTTGACAAAACCTAAAAGATCTTAAAAGAAAATAGTACTGGCTTTCATGACTGCTTAAAAATGATTTTCAAAATTAAAGTAGGAGTCACTTGTTCACTGTATTAAACCATTGCAAAAAAGTTTTTGTACAAATGAAACAACTATTTAAGGGACAGGGCAAGTAAAATGAGCAGAGGATACAAAGTAAAACATAATGATAACTGCACATATATCTAATAAACAGTTCATTCTACTATAATACAAGCAATAACGATTCTTTAAAGCTGCCATCAACCGGAGTCCCATCAAAAAATTAACACACTTCCATTCAAGGTCATATTACTAACTGCTTATAAAACTAATATCAAATATTTTCTATATCAAATTTTTTCTCAGATGAGGAGTAGTGGTTTCTAGTCTTGGAAGGAAATGCCAGTTCATCATTATATGAGATCATGTTCAGCCCATAAAACGACCCCAGTGACTATTCAACCTGTAAGGTACGTATGGTCTCAAACAATAACAAAATGTCAGCTTTTTCCAAATCCATCAATCAGTTCTAATTTGATGACAATTTGAGACCAATTTCATGATTGAAACTAGCCTAAATCTAAAATAACTTTTTGTTACCAAAGGCAATTTAATAGTTATCTTTATCTAAAGAGACACTTTTGGGCATTGCATAAAATTTTAAATGATTTCTTAATGTCAAACAAATGCTCGTCTACATGATAAGGAGAAGTGCAAGGAAGTGATGACATGGCATCCAGCAAACATGCTACAAAGACACGCTGAAGGCTTCACTGAACGAGAGCAATCTAGATCCTGAGTAATCAGAAACAGACTGTAAACGCCAACAAGGTGCCAGAGAGTATGAGAACTGCCATATCACTATGCCACCAAGGTGCCAGGGCCGGAGTATGAGAGCTGCCATATCACTGCGCCACCAAGAAGCCAGGGAGTATGAGAGCTGCCATATCACTGCGCCACCAAGAAGCCAGGGAGTATGAGAGCTGCCATATCACTCTGCCCACAATTAAGGTGCCAGGGAGTATGAGAGCCGTCATATCACTGTGCCATCAAAGTGCCAGGGAGTATGAGAGCCGCCACATCACTCTGCCAACAAGGTGTCACGGTGTATGAGAGACACCATTTCACTGAGCACATATGATAACTCTCCACTTATTTTGTGCAAACATAACTGCTAAAAATGGTCATGTTTCAATTCTTCAATGGCTGCTTACCTTCTTTCAAATAATGGGAATTTAAATCAAACATCATTTTATGACACCTACACACTGCAAAGCATGCTAAAAAGCTCTTAATCCGTACTTATGTGGAGAAATTTAATAAAACAGAATTTCACTTGCCGTCTACACTGTACATGAATTAAGTAAGAAATTATCATATGTCGACTTCACAAAACCAGACGCTAACTCTCGTGAACACCAACAACACAACCTTATTTTCCTAATGTCAAAGGTCGTGCCCCTATGCCACCCACCATATCGGTCAGCCTGTTCAGAACTGCTATAGGGGATCATTATCTCTTATCTGATTTTGTATACCTTACCCTATTGTGCCTGCATTGACTTTCATAATAAAGGGCTATTGTGGAGATGTTTAAACCGTAGGCATGGGTAACAATAGGCATCCCTCTGCCTGTTACTAAAGACGAAGCTACACTACAAGGGAAAGCACTACTTTCAGCCTTTAGCTGGCCAAGCTTAGATATCTATGTCCATTTCAGTTGGCAGTGTTTTCGAAGAACTTCGGCCCAAGTATAAATATTACACTTCATTTCCCTCTGATAGCATGAAGCGNATCCAGCAAACATGCTACAAAGACACGCTGAAGGCTTCACTGAACGAGAGCAATCTAGATCCTGAGTAATCAGAAACAGACTGTAAACGCCAACAAGGTGCCAGAGAGTATGAGAACTGCCATATCACTATGCCACCAAGGTGCCAGGGCCGGAGTATGAGAGCTGCCATATCACTGCGCCACCAAGAAGCCAGGGAGTATGAGAGCTGCCATATCACTGCGCCACCAAGAAGCCAGGGAGTATGAGAGCTGCCATATCACTCTGCCCACAATTAAGGTGCCAGGGAGTATGAGAGCCGTCATATCACTGTGCCATCAAAGTGCCAGGGAGTATGAGAGCCGCCACATCACTCTGCCAACAAGGTGTCACGGTGTATGAGAGACACCATTTCACTGAGCACATATGATAACTCTCCACTTATTTTGTGCAAACATAACTGCTAAAAATGGTCATGTTTCAATTCTTCAATGGCTGCTTACCTTCTTTCAAATAATGGGAACTTAAATCAAACATCATTTTATGACACCTACACACTGCAAAGCATGCTAAAAAGCTCTTAATCCGTACTTATGTGGAGAAATTTAATACAACAGAATTTCACTTGCCGTCTACACTGTACATGAATTAAGTAAGAAATTATCATATGTCGACTTCACAAAACCAGACGCTAACTCTCTTGAACACCAACAACACAACCTTATTTTCCTAATGTCAAAGGTCGTGCCCCTATGCCACCCACTTTCAACTCACAATAATGCCTAAATGTTGAAGCAGTCAAGGGCTTCATGTGCCCAAAACTGCTAAATCTATGCCCCTTTTTACCTGAGCAATCCAATATAATGTACGATAGATGACATCTCTAGAGTATCCTTCTCCATTACACGACACGCCTCACCGAGGTATACACCGGCGTCCTCTATTACATCTACAGCGCAATCCCCCTCTAGGATGATGGCACCCAGTTGTTTGAACAGGCGACCTGTGATGTCATAAACAGGAAACACTAAATTAGTGACCTCTGCAGAATCTAAGGCACACTCCAAAAGCCCACTGATGACATCAAAAATGAATGTCACTTATCGAATCGGACAGTTACCACACTCTGAGTGCAATTGCTATGTCAACACTGACGTGGGTCAACAGTTGGCAACGTTTAGCAGTTTACTAACACCAAACTGACGAAAGAAATACTCAGACAACATTTAATTTAATAGTAATATGATGTTTCTTAAGTAAAAATGAAAGGAATAATACTATGACTATCATCAACAATACACACAAAATGGCTTTTAGAGTGTTTTTTACAAGTTTCAAAATGAATTTTAAACACGGTTAATATTAGCAAATAATAGTAACAGTAATAACAAAAAGTCATCCACAAAACGAAAACCTTGAAAATGTTTGGTCACCCTTAGGTCATTTTGAATGGTTAACACTCATGATAATCGACACCAAGTCTATAACAGGCAACAGTGTTTTGAATCACTCTCTGTTGACCCAAAGCCCACACAACTTCCTTCTCTCCTCCATTACAAACAGTAAAATTAATGTGATTCTAATCCATCGTCAATGGTTCTCCACAGTCTTTTGTTTACCATCACACAAGCTGATACACATTCTTCAAAGTTAAGTCATCACAAATAGGTTTGGACCTTAGATCAGTACACTTTCTAATATCGTTGGCAGTTGGCACAGCACAGAATGTAATTACCAGACAGTCTAACCTTTTGCTGCCACTGTGTCTGAACCAAGCTGTTTGTCCCCTGTGTCACTCTCATTGTTAAACTGTTCTAATAGATACTCCAGCGCCCTCCTGCAGTGACGCTGTGCCTCTTCCATGTTGCAAAGGTTACGGTTGACACGACCTATGAACTCCAGTATGACACACATCTGGAGCTGCTCACGAGAGGACAGTGGGAAGTTCTGTTGACAGAATATTAATTGTGATAGCATTTGACGGTGGGGGGACAGTAACACATTCTATTTTCCTGCACTGTGCTTAGTAATTAAGCCATAATGTGGTTAGCACAATTTATTGAATGATCAAGTTATTTAAATGACAACAGATTTTTTGCTGTAACTAAATCTTGTTCATTTAAATTAAAGGGATGTTAAATCACTCAATGCACTTTTGTGCTAATGTCACGAAGAGCATACAGTCTCTAAACCATAGTCTCTAACCTCATTTTGGTTTACTTAATAACTAACTGCATAGTTTGCAATAGTAATTTTCAAACCTGAGATTACCTGAAATGTTAAAATCACTGAGGTTACATTTTGAACTTGATCATGTAGAAATTCCACTTTGCAACTAAAAGAGGCTTATAGTTACGAGATTTCAGTGTCTAACATGCAGCAGCAATTTTTTGTTT
The DNA here is from genome assembly GCA_002633005.1 of Phoronis australis. Taxonomy (NCBI): domain Eukaryota; kingdom Metazoa; phylum Phoronida; family Phoronidae; genus Phoronis; species Phoronis australis. Next base: position 30,638 of record NMRA01000676.1, read on the forward strand.
TGAAAACTCAAAAACACATATAAGTACAAATTTTTAATACAGTGACTTCATAAACATGCAATTTTGAAATTTTCCCCAGATGTATTACGAGCACATTTTATGTTATGTATATCGATAATAAATAAGGAACAACTCGAAATCACTCATGCTTAAAAGAATCAATAATTTTGATTACATGCCATGTGCTCCATAGCAGACACATTGTGTTGACTCCGGTAACAAAATCATGACCTACGTGTACTTTAGGTCATACATACATGCAATTTCTAGTGACTAGGGAATGAATAGTCCCCTTCTTCTGGTTTGATTATTTAGGTTTCACAGACTTCACAATAGAGGGCAGCAAATTTGTTCCTTGTTTCAAAAACCAAAGGTCTTTTATTGATATAAAATCAGTCTGATCTTATTCCTTACTCAGATTAGAAACCATTTCTTATGTTGAGTAGAAGTGATGAGTCATTATTGCTTCAGACCAACCCCTTTGAGCTTCTCATTTTTTATAGTTTCAGGTTCCATGGTCTTTACGGGAATTCCTGCCTATTTATCGTACAGTTTCAATTCAAACAAAAGACAAGAATGCAACAACATTGCTTTGAAAGAGCAATTGCACAATTTGAAGAAAATTGATACTGTTAAACCAGAACATGTCTACGCAGTGTCACAAGGAGACCCATAAAGCACTTACATTAAACAACAGGTGAAAGGCCATGGTGAGTACTTGTAGCGCCACCTCTTTGTATCCAAACTCAAACAGCAACAGACCAACGTGGGTGCACACACTAGCCATGTTGTGAGCCTCCTCATTGGTAAAGGATTCTACACTGCTGCCAGCTGTTGGGAGGTAAATAAACTAATTACTTTCAAACTCAAAAGTAACTGACCTACAATTTCAAACTAATGTTTATATTTATTTTGTCCAATACACATTGTTAGATAAATAATGGAAGATAAAATCACCAACTTCATGTTAATTTGACAGAATGCAAGCAATTAAACTTTTTTTTCTAAGAAACAAGTCAGATATCTAGGTGGGCTAAGAATTCTCAGATAGGTTCATTTTACGAAACAAATAAAAAGCCCCGATTACACACAAAAGGGGGCGTGTATACAACCACATTACAAGCATTTCAAAGTGAACCAATGTGAATTTGGAGGTGTGTGTTAACTCAGATATACAAATTAGTCAATTGACTACAATGACACAGAAATAACAGTCACACCGTGTTGAACCGTCTGGAAACCTTGACTTGCAACAAAGATAGAAAAAAAATATTCCTACAAAAGTAAGAGAAAGCAATATTCCTGTTTTCATAAAATCATTTTTGTACTAGGGATAATTCCAAAAACTTCCTGTTGAATTCCAACTGCAGATGACAGCGATTTGTAAATCTAGGTGAATCCAGATATTGACCCTGTTCATTTCTAAGCATTCACGCGATCTTTTGTTTGGTATTAGGACTTGCAGGCCAATTATCTACTACGGTTTCATTAAACAGTTACCAAAGAATTCCGAAACCTAACTCATCTATTTTGGTGAACTTTTTATAAATGATTGTATTTCGTTCAATAAAAACGATTCATTTTAACTACTTTTTTATAAGGAATTGAATTTCAGAAGCCAAACAATTCCAAAAATAAATAGTCTTAGTTCACTATCCATCAATTTATTTTAGTCACTGTTTTATTGTTGTGGAAATGTTGCTAAAGAGGCAACAGTTCTTCTGCACATAACAGGTTCTTAGATCACATTATTTTCTTTAAGTTAATAAACAAACTTCTTAGCAACAGAAGGACACGTACAAATCCATCGACATTGGTGTTGTGAAACAGACCAAATTTCCAATGTCAACCAAAAATTTCAAATGTGCACAAAATGTAAGGAGGGTAAGAGAAGCTAGGTTAACCGGTTGTGTACACTTAAAATTTCCAAGAGAAGTCACACTAGAAGAACACTCTTTAAGTAGCGAGATGACTAGTAGAACATGACAAACTCACCTGTCACCAAATATCTACTAGAAGCTTTCAACTGAAACAAACAACAAAAGAATTAAACAACTTGTTACAGCACGAATCCACGCAAAATTCAACTCTCTTTTGATAATAAAGCCTAATATATTCATAAGAAAGCTAAATCATCTAAAGCTTGCTGTGTTTCCTAAATCATACCAACACAAATCTACAACAAAGACATTACCAAGGCTCTTCTCACTTCTTCAATCTCAGTGAAAGAAGCTAAGGTGATCGGTGACTTTGTAGGCGATAGGGTAGAGCAGTGGTCAGTGGTGATGACGGGGGTGTCAACAGGCTTTAAAATGTCCTCGGACTGAAAATAAAAAGACTGTGTATGTCCATAACAAAGGTATACACCTAGAATGAAAAAGCGCCTTGCTTTGGCAGAGCCTGGAAAATGAAAATGATAAGATGGTTGTTATTCTACAACTCTGACGGAAGATTTACAACAAAAATCACTTATAGCCACCTTCTATCCTTTTTTAATCTGGTTATAATGTAGTGGTGTCCATTTCGTATACATTGACATAAACAAAATGTTGCCATTCAAAGCTCGCAAATTATTGCTGTCTCGCACTAGGCCACAATATAGACGCAATAGTTTTTCATAAGTTGGAAAGGCATTCTTCATGAAACCACCACTTGCCTTAATTTTCTTTCTGAAGATGAACACAAAAGTCATGCAAACAATGACAGTGGCTCATCAATTTTTTGCGTTGTTTCTTGGGATGACTGAATGACACCTTCTCTAACAACCTCTTTTAACTTAAAGGGGAATATCGCAGCTATTGAGCAGTAAAATGTTGAATTCTGCATCGAAGCATTTTATGATTTAAAAACATTACCACAGTAACGCTATATTGAACTGCAGTCAAATGAGTCCATAACTCATGTCACTGGCAAACATTGTATGCGCCATTTTTGAAATTACAATAAGGATTGACCAATCCTTAAAAATTCTGAAGCATTTTTTGTCATGAATGCAAGATGATTGTGATAGTTTTTTGGAATGCAAAAATGCATTAGGTGTTATCATCTTCTGATGTGAATTCCCTTACCAAAATGTTTTTCTTCTGCGGATGAATGGTTGTGATGCCGGCTACAGTGATGACATGCACGCATGTGTCCATGACCTTGAAGCCGGCGCCCTCTAGCACCTTCAGATAATGAATAAGATCCAGTTTCCTCTCGTTCAGATAGCAGTTTTTGCCATTGCCAACAAAACCAAGAAACACCCTGCGGACAAAAACCATAATATTTAACAAAACATAAAACATTTAAGGTATTTTACTCAACAAGAATATCATTCCACCAGTTTAAAGCCCAATCCGAAAAACGTTTCAAAACAGGAATTTATCAAAACTTGAAAACAGTGACATTGAAATGTAGATCTTTTGCACACCCTGTTTAGGTACCCCACTATTACTTGAAAACTAAAGATTCCTTAATCACGTCTCAGATTTTAATAGGAGTATTAAGTAATTTCAAAGTGCCTGGAGAACTTTTATTGAACATTAGAGGCTTACATTAGCTTACTGCCATTAAAGTGATACATTAAATAAAACATTTATGAAACACTCGATGACATCATTGATTTAATTCATGGCTGCATGATTTTTTGAAGGGATACTCCCAAGGTTACACACTCTTTACACTTGTATGGCAGAAGGATGAACCTTGTTAGATCAGTACAACAGCTGACTAGCAAAGAATTTGATACACAGAGGCTCTTGATTTGTCATCGGACATCATTCCCAGACAGCCAACAAAATGGGCTTAAGAAACTGTATGGCTGTCTAGCTGTCTAGGTTGTATTGCTGGACAGCAATGAACATTTCACAAGTAGTACATAATCTATGTCCATCCTTTGTGTGAATTCTGAGATAGTTAGATCAAATTTTAGGCCCAGCACCAGCGACAGCAGTAAGTCATGTATTTGCATAGAGGTCACTACTATGCTAGTTACTGGGGGACTACTTTTTAATCCTTTTCTAACCTAATATCTGGATGTACAGCCAGCTGAAAAATGTTCGGAAGTATACCTTTAAAAACAACTGAAATTCAATTGTCTCTCCCTCAGCATATGACATGACACTCATATCATTACTTACTTTTCTTGTGTGATGAAATTTCTCAACTTCTCTAGCTGGCCAGACTTCTCAAGGTGATAAGGCAGCTCGTACAGTTGACGATCAAAATCATTCGACTCCGACAGATAGTTGGCCAAGATCACATGGTACGGTTTCTGGTCAAGGTCGTGTATGGTCGGCATGAGAGCAAAAGACCGCACCAGGGGAATAGCAGCAGGTGTCACAGCACCTAGAAACAGGTAAGATGCACTTAAAATGATGTCAAAGGCCATAATAATCTTACAAGAACTTATAGTTTTATTGGTGAACTTTCAATAGTCATTAGATTACTTCCACATTTTTCTCCTTCACCAATGGTTTCAACAGTACTATAAATGGCTTCAACTGTGTCCACTAAAACTCTATGTGATTGTCCATGACTGTCCAAAACACCTGAATTTTGTATGACAATTTCCCAAACATGGATAGGACCTCATGTCCACGCTGGCGGTCCTACACTGAATAACTGGTAGATAAATGTGTGCATGTTGTGATAGCGAGGAAAGATCTTATCAGATTTTCAACACCACTCTGTTGTCAGTAGGAGTGAGAGAACGCTATAATTGAAACATCATTCTGTTTTCCGTAGCACTTTAGTCAAAAACAGGTACTGCCGTACGTGCCACATGAACTTCAACTTTTCTGAGCAGACATGTTTTCAAAAATGAATTTAGTCTAATTTGAGGGAATCAAATGTTCTACCTGTAAACTTAACTTTGAAAGACATTTGAAAATAAAATGCGCATTGAATTTTCAGGTTGCAACAAAGGTCCACCCATTGTTCCTTACATTAGAATAGTTGTGCTTGGTGCATTGAAACAAAAACCAACGGTGCGAAAAGGGTGAGCTCAGTGAAGTTAAAGCAAATATTAAGTGAAAAGTTTTGGAGACAATTCAGGAGATATCTTGAGCAAAGTCGATTGTAATAAGGAATAAGAACTTGAACATGAATTACATTGTTTGTGTGTGCGTCCTGTGGACATTGTGTAGATGGGAGTACAGCGGAGGTATAAAATTACAGAAAGAAGCTTCAGGAATAAACTTTTTCAAACACAGAAATGGCGTACGTAAGCACAATGGAGTATGAGGTAGTAGTCTTATTCACGGTAGAGGAAAGTTCCACCCGTTGGTGAGCAAGGGGAATTACCCATGCAAGAAAGGAACCATAAAGTCAACAGGGTGGGCAGTATTTTGTACAGGAAGACTAATGTGTTTTGAGGATGCTTCTTGGGAGGGAATGTGCATATACTGGGGATGGATGTCATTGGACAACAAACCTGGTGGATCATCTTTTGATTGTTCCCAATTTAGAGCTTTAAAGAGAAAAGTCACACAATTTTGACACATTAGATCAATAACACTTCTCTCTGACTATCTTAGAGGCCATGGAGAACTTGCACAAACATTCATGTCAGTTAATTAGCCCCATCTATAAACAGACAAAACTGCATCAAATAGCAAAGCCAATTTAAACGATAAACTCACCAAACAAGGAGAACTCTAAGCATTCCCTAATATGTTGGTGCGAGAAGGCCATTAAACCTCCAGGCTTTTCATAGAGAATGTCTTGCAGTATGGTCTTGAACCTGGTCCAGTGATAAGGTGTCACTTGTACTGTGTCAATGTAACCCATCATCTTAAGACAACCCAAAACGTCACTGTCCTTCAACCCATTACGCGAGACACACATCAAACGGAGAGATTCTGCGACCCAGCCATATAAAACATCTGCACAACAAAACGAAATAATCAGGATACATTTAAAAAATAGGGTATCGAAATTGTAAATTAATTTGCTGATTAACATAAAGATCCTTGAGTATAAAAAATATTTCCATTACAAAAGCTTTTGATACACCTGGTACATTATCGTTCCAGATATTAAAAGACACCTACCTACTCTGCTCATCACTTCACTCTAGTCAAAAAGATTACACATTATATAATGGCTTCATTTCACTGAACAGAAGCCTGCTTTAACAAATCAATGTCACGATCAAGTTCGGTGTAGTAAATTTTGTCAAAAGCTTCAGTAAAATCTACAAACAGTTCAATACCTGCTTCATGGCCCTCATCATCCCAGTCAGTGCCTAGGGACCAGCTCAATTCCTTAATCCACCGCCGTAGCATGTGATGCATGAGATCGCGAGTGCTTAGACTCTCGTCCAGGTAAGTCCTCAGGTATTCTTCCAAACGTGTGTGTACCACCTGATCATTCAACTCCCCTACGAGTAAGCTCAGGTACAATGGATTTTTCACCAGTTTGGAATGTTCAAACAAATCAACGGCATTGCCTTTCTCCAACCAATAGTTCATGTCAGGACATTGCTCAGTAATATACTCTTGACAAAGGTAGTGGTCGTGAAACTCGTTAACCTTCACAGGTTGAACATCGGGCCTTTTCAACAACATCTTATAGGTCCAATCACACGAGCAAGTGGTCATGATGATTTTACATTGTGGCGGAAGAACTTCCGGAAGCCACTCGAAACTCTTGATGTAGCTACATTCAAGGTCATAGGTCGCACCGAGTTCGTCGACACCATCGATGACCAGAACACAAGGACTGAGTGAGATTGCAGTGAAAAATGTATTGCACAGGTACTTGAAGTCAGTGAGATCCTGCAGAGTGAGTGCTCCTATATCACAGTCTATGTCTGGAAAGGAGACAGATATATAGAACCGCAGACACATTACATCAAAAATTACTAGCCAACTTAACTAACAGTACACCCAACTTCTTTCACATAGTAAGGACATTTGCAAAACAAAGGTTGGGTTATAATTCCTAGGTAAGGTCAAAGAAAACAAAATAATTGGTTCTGGTCTGCGCAGGACTCATTTTGAAACCTGCTCCTAGCTGTGCACAAAAATGACCCTAACATCATTTTAGTGAATGGATTTTTCTTTTATACAGGTGAACCAGCGTGAGAGAACTAACACAGCATAACAAGCGCGTCTGTTACTAATTACGAAAATCAATCAAAAAGTCATACTGTGCAGAGTTTGGTTACTTTAAAGTTACAATGGGCCGGGAGCAAAAAAGAAATCAACACTGGAAAATCCAGGATGGCAAAATACGAGACCGCAGTCAACCTACTTGATTTTAAGACTTCCCGGTGCATTCGGAAGATAACCTGACGCATGAAAGATGTGATATCAAAACTGCGCTGGCTGCTACCCACAAAATGGTACATGTATTCGTAATCATGGACAGCAGATGTGTACTTTTCCAGCCAGTTGGCGACAATTGTACTCTTGCCACATCCTCTTTCACCGTACAGCAACAAGATAGACTTATATTTGGCGTTGACATGAGACCTGCAGGAGGAAATAGTTGAAGTCGCATTAAAAGGAAAAATAAAATCTCTGTTAAGAAGATGAATATTTTTTCTATTTATAAAAAATAGCAATGCAATTTAAAAAGAGAATTTGTTTTTTTTTAATATGAATTACATGACAAAGCTGTTTTCTCATGTATCCAAAGCCCTGAGCGGAATTTGAAGATTTCAAATTTCAATGACACGCCCATACCAGTTCCTCACGAAATTGTTATCCAAGGCACATTAGATAGCTTCTGTGGTTACCTCAAGACAGTTATCAATGGTCTCATATTGATACTTTGGGATAACACATATTTTAATAGGATTAAAATAGGATTTGCTGAAAGACAATTACTTCTTCTTGAGCAAATCAAATGGCAGGGGTCGCTTCCAGGTGTCACTTTCTTCAGTCACTGTAGTAGCATGTGTCTCATCAGTGCAACTGTCAGCAAAGACCGACATGAGTTCAGCGATATCCTTCCTTTCTTCTGACTGGCAGAAGCCAGCTCGCCGGGACACAGCAAACTTACGGTGGAATTCCTGCTCCCAATATGCCTCTGTGGGGATAGCAAAAGTAACGGATAATGATTGCTGTGTACACTTGTGGAAAAAAAGTTGACGTAGTTCTAAAAATACGCACACAGGCGATGAAATTGTAATCCTTGTGCTTGATGCGTTTTGTGCTAAAATGGGCCAGAGATGTTGCAAGACAAAAAAAAATGTTATTAAGCATTTTGATATTCAACAGAAATCAATAAAAACTTTCAAAGCAAGTGTTTTTCCTCTGTTATTTGCATGTGAATAGCGTCACCCTGGCATGTTGGCATGTGAATAGTGTTACCCTGGCATGTTGGCATGTCAATAGTGTTACCCAGGCATGTTGGCATGTGAATAGTGTTACCTTGGCATGGTGGCAATTGTCAATAAGTGTTCCAATACACAACAATATAATGAAATGAAGATGGTCAACGACAACACACAAACATGTCCAAAATCTGAAAGAACAAAAATAACATTTTTCATTTGCAGATGATTACTTAGTGCTTACCCATTTTCCCGATCCGCTTAAGGTCCAAAGGTGGAAACAATCGGTCGATTATGTTCCTCCAATCTTCTAACACGGCATCACCAAGCTGTGTAAGACTACAGAAATATTTAACGGAGAGACCTCGCTTAACAATCCTGTTCTTCAAATCTTCAATTTTCAACTTGGCCACTTCAGACTCACTCTGATAGCTTGACAACAACAGACGGTGTTCATTGGCCGGCACATTTCTCAGCAACGAGTCAATATGATCAGGTTGGCGAAAGTAGAAGCAACAGAACTCACTATCATTGAGAAATGCTGCTTGGATGATCTCTAGTTCGACCAGACTACAGTTTTGATTGGACTCCGCTAAAACCCATTTGTACCCACTCTCTGCTGCCGAAAGATAGTTCTTATCCAACCAAGGGGGGTTGTCTGGTAACTGCGCCATGTTATTGGGTAATAGGGGAGATTCATCAGGACGAAATGTTCCATAACGCTCGCCCAACAAACACATGAAAAATGGCTGAGCATTGTTAATGCAGTTTAATCCCAGCCTCAGCAAGTCCCACTGTAAATTAGGTTGCTCCCTTTCCCGAACGCAGTGCTTGAAGTCATTCGGTGCAAAGTATGTGCCACGTTGACGACAAAGTTGGTCAATCTGTGGGTATATCTTGTCAGTGAGGAAGTGCCTTTCAGTGTTGAAATCTTCAAAAGTTGAACAAACGTAAGGACAGACAGGTTGGTGATCCCACTCTTTGACGGCTGCCAACGGGTACACTTTGTGGAGGCCCGATTGATTCCCTGGCCCACCTTCCTCTGATTGGTCGATGGATATTTCATCGACATCAGACATATTGACTTATTGCTGATTATCGTTGCGAACAGTCACAGCAGCTAGCCTGCAAACAAAGATATTTTGTTAAAAAGAATTTTCAAGAAAGTGGGACAACAGCTTTTTCTGATAGCTAAGTAAACATATAGCAATCTGGGTTGGACAAATTTAAGGTTAAAGAAATGTTCTAAAAAACTTGGCGAAATATTAAAGTAAATCCATGAGATCAGCTAAATATTGACTAATTACACAACTCTGGGGTGATAAAACCAAGATGGTCCATTAAAGGTAATTTGCCAAATGACAATCACGGGCTGGCAGTTATAATTCACTTCAGGCTGAACACAACACAAATTTATTGCGAGCTTAAAAATTTTGACAGCATCTTTGAAAATAGCTCAGCTTCTGAAACTTAGAATTATATTAAAACAGAAATTTTTAACTACATGGATCTCAATGCCGGTAAGTTTTACCAATTAAAATATTTTTTGTTGAAAATTAACCAATCATAGCACATAGTTGCATTTGAAATCTCGAAACATGTCATGCATTTGGATGGTCAATGGTCATTTTTGAGACAAATTTTAAGTAAAAACAGAAAATAGACGCCACACCCAGGAATACATCTTGAAAAAGACATCATACAACAGGTTGAGCTATCAACCAACAACAATCATGTTACATGAAAGGTTTCTTTTTAATTTATACAAATGGACGTAAGGTAAAAGCTCCCTTAATTTGGACAAAAATAAATTCCAAAATTTTCAATTTTCCATGTATTCAAACATTGTTGTAAATAGTCATAATTTTTCAAAACATTGCCAGAGGGTACACAACTTGAACATGGAATAGTATTCATTTGGAGCTGCATATCCTTTATGGAAACAACCAGAAAATAAAATTCCAATTGCCCGCCCTATGTTTCAAAAAAGTAATATGTATCACAAATGTCAATACGCTATTAATAGCAACATACACTGCCAACTGAACATGCCTTGTTTGACCTGAGAACACCTGGTTGAATGTTACAGGTATCAAAATCTCAAATTAGAGCCCTTACCTGGATTAGAATTACAAGGCATTGAAACCAAAATCAACCACCAGGGCTCAACAGTGATTATTCTTAACAATAACAGGTCTCAGTGGTATTTCACCATCTGTAAGTTATCGGATTATGTTACTCAATCAAGGGTCTTTATGGATAATCATTACCAATAAATCAATACAATATGAACAGAAGGCTTCATTGCACACCATTCAGAGTGACACCCATAAAGGTCAGTTCATATTAGGCTTCATTAACCTATGATCAATTTTAACTCCAATGCTGGATGGGTATTAATATTTTTGTTTACCATAAACTCCTATGTAGGCTGTTGCTATGAAGACGTTTCTATGTTAAAAATCAATTTGATTATTTTACAGTGGAATGAAATAGTGTCAGTTAGCCAACATCACTGCCTTTAATTCAATGACTGAGCTTTACAACATCAGTTTTAAAATACTTAACAATGATAGAACATCATAGACACTTCCTTGACAAAATGCAGTACGTCTAGACCTAATAAAATCACTTTGAGCTGATTCGTTTTGACCATTTCCAATTCAAATTCAGATTTCAGCAAACGATCCTTGTCCTTAAATCTAAAGCAATTTGCTTAGCCTTTCTCTATGAATTCCCTGAACTTCAGAGTTTATTCACGGCTGTTACCATGGCAACAACAAAACAAAACGATGGGACATTAAACATTTTGTCATTTTAATTCATGAGCAAACATTGCTCAGTTGTGCCATCATTCATTCCTTCCCATTTCCAGTTACCAAAACCCAGCTGGTCATTAATACACTCTAATCAAAAAGAACCACAAGATTCATTAAACCCATCAGTCCTTCAGTCCTGACTTTGGCTCAGACTGACAAATGGGTAAAGGAACAAACATGTTAAACCCTGGGTAAACACTGCACACAGACATGTAGGAGATAATATCGTGGATACTATGCGTGTTTAGCCATGAACCACAGCGCTTCCTGGCTGAGATGGTAAATCTACCTGATAATCTCAAAAGACTAAACACCAATTTACGGATTGTCATAATCTATAAAAAGCTACACACATGTAAAATTAAAAACAAGGAAACTAGGACGTAAAATTCTTGAATCTAAAATGTAGGGTGTAGTTCAATATTGGTTCTAAATTCTTGCTTCAAAATGTTAAGACTACAAAGCCACAACTTAATTATCAACTAGTAATTTTAACCACCAACACAGTACCATATGATCATGACATGAAATTGTCAATGAATTCATAGTCCCCATAACAAAACAAAAATATTTAAAAACACAACTCTGTTGTCCGATTGTAGAGACAAATTTCAACAAACACAGTTAAGTGCAACATATGCTTGTGAAGATCAAATTGACATTTTACTGAAAATTGAAAGATACTTGTACTCTGGAACCATTTTAAGACTGTAGACATTACAAGAAAATAGCTTTTAAGCTAATTTCTTGTAATTAGGCTGGTGAAGCACCTTAAAAGGTGCTTCACCAGCCTAATAACAATCTATATAGAAAAGTAACAGTTGCGAAAAAAAAACAGTTAGGCCAACAAAACAACATTTCTAACTAAAAAATCCTGCTTAATGTGAAACTCACTCTCACCCATTTTCTCCCTAAAGACTCTCACCTACTGGAAACTAAACCTTGTGCAAACACAATACAAAACCTCCATGTTTATATTTCTTATTCTCAACTTGCAAGGCTATTGGTTGGGTTGTGTTGAGCATAATTTGAACTGTATTGTTTGGAATGCCATTTAGCAACCAGCTAATACCACAGGACAAGAGATTTCTGAATTACAGCTACACTTGAAATTGTTAAGAGATCCCTGCTACTCACAAAAGGTGCAATTTTCACAGCTGGCTTACATTGAGTGTTTGTAAGTTTCAGGAATGGCATCAAATGATTTGGGAGAGGTAACACAAGGGTCAGAAACACACAAAATAAATTAAAATCAACTGTTCCTATAAACTTGTATTTGGCAAAGAAGCGAATTTTTGACTTACATCGCCTACCACAGTTTTGTGTGATTTCTCAGTAATAAATGCAAAGATCTAATGCTTAACCATTAAATGACTCATAAAATAACACAACAACTTATACACCCTGCCCTGTCACTTCTTTTGAAACCCTGAAATCACCTCATATTTGACAAGGAACAAATGTCAAAATCAAAAGGTGTTTTTTTGACATAGAAGATGGTTTCATAGCCCCTGAAATTTTTGTTGGGCCTAAAAATACATCAGGATTCATATCACAAGTAACAGAACATGTTCTGCAATGAAGCAAATTTTGATGGAAGGCAACATTTTTACAAATATATTTTGAAGGTTGACATTTATACTAGCCATCTTTGGGCTGAAAGGGCCGACAATGTTTTGGGGCTCACAGTCTCATATAGGTCATTGGCTCAAATGCCAGATTGATATATATATATATATATATATATATACTTGTAATTACACTGAAAAAGAAACTTCTTCCTAACAGTAGATTTCTCTCAACTGGGTAACTTGGGACTTTTAAGGAACCTCAGTGATAAGAAGTTATTTTCTTTCAAAGAATATCTATTATCTAGTGACGACCTGTTTTTGTTTTTTTAAAATTGGGACGGTATTAAGGACTGCCTTGTGTAGTAGACTGTACTGCGAATGAGGTGGAAAAGGTGAGATACTTTGGAAACAAGCCAGACAACTAGCTGTATGGAAACTAACGTCAAAGATACTCTTTTCATGCTAATGACAAGGTTACTGGATAATGTGCAGTGAATATTGTGTGAAACAAAATTATACAGTCTCAAGAAAAGGGTAACATTGTTCGACACCATGGTGTGAACAGTTATAAGTCACTAAGTACTTTTTAAATAGTACGTAAGTTGGATTCATGACTTCGGAAGTTTAAGAACTCTGAGTTGCATGAGGTGATATGTGACAACCTGAGTGATGGGCATTATTCAGTGGAAGTAACTATACAGTTCTCAAATCAGGGACCCAGCTATGTATCTGACTGTTACCGTGCAGGAAATACAGCATCCATTGAAATAAACCAGATAGAATGACATGACATTTAGCCAGAAACTTACCTTGAATATCAAGGTGTACACGACAAACACCTGGATGAACAGTGGACGAATGGGATTATCCGTGGCATGTAAGTCTGCTTCTGTGCTCAACGTATACTGATCGAGAATTAAATGACTTTTTAATTTAACAACTGTCTCGCAACTCTCGATCTAGGCAGACATTTTCAGAGTTCATTGTTTTTTGTACGTGAAGAAGCTAGGGGGTGCAAGGGAGTGACCCCCAGTCATAAATTTGGGGATAGCACCACACTCAACTAACATTAGTATCCATACATTTTTATCTCCTCATCATACCTCATGACATATCTGTTCAGCTGTTATTACAAATTAGTGTTGTCACAGTCTTTGATGAGGGATATATAGGCAAATACGTGACTTAAACGAGCAGGGAATACACATATGTTTCGTTCACCATTAGAAAAACCTTCATATCCCTATCTTGTTAAAATTTTCATTCATTGAATCTTGGTTTCTTTTCGCCTGACCTACGGCTACTGGAGTGGAATTTTAATTGCCCGAAATAATCTTTCAACCCGGCAATCAATTTCATTTTTGGGAAAACAAAATATCTAGAAGGTTAAAAGACACTAATACAGAAAATGAAAACAACCTTACCCAATGACAAAGTTTGATGTCATAGCCATAAACGAGGTTTTCCGAAATCTAAAGGCAAACTCCCTTGAGTAAATACTCATATTCTAACTGTAAATACAGTGCATGACTACAACAAACTTTTGTTAGGCAGGAAGTACACTTTGAACTATGAGGATTATGGGACTTTTACCCTAAATGTGCATAAATAATATTAGACGACACATGAATAAGAAAAACGAGATATCGTCCAATCAAAATGAACCACGCTCGTTTGGTTGACCTTCTCACAACCTTTGACTTGGAGCTTTCTTATTGGTCAAAAATTCCAAGCGTGTGGAAATTTCATTGGTGGATTAGACAACATTGGAAAACCCCTCTCATTTCCTCTCTCATTTTCTCCGGTTTCGGACATCGTGGTGTTGTATTCTGCTGAAATTTATCTACATTTCAGCCTGAATTACCATCATGTCAAGGAAAATAGTGTTCGTAGCTCTCATAGCACTTTTGTGCTTATCAGGTGGGTAAAATTGTGAGGTTTATAGATTTTATGTCTTTACGGAAGATTAGACAATCGCTGCAAAAGTCGTGCAGTGATGGGAATAATCCACTGACTGACGTTCCGTTGTTCAGTGATTGCGTGGTTCTCTGGTGCTGTTTAATGCTAGCCCTATATTTGTTCAGTGTTGACTGTCTTCATGTTCATTTGAATATATGAGAGTTCAATTTTTATTCAATTTCAATGGTGGCTTTGCTAAGTTTTGCAATCCACCATTGCCTTGGCAATGACATTGCAAAGTCAAGTCAAGTATACTAGACAGTGAGTGAGTGACCACCTTCCTACTGGCACCGCTAGTAGAGACAGTGGAGCTCCTATAGTCGCTTCATATGCCGGAAGCTTTTCGGCGAGTTATGCCTCGCACTGACTAAAACGTTGTTATAAATCCCTTTTGGGCATAGATGCCATAGAGGGACACCTTAGGAGGCCATCCTTCCAACTCGAACAAATACTCCCGTCATCAAACTTTTTCTTCAAGCAGTCCCTCGTTCAGTTCTCAAAATCAGTAGCTCGACATTTTTAACACTGCGCACATCAAGAGATAGGACGTCATACCTGCTGCGCGCAGTTTTGAAAATGATGAGTTACCGATTTTTTGAACTGAACGAGGGACTGCTCGAAGAAAAAGTTAAAAATAGAAGTATAGTTGGACGGAATTAAATACATCGATGGCCCCCTAAGGTGTCCCTCTATATGCAAAAGTTGTTTATTACAACGGAATTTTGATGTTTTAGTCAATGCGAGGCATAACTTGCCGAAAAACTACTGGCGTATGAAGCTCCTATAGGAACTCCACAGTCTCTACTGGCTGTCTATCCAAGTACATACATGTGTGCAAATTAACACAGACCATTCTGACTTATACAATACTGAATTTACACTTTAAAGTGTACTATCCAACATATATTACCTCAAGTTTCATCCAAGAAAGTCAACACAGATTTAAAGGACTGGCTAATTTCTTCAATGACCAGAATTTAATCAACCAATCATTCCTCAGGACCCGCGTTTCAAATACCCAGCCTAACCATTGACTGTGTTTGATGGCTGTTGTTATGCTCTGGTTAATTGTTTACTAGTAAGTCTTGAGATTGTCCTTGAATTTACTTCATCGTCTTGTAATTTTCAAATTTGCATTCACGTCTCATCTTTGAAGTCACAGCCCTCGAGTTTTGTTCCTTGTATCCGGCACCACCATTAACATCACTGTGCAATACTAATGAAACAAAGGTTAGACACTAAAATTAGTCTTCCCAGAATTTCCTTGTCAAACATGTATGGAACCCTATGAAATCAGTATTGAGGCATAATTCACTGAAAAGCTTCCAGCATATGAAGCTCCTATAGGAGCTCCACCATCTCTACTGGGCCAGCTAGAGACAGTGATCACTGTCTACACACCTAGTATGACCTGAGAATCTTTCCTTTGCTCTACTGCCGAAAACAAGTTATCGTTTATGCATGTAATACCGATTGATTTTAATTCAGGGCTTGGAATTTTCCGCGGAAACGCGGATTTCCGTTTTTTTCAAATGTGCTGTCCGCTTTTTTTATTATATTTCTGCGTAAAAAATCTGATTTGATATAAAATTTCCGCAGCAAATTCCTTTCTTACCGCGGCGTCGCAAACGACATTCACCTCGAAAAGCGGAAGTTGCTCTTTGTGTTTCGGAGGAACGTAAATTGTCAACATTGCCGGGCCACCTGGGACAGCGTGGTGGGATTTTCAATGGCGTCTCGTGTTATTGTTAAGCGCGGTGACAAATACTACCGCTCTGCAGCCAAAAATGTGTGGGGTTGGGAGTGGACGGGCGAGCTAAGAGCTAAAAGGACGCAGACACAAGGTACTGATGGCGGTAACGTTTTTTTTTTCTTTAGTCCTCCCGATTTTTGTCGAGGAAAGGTTCACAGTGACCAGATTTGGGCCGTAAAAGTTTCCGCGTTTTTTGTCATTGGTCATTCCAAGCCCTGTTAATTACACGGCCTGCATTTCTGTTATTTGTTCTGCATTTCTGTTATTTGTTCTGCATTTCTGTCCCACAATGATGACCGTATTGCATACATATGAATGTCTGCCATGATGGAAAACATGCAGCATACGTCTGAAATAAAGTTGCAGATATTAAATGGTCTTTCGTTATAACGATTTAGGTGATTTCGTTGAACTATCCAGTTTGAAGCTGAGACTGTGAGACAAATGGAATTTGTGGCATTCTGATTGCAGTTAACATGTACTTCTGAGTCACATGTGAATATGTTAATAAAAAGAAGGTTACGAACTTGTGCTGTAGGTTATCAAAATATCTAAACTGCGTTTTCCGGAATATGTCTTGAATCTTGTTCTGAATTAAATACAGCTTAGTTTTTCACAGAAGTTGTGTAACGATATAAAGTATGATATGACACTCCAAAGCCATTCCGGCCACAGTTCTTTGTGACTGCAGTGATGACCTCCATCCTGACATGCCTTGGTAGGTCTTATATCAACAATTTGTGTGTCTGTTTTGTAGGTCTGTGTAGAGCTGAGGAATCTGAGGATTCACCAAAAGTTGAAGAAGATGTTGGAAAAAGTAGAGACGGATCTAGGACTGATGATGAAGCCGTCCAGAGGTACGTTTTCAAAAAAAATCCAGGATGTTCTCCCTCCCACCATTCTGCTTAGGTGCAAGTAGATCTAATTGATATTTTTGTGTTTCCATGTTTGGAAGTTCCATTCAAGAATTTTTAGCTGTTGGTAAGTAATGTCACGATTTGTTGTGTTTGAACACAAACTAACTTGGATCTGTATGAACCTGAAGGGTATCTTATTTGACCATTGCATTGATGTAACGGAATTGCCATGTGAGTTGTTCTTGTGCATTGGATTCTGTCGTCAGGTCGTCATTGCCTGGGATTCTAGTATAACCATTACAGAGGTAATTTTGGGCCTCACTGTTAGCACATGAAAGCCAGTGAACAACATGTAGATTCTGAATTCCTGGGATCCGCCCAGGGCATCTTCCCTAAACCAGTCTTTATATGTCCTGCTAGGGGGGAGTGAGGGGTGCTGCCAGTGGCATTAAACATTGACTTGTGCTGCGGATGTTTGAATTGACTTCTGGAAGTGTAAGTTTAAAACATGCCTTATTTTTCAACTTGACTGAAAAGACAACGTATTTAATTTTGAAATTGAAATTTCGATATCGCCTAGATCTCTAGTGATGCTGTTGTAGCTGTGAAAAACTAAAACTCACGTTTACCTTTCACCAGAAACTAGTCTACTGCAGTCACATGTGTGGCTGCTTTTGACTATTGCATTGACCTGCACAAGGTTAGTGTAACATCAAATGATCAATTGTAACCAAGCAAAATTCCTGGGTCGTCAAACGGGAGCGGGAGCCAGAATTGCAATAAACAATATATCTGACAAATTTCCAAATCAATCAACATAAATTTAGTGACATCTAGCGTGCTGGTTGGCGATCGTTTTCTTCCTTTTGAATCTAATGCACCATGTGAATACCAACCTTCTTGGGGCTACGAATACTATGGGACCTTTCCATTTTTTGCCAGATGATTGCGATATCCGTCTGTTTACTATCCGTAATATTTTGAATGCAAGCTCCGATGTGGCGTGACGACCTGGGATCTTAGGTCACATTAGCTACCCACAGCTCACCAAATCTAGCGCTTACTCATTGAAAAAATAGATAAAAAAATTCAAGCAGTCCTGTTGTAAAAGCAAGCCATGGGTAAAGAAAGCTGTTTAACATATTTTCCCAAAAAGCACAGTAGTCTTATGCTAATTATGAAGACTTTGATAAGGGATGCTCTGCAAGATGATCATCTTTGGTATCGCAAGACAACTTGTGCAGCAGGGTCATCCATAGGTCATTTAAAAAAATGAATTTATCTTGTCAATGAATTGCTTTATTACTCTTTAATAATGAATTTGCATAGCAGAATGTCTTGAGCAGTAATAACCCTGTTTTGGGCTACACTGGGACTTGATAGCCCACTGTTTTAAAATTCTGGAATGAACCCTGCATTGCCTGAACACTAGCACTGTCACCAATAGCTAGTTGTTTGAATGGTTGCGAGGGTTTCCTTTGCTGCCGGTTTGAGTTGTTTGCCAATACTGCTGGCGTTTTTGCTATCACTTGTGTAGCTAGATTGCTTACTTTCAAAGTGCTCACAACCTCCAGGGCTGGCAGTCACAGGTATTTGGGTAAACTGCCAGTGTTTTGTCTTAAAAAGCAAAAGTTACTGATAACTTTTTAAGACAGATAAAAAACAAGTTGTAAAATGTACTCAGGTCTTAATTTTTCTAAAAGTTCTGCTGTTTTATTAGGTCTTTTAAGCCTAGTCAAGGGCTTAGATTAGAATTGGTGAAATTGAATCTGCGTCTTCTCCTTGGTCTGACGTCACTTCTGTTGAAGGGACAGATGTTGGGAACAGATTTCATGGACAAACATCTGTTTTTACCTCAGCCCTGTAATATACTACCCACAATTATTGGTTGGAGCTGGTTACTGTAATGACCCTGCCAACATAAATATAGTCCTTGTGACGCACCTGGCAAGCTCGAGTTGTAATGAGGTGTAGTGGCATATTGCCCCTGTGTACATGTCATGTCAAGTTTGCATAGTTTACCTCTAGATGTAAAATGCGCACTAAAGCTCATTTACTTTGCTGTTCTTTTTGCCCTTGACATCTCTCTACTTAAGCAGCTGGTAGTAATTTGTTGTGTTACGTCAGTTTGACACCTGGGGGTTTAACATAACACAACCTGCTATATGTACCAACTGCATTGCTCTTATTATTATTAATAGTCATAAAGTTTATTTCTGTTGGTGTCTGATCAGAACAGTGTCCGCCAAGCCCGGAGATAGTAGTGTGAATTGGCTCANGGGTGATTTCATGTGGGATGACCCAATTATTGGTTGGAGCTGGTTACTGTAATGACCCTGCCAACATAAATATAGTCCTCGTGACGCACCTGGCCAGCTCGAGTTGTAATGAGGTGTAGTGGCATATTGCCCCTGTATACATGTCATGTCAAGTTTGCATAGTTTACCTCTAGAT
Organism: Phoronis australis; assembly: GCA_002633005.1. Taxonomy (NCBI): domain Eukaryota; kingdom Metazoa; phylum Phoronida; family Phoronidae; genus Phoronis; species Phoronis australis. Next base: position 50,317 of record NMRA01000676.1, read on the forward strand.
GTAAAATGCGCACTAAAGCTCATTTACTTTGCTGTTCTTTTTGCCCTTGACATCTCTCTACTTAAGCAGCTGGTAGTAATTTGTTGTGTTACGTCAGTTTGACACCTGGGGGTTTAACATAACACAACCTGCTATATGTACCAACTGCATTGCTCTTATTATTATTAATAGTCATAAAGTTTATTTCTGTTGGTGTCTGATCAGAACAGTGTCCGCCAAGCCCGGAGATAGTAGTGTGAATTGGCTCAGGAAAACACAGGGCTTACTGTATAAATAGCCAGGCTCTATCTACTTACTGCTTTGCCTGGCTTGCCATTTAAGGCTTTCTGCCTTGGTGCTGTACTGTGTTCTTATACATGCAGACAGGAAAATGAGTGTTTTATGAACGCTGGTCTGATTTGTGACTGAAATATTAAGTTATCTGCAAAAGTATTCAAGTGATATGATATGAAAACATTAAGGTTATGTTGGACCGTGTTGACAAGACGGCATATTTAGGAAAATATTTGCAAAACAATAGATTTTAACTCTGTCAAAGTAAGTATTTTTCAAAAAAAGTAGAAAGCATGTTAAATTGGATTCTTTGGGTTTTTTTTAATCTGTCATTTATTGGATGGTTTTTATTGAAGTTTGCAAAAGTTGGAATTTTTCAAATAATTCTTAACAGTGTTTTCGAGAACATTGCATAAGCCACTGATAATATCTGAGTTTCATATGAATCTGACTAGCCATTTCTGAGATGTTCTGTTCCTAAGCTGGCCACATTTGAGCATTTTTCTGTTGTCCTAAGCAATCTTTGTGACCCATGATTATTGCATTATCAAAGTACGTAAACACACAGTTAACGGACTGCTAAACACGGTGTCTGATGCAAAAACACGAGTCCGGTACCTGCAAACACGGTTCACTGGCTCGTATACATGTGATCAGACTCACCCAAAATACACTGCCACAAACTCAAAAACACAACGTACGGACTGCCAAACACGGTTCACTCCAATAAAGCGTGTAGAATTCACGGTCAGGAACTCATCGGCTTCCCGGGCAAGTGGTTAGAAATAGTGATTATTATTGTGGAGTTAAAAACAGTCCATGTCCTTTTGAGAAGAAAGTAGAAGGTAACGGAAGTCGTTAGTATCACTTTCAAAATTGAGAATTGACGATACAAAAAGATTTTGGATGCCAATAAATTATGGAGCAAATAAGCAGTTTAAGTAAAAATAATGTTTACTGTTTCTAATTCACAACAATTACATCACATTACAGGCAAACATATGATCAAAATTGTATGTAATCTCGCACCCATTACACAACTGTCGAAGCCGATATTTACATTTTATTACTAAACCATGTTGGGCGGTCTGTGTACTGTGTTTCTACGTGAATGTGTGTCTATGACCATGTATTTTGGGTGAATGATTTGTGTTTTGTGAGTCCGATCCCGTGTATGTGAGTGTTTGCAGGTACGTGAGTGGTGTTCCGCGTCCGACACTGTGTTAAGCAGTCCGCTAACCGTGCAGTTTAGGTACCTTGATCATCATGCGCGACAAATGCCCTCGATTAAGTATACAAGATGGCTCACCTGTGGAATTTTATTTTGACACATTTCTCTACAAAAATAAACTTCATCATTAGCACAATTTATATTGAACAGCTATCGAAGAAAAAACTTCATAAAATGCTGACCAATTTTACTATTTTTGTAATTGAACAGATTAGGTATCAAGGTTTTCCTAATCAGGCTGTTGCTTAGCAACTAAAGAACTAGTGATTGGTTAGAAGAGCATGTTTTAGATGTCTGAACTTCTTAAAAGCCAGAGTGCATTCCTTTTAATGTTGTGATACTGACTCAGTTTTTATCTTCTAGACAAATGCACTGGAATTTAAAAGTTGCTTGTTTTGTTTTCTTATTAAGTGAGAGTTAAATTGTCTGTATACAGTGCTTACAGTAAAGATAATCTCTAGTGCGATAGTGGGATTTGGGTTTGAGGCTAATTACCTTCCCTGAATTGGAGGATTCTTTTTGGCGGCTGTGACAAGGGCATGATTAAGATTCTGTTACATATCTTGTTAGGGAGTAGTTAACTACTTTCCCGAAAATATTCTGTTTGTCCTTTAGGTATAAAGTGTCCAAGTGCAAAAGTTCCCTTCACGCAGGTTTATCAGGGTTAGAACTGGATCTTAGTCTCACAAGCTTATTTTTGAAACGTGAAGCAAAACCATGTAAAGATAAAACCTTTTCACTGGTTCGCAACACTACATTAAATGTTTGCGTGGTTGGTTCAAATCCTGCACTGCAGCATATTCAAACTGTGCTCTATGCATTTTCTAGGGAGGAAGAAGCCATCAAACTAGATGGGTTGAGTGTAGCCGAGATGAAAGAGCTACGGGACAAAGCTGAGAAACATACATTCCAAGCTGAAGTGGACAGAATGATGAAACTCATTATTAACTCTCTCTACAAGAACAAAGAGGTAGGGTGAATTTTTCGAATTGATATCATGTTTTGTTTTGTTTAGTACTCGTTCTTTAGCTTTTGAATACCTTTTAAATACACCCGACTTTGGCATTTCCACATTCCTACTGCTTAAGTCATGGTAGAAGTAGGAAAGTAAAGTTATACTTGACGTACCCCAATCTGCTATTGTTTGTGTTGATGAAGAGCACGTTTGTTACATGACATACCATCAGCTATTGAGCCACTCTACTGATTTTGGACACGGGCCAGGGCCCTGCCATTTTCACACCCAAGATTTACTGGCAGCTTTCATGCAGCTTTGTAACCATATTGTTATATGTTCACCTGTAGTTACAAAGTTAAGCAGTTAGCAAGTTAAAACTTGGAAACCATCCAGCATTAACATCTGACATAATGAATGTTTAAGAATGATAAGCATTTGATCTTGAGCATCTGAATTGAAACATGTTGAAACTGTGCTACCGCTTGCTTGTTTTGTTATTACCTACCATGTATTCATGTGAGGTACTGTTGGTTCGTGTCTATTAAGTCTCAACCTGTGACCGGTTCACTGACCTTGATTCTAACCACCAGATATGAGCAACGTAGAAAACCATCTGTCTAGTAAAAGTCTAGAGTTCATCATCTGGCTCATTTCAGATCTTCTTAAGAGAGTTGATCTCCAACGCCTCAGATGCCCTAGACAAGATTCGCTTCTTGTCTCTAACCGATCCTGATGCACTGAAAGGCAATGAAGAATTAACTATCAAGATTAAGGTAACAATTTATTGCAGGTGATACTGATTTTGGGCAAATGTGGATTTTTTACAAAGTAATTTACCTTCTCCTTATTTAATTTTAATGCATGTAAAAAAATTCCAGTTCATGCCTGAGTATCTATTTTTCGCTTTGTCATCATTGTTTGATATGTTTTTGTCCATCTTTGCTTCTTCTCATTTTCTATATTTGTAAGCCCACGTAAATTAAGTGTCTCATTTCCTGGTTCTATGAGGGTTGTATGCATTTTATTTTGGCAGGTTTCATTTTTACTTTCATTCACAATATATGTATTGTTTGTATTGCTTTATAAAATAAATCAATCAACTTAAAGTAATTTCCCTAAGCACAAACTCCCAATCAATGGAGGTTAGTAATTATGATTTCACATGATAGTCTTATAATGTTAGTTTTTCAATTGACAGGCTGACAAAGATAACCATGTTCTACATGTTACTGACACTGGTGTCGGCATGACACGTAATGAACTTATCAACAATCTCGGTACTATTGCCAAGTCAGGAACCAGCGAGTTCCTACAGAAGCTTGGTGAGGCTGCCTCTGCTACGGAGACGAGCGATCTGATTGGCCAGTTTGGTGTCGGTTTCTACTCCTCTTTCCTTGGTGAGTACCTGGGTTTGGTCAGAAGTGTGCTACTTACAGGCATTCAGTGGTTATCAGTAGATTTTTGTTTGGTTTTTGTGAACATGTGTTATTAAGTCCTGTATTAACATGGAATCTTTATTAATTTTCTGTGTGTTGATTCAAGTAATTTATGTTGAGTGAGTTGTTTTTTATGTGTCTTTTGTCATTAAAAATGTTGAATGATAGCTGGTCTGCATTACTATCGTATTCGCCGTAATAACCGCCCAGGGCGCTTAGAAAAGTTCGGTTCAGGGGGGGCACTTATTATAACCCAATAACCCAAGGCGGTTGAAACCCGGTCTCCGAAACGGGTGAAATCAGAAGCTAAGATTCATCAAATTTATGCTCAGTGACGTATCTGTAATCTATGAAAGACTTTCAACAAAACTGTGGTGCATTGTTATCAAACTTTGCTGCTAAATTACGATCATTTTACAGAAAATTTTGCTGAAATCCCAGGGCGAAAACTTGCCGACTGACTGCCTCGAAATCGCCGTCTTCGATATGGCGACTTCAATCATTTTATGCTTGAATAAAAATAGTTTCGACTCAAGCAAATTACCTGAAATCCTAATGAAGTTTTCTAAGTAGCGTCCCTAAGAATTTTTTAAGTTCCCGTGGAGTCTGGATTAACGGCAGCTTTAAGTACAAATCTTTGCAACATCGTGCCATCTACATGTATGATCGGCAACACGGCGAGAAAAATGTCTGGACGAACACACGTTGTTGTCACGTGACGTTTGTTTTGAAGTTCCTCTGCGAGTAAGCGAGCACGTGCGTGTCACCAGAGTTCATTTGCCAAAGCAGAGACCGTTTTTTGGCCAGAGCCACGCAATCTACCGAGCTATGTGCATTGTGTCTAAAGAGTCAACCAGTAGGCCTAAACCAGAGCGTGTTTCATTCAGCACTTGCCGGTCTCATGTGCTAATAACGTTCGACATTTGTCTCGGTAAGGCCCATATTAGTCGCCGTGTAGCTGGATGGGTACGTAACTATCTGTAAGGTTGTGTAAGCATTCACTGTCAGTTGCCATTTTATCGGATATTCGGCTTAAAAACACCAATTATGGTTAATCAAACAATCCACCTCAAAAATAACGCAAACATGTTTTATAGTATTGGAAATTGTCAGAAATTAGTGCCAATATTCATTTCCTACCAATGCTAGGCTACCCGTTTCATGAATGGATAGTTCTCGACTAATGTCTTTGATGACAGATTCATATATGTAGCGCGCGCTTCCTGGCCACGTGCGTTTAACACCGAGTTATTTTTATTCATGAGACAGTCGATGTGTCTGTACTGGAAGGTCAGACCATAGTGGGACACAGTCATCGCGCGAGTAGCAATGTTGTTGCGTTCTTTTTGAAGCACTGCGTTACTTTGAAGTGTATAGTTACGGCTAAATACAAACGTAGCAGTGTCGCTGGTGGTCTAGAAGACCCGTGCAAATTTTTTTTGATAAATTGAAGACGTTACTGTAGCCGAGTTCTAGGACTGTAGGTACGTCATTGTTCGCATGTACACGTTCACGGACTGGGCGCTTATTTCAGCAAAGTCTGAAAACGCGTGGGGGGCGCTTATAGGGGCATGGGCGGTTATTACGGCGAATACGGTATGCCTTTTTCAGCTAGTAGTTCCATGTAGGAAATCACAGTTTTATGAGTTCATAGTCCCTTTTAGCAGTATTTTTGGCAGGTGTTGTGAGGGTACAGGCAGCTTTCCATTCATTTACTGCCATTTCACCTCTTGACAAGTCCCTGTTGAACTTGTTTTCCACATCTCTTTCCAGTGGCTGACCGCGTCGTGGTGACATCCAAGAGCAATGAAGACGACCAGCACGTGTGGGAATCGGACGCTGCCTCATTCAGCGTGGCTAAGGACCCCCGCGGCAACACTCTGGGTCGCGGCACAACGGTCAGCCTGCACCTGAAGGAGGAGGCGCACGACTTCCTGGAGCCAAACACTATCAAGGACCTTGTTAAGAAGTACAGCCAGTTCATCAACTTCAACATCTATCTGTGGACCAGTAAGACTGAGATGGTGGATGAGCCAGTGGAGGAGGAAGAAGAGAAGAAGGAAGAGGCAGATACTGAGGAAGGGAAAGAGAAAGAGAAGAGTGAGGACGAGGATGAAGATGAGGCTAAGGTAGGACACGTCACTCCAGTTTATGATGTAACATTTTCAATGTTGGGAAAAAATAATAGCAAAATTTGCTACTTTTTGCTTCTCATGGTCTACTAACAATGTTGCGAATGCCTGTGAGTTTTTTAAATATTGTCTGTTGGTAGCTGTAGTACAGAAGTGAAGCATGATGAAACATTACTTTGCCACCTTGCTGCCACGTATCTTGCACAGTGTCGAAAGATGATGCAGAATTCAGTTGAGGAATTAGTAGCCAAAACATTACAAATGAGTGTGCCCATTATAAGTTTGTAGCATTGGTTGTGTAAGCAGTCACATGTTTGCTTCCTAAAGCTACTGTATGTATTAAGTATACTTTTAGCTCTTTCATTTTTGTCTGTACATGAGCACAACAGTTAATACGTCTATTTTATATCCGGAAACTATTTACGGTATCCCAACTTTTTTCTCGATTCAGGTGGAGGAGGAGAAAGAAGAAGATAAACCCAAGACTAAGCAGGTAGAGAAGACCACCTGGGACTGGGAGTTGATGAATGGAAACAAGCCCATCTGGACTAGGAAGTAAGTTTTGGTTGGAGCCGATTGGCACAAGGTGTGAGGCGTGTTGATGGATTGTTTAGGAAAAGAACTTTTGATTTGACTAACGCCTAACATAGACAGGGGTGGGGAAATTCTTTTGTTTACACTCGCAGATTAATAGATTTCTTTGGTGAAGTTGTTCTTGCCATTTGTATGTTAAAGGAGACTACTAGACAAAGAGAGAAAGCAATTTTTCTTCAAATTCCACTGTGGAATGGATGTAATAAGAGAGCTTGAATTGTTTAGAAGTTTGAAACTGGTGGTTCTAATTTTGTTGGTCGCTATTTCAGACCTGCCGATGTCAAGGACGAGGAATACAATGAGTTCTACAAGTCGTTCAGCCATGACAGTGATGACCCCATTGCCAAGACACACTTCACCGCTGAAGGAGAGGTCACATTCAAGTCCATCCTATTTGTACCCAAGACATCACCTAGTGACATGTTCCAGAACTACGGCCAGAAGAGAGACTTCATCAAGGTACGGACATTGCTTTTGTATGTGTGTTATTCAGGTTACAGGAACAACACAGCTCGCACACTTATGAACACGGCTCATCAGACCTGTAAACTTAAACGCACAAACTCGTGCTCGCATTCTCAAAACCAGGTTGATGTTTACAAAAAATATGATGCACAGATTCTCATCCACTAACAAACACTGCTAATGGATGACAAACGTGGCTCCGGCACTTGTAAACATGCCCCAAAGACTCTACTACTCATTCATGTATTTGTTAGTGAACGTGAGGCTGTCATCTATACTTTTTGGGTGCGTATGCATGTTTTGGGTTGTGCACAAGGAAGCGTTTGAGTGAACTGGGTGCTAGTTTGTTTTAGAGACTTGGTAATCTTATTGTTCAAAGGGGTGATGATTTGCATAATGCATGGGGTGCTGACCAAAGAGTGTGTTTTATTGTCTAACTTTTGCATTGTTCACGCTAAGATTGTGACTCCCAATGTCATGTACCATAACAAAAGTCTGCTAAATGATATCTACGCCATTCACTCACCTGTTTCACACGTCTCCCCACAGATGTACGTCCGACGTGTCTTCATCACCGACGACTTCAGCGACATGATGCCCAAGTACCTGTCGTTTGTGCGTGGCGTGGTTGACTCCGATGACCTGCCGCTGAATGTGTCTCGTGAGACGCTTCAACAACACAAACTGCTGAAGGTGATCAAGAAGAAGCTGGTGCGCAAGACATTGGACATGATCAAGAAGATCGACAAGGAGGAGTATACAAAGTTCTACAAGGAGTACAGTACAAAGTGAGTGGGATGGTCTGTCTGCCAGTATTGGTAGAGCTTTGATGGTACTGGGATTTTCCGTAGATAAACCCACCCGGAAAATTATGCCATGGACGTTTATTTGGTGTTACAACTTCTGGTGTTCAGATTATGGGGGCGTTAATTCGGAAAATGTCCTCTTAAAAGCCCACTCAGTGTCAACTTTTAGCCACAAATTCAGTTTTGTGGAGTGTTTATCATTTAGAAAAACGAACAAGGTGTTGGCGAGCTGTGTATTGAATAATTTAAAATTAAAAAACTTTATGCAAAACAGTTGCTGATATTTTCATATCACCCAAGGCTGTGTCTTTCCATTTATACTCCCCTTTCTGAATAAATGCCTGGGTGTTTAATTGGTGTTACTGAAATGCCTGAAAATTTTCATTTTCGAAATACTTGGCCATGGGCTTAGCTACGGAAAACCCCAGTATGAGAAGCGTCGAGTTTGTATTAAAAACCAATATGGCCATGCACAGTTTGTGCTGTGTAATGAAGTGTTAGCAATTTTCAATCATTGTCATTTTCGGGAAGTTATTGATCCTACCTAACATTTTAAACAGAATAAAATGAAAAAGGCTGGGAGTTTAGAGTTCAAGCAGCCCAGGTGCAAATCTGTCTAAAATGTAGTACATTATAGAACTTCTAACCCCTTTTGCCTACCATTACAGCTTGAAGCTGGGTGTGATTGAGGACCACGCTAACCGCACACGTCTTGCCAAGCTGCTGCGCTTCTACTCGTCTCATTCTGAGGAGGAACAGACTAGTCTGGCAGAGTACGTGGAGCGAATGAAGGAGAAACAGGACGCCATCTACTTTGTGGCTGGCGGCTCGATGGAGGAAGTGAAGCGCTCCGTCTTCGCTGAACGCCTGCTGAAGAAGGGCTTGGAGGTGCTGTATCTGACCGAACCCATTGATGAGTACTGCATCCAGTCGCTCCCAGAGTTTGACGGCAAGAAGTTCCAGAATATTGCCAAGGAGGGCCTGAAGCTGGCCACTAAGAATAAGGAAGAGTTGGAGAAGGAATATGAACCATTCACTACCTGGCTCAAGGACAATGCACTCAAAGATCTGGTCAGTGTCTACGCTAATCACATACAAACGCGCGTTTTCATTTTAACTGTGGGGGAACATTATATACATACAACAGAGATATCAGCCATCAGAATTCGTTTTTTAAAGCTGTCTTTGTTGAGGGGAAAATAAAAATGCTAACTACAGTTGCTGACTAAAACACTGAGAAAAAATCTGTGCTCAAGATTGCTAAAAGCATCAAAAATTTGTGTAAAAATGAATGAAAATGTACCCTGTAATTAAATCACCCCAAGCAACTTGCATATTTAGCACACATTGTGTTTAAGGAAATCTGAGTAGCAATGGAAATTCACAAGGTACGTTATTATTAAGAGATTGATTGTTAGTGTGACATTGACAGTATCCCCCAACAATTGAAATATGGCACATGGTAATGTGGTACAATTGTTGTCAAGTATGTGTTAACATTCTTGAAACGGAGAACCTTGGAGGACCTATGATTAATTCATTACGGTAACAATTTCTGCTCGATTAGAATCAAAGCCATATTATTTTTTGCGAGTCTCATTGTTCAATAGCAGACAACGGCAGTATAGTTTTTTCTGCTTTTAGCTTGAACGCGTGAAGATGTAAAGCATGTTGCTATTGCTTCCAACTGCCAAGAACCAGTTAGTCGGCTCTGAATTGTTGAAGTATTTTTACTTTGATTCATTTGTGAAATGTTGTTTTGTTTCAACTTCAGATTGAGAAAGCCGTCGTGTCTGACCGCCTTGCCAGTTCCCCTATGGCCCTTGTAGCCAGCCAGTACGGACAGTCTGGCAATATGGAGCGCATCCAGAGAGCCCAGGCTTATGCCAAGGCGCAGGACCCCTCACAGACGTAAGTAGTCACTTTATAGTCTCTGATGCTTTAGCATCTTACAAGCTGCCAGATAGCCGAGGAGAGCTGAGTCTTATAGTTAAGCCCAATTTTGATTGTGAAAGACTTCCGTCTAATTTGTAATGGTAGTTTCTTTATTTAAGTGTTGATGGTCAAATGCACGAGAATAAATACAAGTTCCCAAAAGACCTCTGACCGCTGTGTCTGTACATCTTCAAGTAGAGTACAGTGAAGTTAGAATTATGACATATCCATTGCTCAACAATGGCACCATGATTTGTGTAATGTTAACTAGCGTGTACCCAATGCTGAGCTATTAAATGTAGCTGAAAGCCCACTGGAGACCTTCAGAAATGGATATAAATCAAAAGAATGGGAGGAAAATTCTTGTTCAGTGCATTAGTACTAACCAAATCAAATTTCCTTGACAGGTTTAGAAAACAGCAAATGGTCTTACCAGTTATATTTCGCCTCTTTTTAAATTCCTCTAACAACAACAGCAAATCATCTACCGTCTTCTTCTCTTAGTTTTTTACCTAATGGCATCATGTAGTAACACGAATGCCGGCTTGATTTCGGTTCAGTTATGTTTGCAATTTCGACACGTGCGGGTTAATGTTTGACGTGCAATTTCAATGTGAAGTTGTATGGCACTTGATTCTACATTTTCGCTGTGCGGACTTCCAACCCTATTCAAGGGCTGGTGTACGTATATACTACCCGGGTCCCGTTGTGTCTGATCATGTAATACATGGCTTGTTTCTTTTATTTCCAGTTTCTACTCATCCCAGAAGAAGACTCTGGAGATCAATCCTCGCCACCCTCTTATCCGTAAGCTGAAGGAGAGTATGGAGAAGAACGCTGACGATCTGAAGGCCAAGGACACGGCCATGTTGATGTTCAACTCTGCTACACTACGCTCTGGCTTCCAGCCTTCTGATCCCAGCACAGTTGCGGACCGCATGGAGAAATTGTTGAGGGAGAGCTTGGGAATCGGCGCTGACGAGCAGGTGGGTGGGGCAGCCGGGGTGGTCTAGGGTGTGGACGGTCAGGGTTGAAGCTGGATGGCGAGGAATGGGTGTTACTCGTGTTGTTGACAAACAGACTTGGAGTTTTGTGCGATAACCAGTGACCTGAGTCTTTTGCTTTGAATGATTTGTCTCGATCCTAATATTGGTAGTAGTTGTGGTGCTGCAAGATAGTTGGATCACTTGATTTTTCTGAGGTTTAACTTCAATCAGTTTGGTTCTTGAGATTCTGGGAATGCATGCTTTGGAACTGAAATGCTCTGAAATAATGTATGAAGTGCCGTTAGTACACTTTGAGAGCCATTATACGTCTCCGTGGTCAAAACTAGTTTCGTTTTCGTACATACATTTTTTTGCAAATGTCTTATTTTTGTGTCAAGTTCATTTGTCCAAGTGCTTGATCATGTCGTTCATAACACTTCCTCACTTCTTGTGCAGGTGTCAAGTTCATTTGTCCAAGTGCTTGATCATGTCGTTCATAACACTTCCTCACTTCTTGTGCAGGTGGAGGAGGAACCTGAAGAGGACGAGGAAGCCAGTGAAGAAGAGGAGAATGAAGAAGTGAGCGACGAGGATGAGGAAGATGAGGCTGGGAACAAGTCGGAAGAGAAATCTGAAGAAACGTCCGAGGAACCGCCAACTGCCGATAAAGCCGAAGAGGAGATAGCTGCAAAAGTAAGTGAATCCTAGTCTTTATTTAGCTCTTAATTTTCGAGAGCTCAATCAAGTGTGGGGAGTTCTTTGGGGAGGAAATTTTAAATGGGCTGGGTGGTGCGTTGGTCTCTCGGGGTGAGTGGGTAGGGAGTTGAATGAGGAATGAATGAGTTACCGCTATCCGGGACGGTCCATGGAGAAAGACTGGCGGCCAACCAAGGTTGAACAGGTTTGAATTGTCCCCCGATCTTGTGCACCGTGTGTTTTGAACTAATAGAGAGTCAGGAATCCATGAGACTGATGAGCTTAACTGTTAACATATTTACAAGTGGATTTTGAATACATTTTGAAGTTTGAAAATTCAATGCAGTGAGTATGCTGAAATCTCGTTGGTTGCTGACTCGCTGCCTCACAAGCGTTTGATTAACCTGTCCTTGTAGATAAGCGATTTTCTGTTAAATTTTTAGGTTTAATTCAGAGAAAAAAGTGTAGGCATTCATCAGTATCTCACTTTTTTTGTCATCTTGGCCATTTTATTGTTGAGAAAGTCTAGTGAACGCGCTTGGAAATTTCGTAACGGTTATGATTGTGTTTAATCGGATTTAAAATTTGAAATATTTGAAGCTGAAATTATTTCTGGTAAAGGTGTTCGTTTTAACTGACGTGTTAATTCTGCCATGCCTGATTGTGTGTCTTGCTTTCAAAAGAATCCATATCCAAAACTGGCGGTCCGTCACAATTTTGCAAAGCATGTTGTCTTGTTTTTGGCTGATGTTCGCTTTTGTCTGTCAGGTTAATTCATAGAAAGTTATTGTTTGTTCACTCACTCAGTTTGCAGCCTATATATATTCTTTTAAGCATGAAGCTACTGTTAAAACTTGTCTAAAATGTCCCCAGCTATTTCAAATTCTCGAGTAGACAAAGATTTCCAACTTTTTCTCTTCCAAAACTGCCCCTTATCCGCATCGTAACCTTCCCATCACAGCCTGGGTAGATCTTTAATACGAGTAGTAAAATTAACAATGGAGCGTTTAACGTCAGCCATAGACTGCCACTGGACTCAATTATCAATAGTCGCCTGGCACCCGTACACACACGCAATCAGGTAGGCGAGAGGAACCAGAAACTCGAAATCCACGCACAAAGCTTTTGTTCAACATCACCGTTTCTTTTGCTTGAATCTGCGAAAAGGTCTACTTGTTTTTTTTTGCTGAATATCCCAATTCTTTGTTGTGGACAGGCCGTTTCCACTTGCCTTGTACTCTTAAGCCCAGGACAAAACTGTGTGTCCTCCATGTCATTTGACAAGTCCAGCCCGAAAATTGGAGTTGGACCACCTGTCTACACACAACAAGTATTTGTACACGAATGATCAGGGAGTGTGTAGACACGGCTTTATTTCTAGTTACATTCATTTACAACAGAGGATGCTACACACGTGTAGTCCACAGTAAAGTGACAAGGCAGGCCAATCTTTTACCGCATCCAAAATCTTGAACAATAATATTCAGTTCAAAGAATGATTCTTTTGAGAAATGAGAGTTTGGATTTTGGGTTATTTCTGTTTCCTCTTGAGGTGATCCAGTTTTCAATGTTTTGATTCGCACGGTGTGTATACTTTGTGTTTTACAGCCTGAAGAAGAGTCGCATGACGAGTTATAATGTAGAGGGAGCTGGTGTAGGCCAGTAGTCACATGTTTTACTCATCAGAGCAACGCTAGAACACTCTCACCGCTGTTGTACAACTGACGTCATAGGATTTTATATGAACGACACCGCTGATAATAGTTTTCTGTAGAATCGCATTTAACTCGTGACCAGCATCAATGTGCCGAAAACGGGATCTGCCACTAGTGGCTCTGCAATAGCTTGGGAAACGTAGAGTTTTGGAAGTTCCAAGTGCTCGGCTCACATTCCACCAGTCGTGTTGGAAATCATCACATTTTATGTTGTCTTTTTTCATTGTCTTTATTTAGTCATTTTGTTTGTGTTTTGTTATGGAGTGCAGATAACTGCAGCTATGTTGGGAATCCATGCCAAAATGTTGTGGTGTTATGGAAGAATGTCAAGGAATGTCCATTTAGGATTTTGTTTCCGAACTGTACTTTCAATTTAAAGTTGTTTCATGAAATGTTTTGTTTGGGAGACAAAATATTATATCAAAAATTAAAAATGTTAATAAAATGTTTCTATTTATGATTGTGTATTATGCGTTTTGTGCCAGTTCTGTGGGTCTACACGCTGTGCACACTTAACCATTAGCAGAGACTGATTTAGAACAGTGCCTAATAAAATGTAAAACAGTACGTTTTCACTTCTCAGCTTTAGCTTAGCAGTACAAATTGAAAGGGGCAAGCTGACAAGTGTTCAACTTTGCATCTCATTCCTTGCAGTGCATTATTATTGCTATGCATAAAAAGCTGTTATGAACCACACTCCTGTGTCCAAAGCAGCTGTTCTGTGGTACGTTGCCATTCCCTGTGCAACCAACACCATGGTGTTTCTATCCCTATTGCTATAGTTGATATTGGTCACAATAAAACCCCTGTACCATACTGCTTGTGGAGCTACTCAAAGTAGCTCACTATGACCTCAAACTTCAAGAGTCTGACCTAAAACAATAACACATGGTGCGAAATCATGTTTAATCAGGCTAAGAAATAAGGGTCAATTTTAGGATCATCATTAGCTCAAAACAAAGCTGTTGGAGAAGAGGCTGGCTTTGTCAGTTTAAAAAGCATCAATGACCTAGTAGGCTATGTGGGCAAATTGACCACAGTAGTTTCTAAAATGAATTCTGTTTTGCTTCAAAACAAACTGTACCATTTGGTACTCTGGATGGTTGCAGGAATGTATGCAGGTCGTATCAAAACATTCTGCATTTGAATGGTTTTGCAAACTCTAGACATTGAGCTTGGTGTTTGAAGTACTCGAGTAAAAGAGGCTCACGTCTTGAAAAAATGTAAATAATATGGAGAAATTAGGTAGATATGCATACAAGCAGGAAGAGAGATTCTTCCTGATACAAGTCATAGAAGCACATTTTTGTTATTTAATTCTTAGTAGGTGGGAGTGGCTTGCAGTGTAGGGGAGTGATCTATCAGAATGTAGTTTTGAGGTGACATGCGCCATACTGTTGTAAAAACATAATTCGTGTCGTTCTCATATGCTCTTGGTGTGTTCTGAACTCAGTCTCCAGTGACGGGAGATTATAGTAAGGTTGGTAAGTAATTTATTTATGACTTGTTGAAATGGAGATAATATGTGAAACATACAAAAAAAATCTGCTGCGAAAGTGTGCGCCCCCACCTCCTAAAATTTATAAAATCTTTCGCTAGGACTGGCTGGGGAGCTGCTAAAATCATTTGTCGGAAGCGACGTGTCAGCAGTTCAGGCGGATGGTATCGCAAAGTCAACAAAACAAGGCGAGACGTAACAAACCTGTTATTCTGTTTTGCTACAGCTGTACTTTCTGGGATAAAAAAAAACAAATATTGCGGTTGCGAACTTAACTCACGGTTGCAACTGTAAACATCTCGGTGGGTAGCAAATTTTTTCATTCACTTAAAAACGCGATTCGTCTCGTCAAAACCCGCGCCTCGCTGTGATCTTACTCTTGCCAGTTTCCTCCAGTGTGGGTTAAATTATCTATATTCATGACAACGATAAGCCATGTTCTATAACGAATGGCATGCCACTGCGGTAAACGTAGGTCTACCTTGACGAGATGATACTATCGTGGGATAAAGAAAACTCCCGGAACTTGCTGATCGAAAACCGAACTTAACTGGGTCTCTCGTGTGAATCGAGGTACCTTTCCATGGAAATGCGCATAGAGATGGATGACATGCACTGCTTATCACGTGCTGATTAACTGCTTTCTGCTCTCGTCTATTCACACGTCAAAAAGAAAAACTGAGCAACACCTCAGTCGTGAATATCGAGTCGCCGTTTGTTTTCGGTGTAGATGACGTGGGTTGGAGTGAATAGTACACGCGAGAAGATGTAAACCAGGTATTTTGTAACGCGGTTGGACCCGTGGGTTAGACGTATCTTCATCGACAAAGGTTGCCGCAATACAGCCAGGTGTCCGAAACGCAACTGTACTCGGGGAACGTTGACTTGTGAGATTTTTTGAAAAGTCACTGTTCTGTTTTAAAGCCTCTTTGCAGTGGTCTTAGACCGTGTTTTGGAACTGAACACTTCGCTTTGTATATTCATATGGAGGTGAAAGCCAGTGGTACGTTTTCAGAAAAGGGGGTTCAGGATTCGCGCAAATCTGGCCATTTTAAAAGTTTCCTTTTAAAATAAGAGGACGTTTTTGTCTCCCAGCCGCTCTGCACAAACTGCGTAATCCGCCTTCACTCGTCGTACACCGCGGATCCGGCTGAAATGAGTATTTGAACACAGCTCAAATTAATACTCTACTGCACGTATTGCGTTTGCACAACCGCAAACTCCTTATTTAATGCTCTTGTAAGTTCGTAGGGAGCTTCGTCTTTTTCTCGACAAGTTAGTTCTTAGTAATCTATAACGAAGATTAAGATCGAGTTTGTTCTCGACACTTTCAAACCAAGACGTACACAATTAAAAAAAGCAACCCGGCGTTTTACATGCGCCCACATATACATATGTGGGTACTACCATCAATGTTCTCTGTTCGGCGACCACTGCAGTGCATCTTCTCACCCAGGACCGCTTGTAGGTTGCAAGATCGTCATGGAACTTAGCAGGTGCTACCGCGGCCGTCATCTGTTGACAGTTTCATGGGTCGGAAACGTTTTCCCTCCTATGGAGCTGGCAACAGATGACGGCGGGTTTGGAATGGATCCGACAGGTTCACGGTGTGCGCCTTATGAGTGGTATTTTTGTTTATCTCTGCAGGCAGTAAGTTCAGAGTTCCTAGTTTGGCGGATTTTCATGAAATTTGGGGAATAGATTTAAGGAGATCAGCGACGATACCATGGACTTTCTTATTTTCGGTCGTACGGGTTCGTCGTCTTCTGCTCTACCGTACTGCTCAATTTTGTTTTCAAGTTCGTTTTTTACTTACACTGACCTCTATGCATGTGTATCACCCAAACCGCTTAAAGGATCATAATGGAAATTGGCTGATGTGTTCCTGTTGACCATGGATGGAGAAAACCGATTTTAGGACGGGTCCCACTTTTTGGCGCCACCTAGAAGTGATTTTTTGTCTGTGAGGTTGTACGTCTCCTCATCAACCCTTGTAGGATCTCTGTGAAATTTGGGCAGGTGTATCCGGCCCTATATATGCAGCTGACGACAGATGGCGACGAGTTTCGGACCGATCTGACATCTGCTGTGACTTTGAGTGGAAATTTTGTTTTTTATCTCTATTTTTGGAGTTACTTGACTGCGTAGAATTTATTATACTTCTTCAGTGTTTCTATTTACTGTAAGCAGCACCACCATCTGAACTGATAGTTCCTGTTGGATCGAGAGGACGGTGCCTCCCGTACGGATTCGATGTATTCTGTGGCACCTAATCGCCATTTTTATTTTTTTTAGTCACTTTACGCCCGCAGATGTCTCGGTGGCCATAATGAAAAAGGCTATACGGCTGGCCCATTGATTTTTACGTAGGTTTGACTACTGTAGTGGCGATTCCGTTTTATTTTGTTTTTTTTTTCTCTTTGAATATAACGCCTGACCACGACGTTTGGAGGCTCTGATTACCGCTGTACCCCATAGTGGCAATTTGTTTCCGTGACTGTTATGCCCGAGTAGTCTGCAACTTTTCATTTTGGGACGGTTCTGTGCCACCTAGTGGCTATTTTTACTATTTGAGTCCGTTTTAACACCTGCCTCTGTATCCTCCAAATCGTTGTGAAGATCAATATCAAAATAGGCAGATTTGTTTTTACTGACATTAGCCCACCTGATGGAATGTCACACGGCCGGGTCCAACTACTGTGGTGTCCCCTATTGACCTCTGTGCTTGTATCGCCCAGTAAACCCATTGCGGGATTTTTGTGTAATTTGACAAGTGTATTCCATTTCCTAACAACGGATCCGGAAACTACCGCTGTGCCTCTTTAATGTCAATTTGTTGTTTTTTTTACGTTTGCCTCTGTGTCTTTGGAGTTCCTTGACGGATTTTTATGAAATGTAATGAATAGGTTCTATTAAGGACACGACGGTGCCTAACCATTTTCAGACTGGTTCGACGAGCTGCGGCTTCTAGTAGTCATTTTTATTGTGCTAGTTTGAAGAAACAGTCCTAGAAGCAAACTAACTTTAATGCACCTATATTTCGTTTCAGAACGAATGTATAAGCTGCAGAAGAAAACTTTTGAGTTTCCAAGACAAAGACGGTGATGGAACTCCGGACGATCAGGAAGACGATGATGGTGATGGTATCCCCAATTATCTAGATAAGGATGACGACGGAGATGGAATTCCTGATGATCAAGAAGATGACGACGGAGACGGTATTCCTAACTATTTGGATAAAGATGACGACGGCGATGGGATCCCTGACGATCAAGAAGACGATGATGGAGACGGGATTCCTAACTATTTGGATAAAGATGACGACGGTGATGGGATCCCTGACGATCAAGAAGACGATGATGGAGACGGGATTCCTAACTATTTGGATAAAGACGACGACGGTGATGGGATCCCTGACGATCAAGAAGACGACGATGGAGACGGTATTCCTAACTATAAGGATAAAGATGACGACGGGGATGGAATCCCTGACGATCAAGAAGACGATGATGGAGACGGTATTCCTAATTATTTGGATAAGGATGACGACGGCGATGGGATCCCTGACGATCAAGAAGACGACGACGGAGATGGTATTCCTAATTATTTGGATAAAGATGACGACGGTGATGGGATCCCTGACGATCAAGAAGACGACGATGGAGACGGTATTCCAAACTATTTGGATAAAGATGACGACGGTGATGGAATTCCCGATGATCAGGAGGACGATGATGGTGACGGTATTCCAAATTTTCGAGACAGAATGCTTGGAGATCAACCAGCTTACTGCACAAAACCTGGGGAATGTCCTGGTGGCATGAAGGACTCTGACGGCGATGGTATACCAGACCATTTAGACAGAGATGATGACGGCGACGGGGTTATTGATGACATTGACAAGACACTGGACACAGACGGTGATGGCATTCCTGATTACCTAGATCCTGATGACGACAATGATGGTATACCTGATGAAGAAGATGATGACGACAACAATGACGGTGTACCAGACCGCCTACAGGATAATGACGGTGATGGAATTCCGGACTGGTTAGATCTTGATGATGATAATGATGGAACGCCTGACGTAAAGGATAAGGATGCAAACGGAGACGGAATCCAAGATAGGAAACAGGATTCTGATGGGGACGGAATACCCGACTACCTAGATACTGACGACGATAATGATGGAGTTCCTGACTTCAAAGACAAGGACTCGGATGGCGATGGAATTCCTGACAGATTAGAAAAGGACAGCGATGGAGACGGGATCCCCGACTATATGGATAAAGACGCAGACGGCGATGGAATTCCAGACAAAAAACAAGATAGGGATGGTGATGGCATACCAGACTCTCTGGACGACGATGATGATGGGGATGGAATTCCTGACCATTTAGATAAAGATGACGACGGGGACGGTATTGTGGATGATATTGATAAAACATTAGATACCGACGGAGATGGAATTCCTGATTACTTGGATGACGACGACGACAATGATGGAATACCAGATTCACAAGATGGCGACGACAACAATGACGGCATACCGGATAAACTTCAAGACAAAGATGGCGACGGCATTCCAGATTGGATGGATGATGACGCTGATGGGGACGGCATTCCTGATGCTAAGGAAATCGATTCTGACGGAGACGGAATCCACGATCACCTTGACGATGACGCTGATGGCGACGGTATTTTGGATGATGTTGACAAGAAAAAAGATTCAGATGGTGATGGCATTCCTGATTACTTGGACAAGGACGACGATAATGACGGAATTCCAGATACAAAAGATAAGGATGCAAATGGGGATGGTATTCCTGATTCCTTACAAGATCGCGATGGGGACGGAATTCCAGATTGGATGGATACAGATGCCGATGGCGACGGAATTCCTGATGACCAGGAAAAGGATACAGATGGTGATGGCATCCATGATCATATGGATGATGACGCCAATGGTGATGGCATACTGGACGATATTGATAAAACAAAAGACACCGATGGCGATGGCATTCCTGATTACCTTGACAACGATGATGACAATGATGGAGTTCCGGATGATAAGGACAAAGATGCAAATGGTGACGGTATTCCTGACGCTTTACAAGATAAAGATGGCGATGGAATACCCGATTGGATGGATAATGATGCCGATGGTGATGGCATTCCCGATAAACAGGAAAAGGATTCTGACGGTGATGGAATCCATGACCATTTAGACGAGGATGCTGACGGTGACGGGATCCCAGACCACCTGGAAAAGGACAGTGATGGTGATGGAATCCACGACCATTTGGATGATGATGCCGACGGTGACGGCATTCCAGATCACTTAGAGAAGGATTCAGACGGGGATGGTATTCATGACCATTTGGACAGTGACGCCGATGGGGACGGGATTTTAGATGATATCGACAAAGAGAAAGACTCAGACGGCGATGGCATTCCTGACTATCTTGATGAGGACGACGATAACGATGGAATTCCAGACATAAAAGATAAAGACGCCAACGGAGACGGTATTCCAGATGCCTTGCAAGATCGTGATGGTGACGGCATTCCAGACTGGATGGACGAAGATGCCGATGGCGATGGAATTCCTGATGACCAGGAAAAGGATACAGATGGTGATGGCGTCCACGATCACATGGACAGCAACGAAAGTGATGTCGACAAAACAGTAGATACAGATGGTGATGGTATTCCAGATTACCTTGACGACGATGATGACAACGATGGAATCCCGGACAAAAACGACAAAGATGCAAACGGGGACGGAATTGCTGACATCTTACAAGATCGCGATGGTGACGGTATACCAGATTGGATGGACAAAGATGCAGATGGCGATGGAATTCCCGACGACCAGGAGAAGGACACAGATGGTGATGGAATACATGATCACATGGATGAGGATGCGGACGGAGATGGAATTCCGGATCATTTAGAAAAAGATTCAGACGGAGATGGGATTCATGACCATTTAGATGCTGATGCTGATGGCGATGGGATTTTAGATGACGTCGATAAAACGAAAGACACAGATGGTGACGGTATTCCTGACTATTTAGACAACGATGACGATAATGACGGAATTCCAGACTCAAAAGATAAGGATGCCAATGGCGATGGTATTCCAGATGTCTTACAAGATCGCGATGGTGACGGTATTCCAGATTGGATGGATAAAGATGCTGATGGCGATGGAATTCCCGATGACCAGGAAAAGGATACAGATGGTGATGGCATCCATGATCATATGGACAACGACGCCAATGGTGATGGAGTGTTGGATGACATCAACAAAACAATAGACTCTGACGGAGACGGTATTCCAGATTACCTTGACCCAGACGATGACAACGACGGAATTCCTGATGAAAAGGATCTAGATGCCAATGGGGACGGTATACTGGACAAACTTCAGGATTTTGATGGCGACGGTATCCCAGACTGGATGGATGACGATGCAGACGGTGACGGAATTCCAGACAAGCAGGAGATTGATTCAGATGGTGACGGAATTCATGACCATATGGACAAGGATGCCGATGGAGATGGTATTCCTGATCACTTAGAACTAGACTCGGATGGAGACGGCATCCACGACCATGCAGACGATGATGCCGACGGTGATGGAATTCCGGATGATGTTGACAAGACTGTAGATACTGACGGAGACGGTATTCCCGATTATTTGGATCCGGATGATGACAACGATGGAATTCCGGACATAAAGGATGATGACGACAATAATGATGGCATACCCGATCATTTACAAGACGCTGATGGGGATGGCATCCCTGATTGGCTAGATCTTGATGACGACAATGATGGAGTACCAGATATCGCTGACACTGATGCCAACGGTGATGGAATTCCAGATAAATTACAAGATACGGATGGAGATGGAATACCCAACTATTTAGATCCAGACGATGACAACGATGGTATTCCTGATATAAAAGACAATGACGACGATGGCGATGGCATTCCTGATGATAAAGAGGATTCTGACGGTGACGGAATTCCGGACGTACTGGAAAAGGATTCTGATGGAGACGGTATCCCAGATTATTTAGACAAGGACGCAGACGGTGACGGTGTACCTGACGATAAACAGCGAGACACTGACGGTGATGGAATCCCAGACTACCTGGACGATGATGATGACGGAGACGGCATCCCTGATGCGCAGGATAATGATGACGACGGTGACGGAATTCCGGATAACCAAGAAAAGGACACTGACGGAGATGGAATTCCGGATTATCTAGATAAGGATGATGACGGAGATGGAATCCCAGACGATAAGGAAAAAGATAAGAACGACGACAATCCCACGCTAGTGGGACGCGTACTGAGAACTCTGAAGGAAATGTTAGTGATGAGTGACGAAGAAGTTGCAGCCGAGAACGCCGCCAGCGTTCCAAATGTGCGACAGTCAGTGAAAAAACAGAGTTACGTGGAAGACGATGATGACGAAGTAGATATCGGTGAAATGCTTTATAAAAAGGTGGTTGGTGACACTGACGACGAGAAGAAAAGGTAAAAAGTCTCCCGTCTGTGTCTGTTGCCTTTCTTCGGGAAGTCTTGGTTATTTTGTACGTGTACAACGCAATTATCACACCTCTTCACGAACACCAAGTGTTGATATTGTTTACGGAGTTCGTTTTCTTGAACGCCACAAACGCTCAACAGTTTCGTCGAAGTTTGGACATGTTTGAAGAAAATGCTCCACGTTTCGTATTTAGGAGGCAGTAGTAAGGAGAAAGATGCTGCTTCATTTCGATTGAACTATTGGTGAAAGCTTAATTTGTACACTACATTTATTTTACATTTTACCATTACTCATCTAGTATTCAATAAAGAGATTGTTAGTTCTTCTACATAGTAGGTACAGGACTAGCATATCTTGGTTTAGGGGCTAAATGGTATTGGCGTGTTCTCTGTGTGCCACTTATTTTCAAGAGTCCTATGACTTTCTTAAAAAGTGATTTCTTAGTTTTTTATAGGTAAATAAGTAAGCGAATATGACGTGATAACGCTTGATCTGTTACCGTTATATGTTAATTTCATACGTTTGCGTGAAAGTCTGTCTAGAGTATTATTTATCCAGATTAAGCACCTATGCAAAACATGTTGTTAAGCCTTTTCCGTTCACATGCTATCTTTTTTTCTTAAGGTATCATTTAAACGATCAAGAGCTTTTGATGTCATATAATCTTTTTGAAATGTGTAATCAAGCAGTAAATGCCAGAGCGATAAAAACAAAATATGATGTTATATAATATTCTTTTAGTATTTAGTAAAAATATGTTTTTCAATTACTGATGTCCTTAAAATAAAACACTTCTAAAGTGTATAATGCAATATGCAAATCGTTTTATAAATTATGCAAATTTGTTTTCATTGTTGCATCTACAATTAGTCTTTGCAAATGTTTGTAAACGATATTCTTCGTAACGCAGCTGGAGAACGGAGCTTCCGTGTGTCAAGTTAATTTGACTTCGAGGTTTATCATTGATGATGTAAATATTTTCAAGGATGTTCACTTTTGCTATGATAGACTAGACTGTGTTATTTATGGTTTGTTTTGTATGCCGTTGCTGTTTGGTAGTTTAACAACGGGCTGTGATTATTCAGTGAACCGAGGACAACACGTTACACTCAATCATACCGGATTTACCTTAGAGGAGGACTTTATTAAAAAGACACTCCAATTTATTCACAGTACGACTATTCTACTTTGGATTTATGATTTAGTCCTAACTACCCTCCTTTCAGTTTATTGTAAAATCTTGCGTTTTTCAGTTTGTGATTTTCAGTCAGGCAGTGACTACATAAGTCGAAGAAGTTTGTTTTTTTTTAGATGCGTCCATCCGTAACTTGTGGCGCATCTATTTAGAAGCCACGTTTAAGTGCTGTGCTAAAACTGCTGTATAATTTCAGTTACACTTTGCCACTGTCACCGGTGATTATCATGTATTGTTAGGTATTGTATTTTTAATAGCACCAATGTGTCGTTGTAGTATGTATGGTGGTTACTGTCCTTATCTAATACAAAATAGGCGCCTGCCTTTTGATACAACAGACGACATACATGCATTTGTTAATTTCTTTCCAATTTAAGAGACTTACATCTTCTGCTAACTTAAATGTACATTAAGTGCTGTTTAAGTACTATACTATTAGCAAGCTCGGTTTCAAACAATGTCGAATGTTGTATGATTTCGTTAAGCGACGGACACAAAAGTCGAGTCGTGAAATAAGAAAAGCAAGTTAACATTTCTTTTTGTCTCTGTAGTTATACTGGGGTCGGAATGCAGCTCATAGGTGTTATGTTTGGTTTGATAAACGACTTTACTTCTTATTTTATCATACTTTGAAACTGGCCATATTTACCAGCCGATGTAAGAGAAGAAAAGTAGCGGAAGCGAGAACGAAAAAGAAGCAAACTACACGTTATGTTATGCAAATCGACTTTTGGCTATGAAGTCATGTGATCAGGGAGCTTTTTAGTGTTGCCGTCAGATGTTTGTTTATTAAATCGTTGTTTATTGACTTTATATTAAACACAATTTATTTGACGATCTTTTTAATAGCTATCATAGAACTTTGCTGAATCGCTACATCCTGCAGCTCTTGTGGCATACACCCTTGGGTGAATTCTGAATTTCACATCAGAATACATTAACGGTCATAAACTTCCAACCTTAAATATTTCTTTGTTCAAATGGATTCTAAAGAGTTATCTTTAAGAATGAACAATATTGCATGATCTTGCATGCAGGTGAATATATATAGTGGGATTGGTGATTGAACCGACGTTATGTTCTCAGATTCTTCACCTTGAATCCCCTTTTCGGTTCGTAAAACGTATTTTCAAGGGTACATCATCGGCGATAAGACGGATTTTTTGGGATCAGCCACAGCGCTGAATTGAAGATGCAACCTTCGTGGTAAGGTAGGTGAAGCTAAAAATGCGTTTTCGGCAGTAAAAACCCTTTTAATTTAGCGTCAGTTTCCCATAATGCATTCTCCAAACATCGGCAGAAATTTCCAGTCCACTACCAATTAATCTCCTGCACTCTGACTTCAAAATGAACAGTCATGACGTTCACGATAGAAATATACAAATGATTAAAGGTCTGAAGCAAATGCAGGCTACGTCAGTTATGTCCGTTATTTCAAACGGATTTGAATTTCAGACAAAAAATCAGACAGTCTACAATGATGAAGGCTTCTTTCAAAGTAAACAGATTACAAAAAAAAAACATGAACAAATGTTACAGAGATTTTGAGTTTCAAATTCCCAGAAGTCACTGTTTTTGCATGGAGATTCAACAGCTTCAGAATGTACATATACGCGACGGCAGACAGGCCACACAAAAGTTAGTGCAGTCAGAACAACAACAACAACAACAACAACAACAACAACAAAAACACGTATGTTGAACACACTCGTTATCATTTTATTCATGAAACAACACTCAAATGTCATGGTTATCGATGTAGTGGTACTACAACGTTCTTGCTGTAGGCGATCTAAAATGACACCCCGTTCTGGGCACTGCCGCGATGTTTCGGTTGGTTGTTGACTTCGCTAAAATCATCCACGCAAATTTGGGGCTGTCCAAAATCAGCATCTGAAACAATGTGTTAGAGGATATCGTTTCATTCCAAGTATGCAAATGTTTAAGAATTACTTCGTCGTTCCCGTGCCGAATACATTTCTCCAGTCGTCGAGTAGCAGTCGTCATGATTGCGATGGTCGGGATCGTCAACTAACATGTTGCTTTCATTGAGAAATTACACGTTAACGGAAAACAAAATATTTTCATTATAGCCCACTTTATACACGTAGTCTGCTGAGACCTTTTACGTAAGGGGGCTACGTTCGGTGGCGCAGTCTGGCTTCATAGGTATAACACGTTGAAACCTTGTTTTTAAAAAATACACCCTTTCTTAAAAGATCAGCGTGTCTATCGTTTCTGTATCCAGTTCAACCGCCTTTGGAGTTAATAAAAATTTCAAAGTACCTTTTGGGCGTACGCTCTTGTCTTTTGAAGAATCACTTTTACTTTTCTGAAATAAATACATGTATAGTCCAAACTCTGAAGTTATTAGTGTAACGCCAAGCTCCTGTGTGTTACAACTTAGCTAAATTTGTAGTCTTAACAAATCATGATCACGTCTTGTAAAAAGTCAATAATGATATTTGTTGCAAAACATAAATCTCTGAGATTCGTAACGCAGAACTCAAAAATCTACTAATAACTAGAAAAATGTTATTTGCACATCCGTGAAACTAAGTCACGCTTTATTCTTTGGTAATCGACTTAAACGATTGTGAACTTGTTTTCAGTCAACACTTCATGTTAATTTGATTTCTGGGCAGCAATAGTATCTTTTGCATTTACATATGCTAATGAGATTCGACATTTTACAAAATGTCACGTGAAAAACTTTAGCGGTACCGGACTTCACTACAGCTTGGTCTTGTTATCTTAAACAAAGTAAAGTCTAAAAATTCACTGGGTATTCATACTTCCTTGAGTTCTACTCCAACGTTACATCTTTAAGCTATGACGTCATTGAAATCTTGTACATTACAATTGTTAATATTCTAACCCTTTCCTTGTTAACCCTGGTAGGACAGCAAATCACGTTGGAGCAGAGGACCATGGACGCGAACATGAATAGAATCTGGAAGCCACACATGGCAGCCACCGTCCGCTTGCACGAGAAAGTAATGTCCTGCCAATCAGATTTCAGAACTAAACTCAATTCTTGGAAAATATTCGGAAACAATTTACAGTGGCTGATTTACAGGGGCACGGTGTCACACTGTTTGCGCTTAGCTTACTGGCACTAGAGGCGTCAAGCTGAGCGCGCAGCTTTCGTCTGCGACAGGCTTCAGCTGGGCTCATCCGCATGACAGAAGTGCAGTTAACATTAACAAATAATTTACAGGTTAATTAGTTTTCTTCGCAACAACCCACGTTATAGTTTAAATATTGGTATCCAAATGCCCGAGTTAAGCAGACGACACATGCATGTGCAAAGTCATCCGATCCGACTTTGCGCTACTCATCGGTGATAACTGCCAGACAGAAAATCTATATAGAAAATAATGCAGTGTAGGATCGCATGGTTTTGCCCACGCATGTGTTAAAATTCGTGTCGATAAATACCGGTATGTCGACGACTAGAAGAGGGTTCATGGTTGCTTTCTTGGAATAACTGATGAAAATATCCATGGTCAGTTCCGCGATGGCACCCATGGCAATGGCAATAACAACTAAGGAGGCTAAAGTGTGAATCGTCATCAGGGTCCTCTTTTTCATCCTACCAACGCACAACGCTGTGAATCCGACGATAAGGAACTGGGAAAAACACAGTTACGTGTTACGCTCTTGGGTGGCGAATTTCGTAGGTAAAAATTCTTGTTTGCCTCTCCCCTTTGATACATTTGGGAGTTAAGACTGTGCGACCTTGTCAACTGTAAAAACCGTGACACAGAACTGTGTAATGCCTTCCAGGTCACACTCATGTCCGTGGAGCTAAAAACTTTCAACTGAAGTCGTTTTTTTCGTTTTTTTCTTCGTTTTTGGTATATTGAATTCACCGATTGTGATTTGCAGAGCTATAACGAAAAATTTAACCATGATGCTGACAACGTAGTTACTTGTCAACACAAGGTAAATGATGTTTAAGTATTTTAAATTATGTTTCATGAAACATTAACCCCGCTGTGTCAGCATCCAAAATGAGTCAAACTCCATCACTTTTGAAAGAACGTACTGGCAAGCCTTCCCAAACTTGAGACCCTTCAAACTTTGCAGGCACTTTTTGAAAATAAGTTTGTTTGTTGAACGCAAATGCAGAGCCAAACCCAAAGAAGTTTACTTCAGAAATTAGCAACTATGCCCTCGACGAATCGAATATTGTCAAGAGATAGACATCATGCAGGAAAACGGTGGACACTTGAAGGAAATTTTAAACAGGCTTTTTAAAGCGGTAACGAATCAATAGTATTTTAATTATAATTTGGTAGGAAAAACATCAACTCATAGCAGTTTTGAATTGTAAAGTTTGATGGTGGCACGATTTCTTTGGTAATAATTACTCAAAGCGGCTTTAAACTAGAATTCCGTCAAAATTCAGGTTTAAATCACCGCTATAAATCTGGTACTAACCAATTGTTTCTTACGCGGCCCCACAGAAGGGTGCATTTTTCACGACCAATTTCCTTCGTATTTGCTGACAAAATTCTTTGCGAAATGATGCACAATACCCGCAACAGCAAAAAGCCGAGTAGCCTACAAACTGAAACAACACGCCACTACCTAAGAGCGGTTTTAGAAAGTCATGCAAACTGAAGTGCTTCTCAGTTCTATGTCGAAAGAGCAACTCTGTCGACAGTGTGAAACTACTAATGTTGTCGCTTATTGTCGCTATCTTTGTCAAACTACTTAGTATAAATCTACAGTTTTTAACTACATTTTAAAAACGTTGGCTGCAAAAGATATGTATCCCAACTTTTTGACAACACGATATCTCTTCGATCTTGTTCCGTTTCAGGTCAAAAATATAGTTGAGTAATACGTAACAACTTACAAGACTGCCCACCCACACGCCCACGTAGGCTGACGAATAATCCGTTGCGTGTAGCGTCACCATTATTTCCACAACACCCAGTGAGATGCAGACGACACTAACAATGATCTGTATGACACCAAGCATCAGAACCTTTATTGCTGTCTTTTTTGGCATGGTAGTACTCCATGTCAAGTCAGTGACACAGTTCTTCGACTGGCAGCTGGTCACCAGATTCTCAACCATATCAGAGATTGTAAATGCTTGGTGTTCATGCGGCCATGTAAATTCTACGGTAATTTCCAGCGTTTGAAGTTTGGCATCGTGAAAAACGAAAACACGTGGAAATTCCCAGACAACTGGTTGCAAATTTGTTTAGGCTCTAGTTCCTACTTTTTGGTAGCTCGCTACATAAATATAGGCAATCTAAACCCGTGGTTATAACCATAATATAGAATAGCGGTACATAGGTAGAAACTCTATATCCATGGTCACTCCGACCATAGAATAGCGTGATACATATATAGACATTCTAAATCCATGACCATAACATACGCCTATATATAAAATATTTGTCAATAGGGAGCCACTCCAGTCTACTAAACATATGAGTTGACGGAGTGTCAAAAGGCACACCAAGAACAAGTCTGGCCGCCTGCTTCTGAGCCTTCAATGAAGAGGAAACTAATTTTGCATTGCATCCTGACTACAATAAACGAACAGAGGGAATACACAAGCGCTGAAATATTGCAGACGCCCTTCTGTGGGAAGAAATGGTGATATACGCCGGAGAAGACCAAGGCGCTGCCTAATTTTGGACACAGTCCCAATGGTTAGACCAGCTGGGGGTCTTGTTTACGGTAACACCTAATAACTTTTCACTGTCAACATATTTGAGGCGTACATTGGAAATAGCAAGGTTAAGCTCAAGATTACTTCTACTATGCCGTTGCATTAATTACCATTTTATTATCAGTACACCAGGTGGCAACCTTATCCAGATCAGACTAGAGTCTGTCCTTTACAGCGATCAGCGAGTTTGCCACAACAGACAATGTAGTATCATCTGCATACACGTCAATCGTGTTTTCGCAGACTAAAGAGAGATCATTTATAAAAAGTAAAAACAGCAGAGGTCCCAGGATAGATCCCTGGGGAACACCGTGAGTGATACCTCGGGACTCAGACAGATGTCCACCAAGGGATACAACCTGGCACCTCTCTGAGAGCTGATTTAAACCAGTCTAGGGAGACCTTGCCCACTTTGTAAATTAACAATTTACTTAGAAGTATATTGTGATCAACGATATCAAAAGCTTTTTTAAAATCAAGAAATACTACACCAACGTTGTGACTACTATCTACACCCTGATCCCAGCCGTTAACAATATTAATGATTCGTTGGTTTCTGATTTACTTTTTATGTATCTACTAATATCGATAGATTCATAAATGATTTTTGACAATTAGAAGCTAATCTTGTAAGAATTGGAGATAATTCAGTGAATTTAATTGCTGCCTGAAGTTGCAAAAACTCTATAATCCGATCCCCAAATAGTAAAAAGTACACTTAGACGATTTTTGCATATCTAAAATAACCCTCAAAGACATTGATGAAATTCATACACACAAACCGTAGATAGAAAAAAAAAACGTTTTAAAAATCCTTAATAAATAAAATGAAACTCATTTCTTGGAAAGATTGTCTTCGCAGTTCCTTCGTGTTTTTAGTTTACAGTAGTATTGAGTAATTTTTGTTTCTTCATAAGTGAATTGATTGCTTTTCCTGACTGACGTATGCACGTTAAAAGTAAGAAGTAACATCATGCAGTAGGCCGACAAGGACTGAATTTGAACTGCAAGCGTTCAGGAAGTGTGTACATTTTTGGTAAACACTATCCTTTTCCCCAGCCACCAGAAACTGAACTACCGGTCGTGTTTCAACAAGGGATTTTGAAACAGCTCCAAAGGCACTATACCAGGGACTTCGGAGCCCCATCTTTTCAAAAAAAACTTTCAAAGAATGACCATAATAAAATAAAGTTTTCCCGAAAATGGATCACAACAAAACGAATCTTGACCTTTGAACGAGAGCAAACGGCCGGTACGAGCTAAGCTGCCCGTCTCAAGTGAATCACAGCTGAGCTGGCCAGCAAGTAGCTTTAGTTCAACGGGAATTTCGTATTTTCACACTGTTAGATCTCAGCTATAGCTACTCGAGGCAGCTCTTCGCTACAGGTCAGTGTACTGGTCCTAGGCCCATTCTTACTCTCCGTGTTGGTTCACGGTTACTCAACTTTTAATGGCTGGATCTATGGGATTGCTTAAGAGGCGGATCCATGATTTTGAGTTGGGGGNAGTATATTGTGATCAACGATATCAAAAGCTTTTTTAAAATCCAGAAATACTACACCAACGTTGTGACTACTATCTACACCCTGATCCCAGCCGTTAACAATATTAATGATTCGTTGGTTTCTGATTTACTTTTTATGTATCTACTAATATCGATAGATTCATAAATGATTTTTGACAATTAGAAGCTAATCTTGTAAGAATTGGTGATAATTCAGTGATTTAATTTCTGCCTGAAGTTGCAAAAACTCTATAATCCGATCCCCAAATAGTAAAAAGTACACTTAGACGATTTTTGCATATCTAAAATAACTCTCAAAGACATTGATGAAATTCATACACACAAACCGTAGAAAGAAAAAAAAATTTAAAATCCTTAATAAATAAAATGAAACTCGTTTCTTGGAAAGATTGTCTTCGCAGTTCCTTCGTGTTTTTAGTTTCCAGTAGTATTGAGTAATTTTTGTTTCTTCAAAAGTGAATTGATTGCTTTTCCTGACTGACGTATGCACGTTAAAAGTAAGAAGTAACATGCAGTAGGCCGACAAGGACTGAATTTGAACTGCAAGCGTTCAGGAAGTGTGTACATTTTTGGGGCACACTATCCTTTTCCCCAGCTACCAGAAACTGAACTACTGGTCATGTTTCAACAAGGGATTTTGAAACAGCTCCAAAGGCTCTATACCAGGGACTTCGGAGCCCCATCTTTTCAAAAAAAAAAACTTTCAAAGAATGACCATAATAAAATAAAGTTTTCCCGAAAATGGATCACGACAAAACGAATCTTGACCTTTGAACGAGAGCAAACGGCCGGTACGAGCTAAGCTGCCCGTCTCAAGTGAATCACAGCTGAGCTGGCCAGCAAGTAGTTTTAGTTCAACGGGAATTTCGTATTTTCACACTGTTAGATCTCAGCTATAGCTACTCGAGGCAGCTCTTCGCTACAGGTCAGTGTACTGGTCCTAGGCCCATTCTTACTCTCCGTGTTGGTTGACGGTTACTCAACTCTTAATGGCTGGATCTATGGGATTGCTTAAGAGGCGGATCCATGATTTTGAGTTGGGGGTAGGGCAGAGTATTATTCAGGGTTTTACTAGTCAGAAATTGGCACCTCCGAACTGCCAAATGGAATCTGGGAGAATTTGAGGGGGGTCATGGCCTCTTGGCCTCCTAAATCTGCCACTATGCCTCCTCAGGTGGGAG